>JAASFF010000021.1:0-315877 GCA_013365195.1 Cercospora citrullina
TATAGTACACGCTACGTGCTCCTCTATAGGAGATAGAATAGCAATTAAATTTATCTATCTATTTAGTTAGATTATATAGGCTTATATCTTTTCTTCGTCTCTTCTCCTTTCTCTATAATTTTCTACTTTACTACTCGTTACGTCGTTACGTACCTACTATTTTCGTTAAGTAGAAGTCGTATTACCTTTATAGTATTTATTTATCTCCTTCGAAACCTATTACTAACTTTCTTCCTATAGCTTACTACTTTCTCTTATACTTACTATTATCTATCTAATAATACTTTATAGCGCTTATACTACTATCCTTTATATTACTTATAGTCTTATATTCTAGTCTACTTATTCTAATTACTCTTTTCGTAGTCCTAGTCGTATTCCTATAGTACTCTTATTATATTTCTTATTTTATATTCTTAACGTAATACTTCTATAATCCTTCTACTATATTAGTAGTAATCTAATTCGTAGATAAACTAGAGTCCTTATCTCGCTCTATATATCTCTTATAGTACTATTTTCGCTAATCTTATAGATACCTAGGTTTTAGCTTAGGATCTCGGTTTAGCTATTAGTCCTATAGTATTAGTATCTCGTTTATTTAGGAGTATAGAAGTTATTAGAATTATAATAGAGACGAGACTCTATCGTAGTCTAATTCCCCTCTTAGGAACTACTAGAAGATATAGATTAGTAGTATATAGTTATTAGAGTCTATCTCGCCTAGTTCCTTAAACTCTTACTATTTCTACCTACAAACGCCCTAAAATCCACTATCTCCTTTTAGGTTGCTAAGACCCCCACATAGCCATTTACGTGTATCCCTCATCTCCTTCCCATGCTCTACTCGACAGGGTGGCACCAGCGTATTGCAAGCCGTCCTGCGATGAATGCTGGGATTTTTGCAAGCCTCGAGCTTCCGTATCTGCTGAGCTAGCGATGGGCGCCGGCCCAAGAGCCGAGATCAATTCCTCCGATGCCGAGGTGGTCGGCGGCACAGGAAACCCTAGTTCATCTGGTCCAGGTGTTCTCGCTCGCGACACCTCCTTGATATTTGCTGGTTGCATACGCCCATCGATCAAGACATCAAGAGTGGTAGAACGTCTACTCAACTGTGGTGTTGGAACTGGAGCCCTTCGATCACCAAGGAACTGATCGAAGAAAGTGCCCGGAGCCGCGCGCGAAGATGGGTGGGCTGGGACACCAGCGCGCGCGTGTTGCCCCGTTGCTACTGTGTTGTCCGCGTTCAATGCGCGGTCGGATATGTTTTGCAGCTCGCTACTGCGCTGCCGAACGATCTGCGCCCTTTCATCGAGCTCGGCACTTTGTGCTCGTATTTGCTCGAGCGCAGCCTTGAAGAGTTCGATTCGTCGAACCTGGGCCGCGACCGTTCGTCTGAGTTCGTGCAGATCATCACTCCTGTCCTGCGCGTGTGTCTGTGCTCGACTTGCAATGGACGTGCGACTCTGATCATCTTCGGGCGATGTCACAAAATGCTCTTCTTGAGTTTCTTGCTCCTTTGGCGGTTGCCGCAACCGCGACACATGCTGCAGCAGGGTATCCTTCTCCGCTAGCAGCCGTTGTTTCTCAGCATCAGCCTTCGCCTGTAGCCGACTAGACATCTCCAACATGCGGCCCCATTGGTTCTTCTCCCGCTCGGCGTCTGATCTCTCCGCGTCCCTCTTCCTCTCACTGTGCTCCAGTTGAGATGTCAGGAGCTTGACCTGCTCAGTCAAGTCCTCATTCTTGCTAGTGAGTTCATTCACCTCTTGATCAACTACGCTCGTCTTCTTCTCGATTGCTTGGCTCCTGACTTTCTCCCGCTGCAGCTTCTGCAAGAGCGATGCGTACTCAGACTGCAGCGTTTGTAGTGCCAGAGATTTGAGTGTCACCTGATGTTGCAGTTCTGCAATGTGAGCTGATGTCGCTGGATGGGCAGGTGCAGTATGCAACGATGCAGCTGGTAGATACGATGTCGCTGGAGACGCAATCGATTGCGCTGCCAGCGTCGGCAGGGATGGTGCTGAGCAGTTTGAGTACGTTATGGAGGACGGCGAAGGGAGCGCCCGGGCTGCGCGTTGAGCAAAAGTTGGCGATGCGGTTCCTGGGTGAGCAGAACCAGGAATGGAGTCTGCACGTGCTGGCGAGTAGCTTGACAGATCCTTGCGTGCATCCTCTATGGATGTAGGACGATCGTAGGCTGGAGCGCGATAGGACTGATGCATTGACTCGGACGCACCTGACCTTGGGCGTTTCTGTGCTGTCTCGTCCCAGTCCCATGGACCGGCGGATCGTTTCGATCCAGTCGGCGTAGAGTCGACTTGAGTAGGCTGTGCTGCACGAGTTGCGCCAACTGCATTGAGATCACGAGCCACGCCATCGATGTGATGCTTCGTTTGTCGCAAGCGTTCTAGCATCCAATGTACACTTTGCACTGGGTGGCTTTCGATATTATTCGGGCGCTGCCTTCCCCATTAGCACAGAACGAGTGAATCGAGCCTATGTTGATACATACGGGACGTGACGGACTTCTGGACAGACTTTGGACGCTCTCGTCGAGTTCGAGTAAAGCATCGACGAATTCACGGAGCAGCGGCCTCAACGTCGCGCAGTGGCATGGCAGGGAATGCCGTGTCGACAACGACCCGTCATTGTTCGGATCGTTATATCGAGACCCAGCATGTTCGTTGAGGAGTGCAATCGATGGCAGTAGGGTCGACGCCTCTGAAGTGGCATAACTGTAAGTCTGACTGGAAGAGGTCGTGCCTGTAGCAAGCTTTGGCAAATCTGTCATTACTCCACCATGGTTAGTACAAGTGATCGGGAGCAGTAACATCGAACAGCGAAAAGGCCGAAATGGGGCTGAGAGTCGCCTTTACATACCTCTGACCTGGGGAGGGATGTTAAGTGACAGTGGGGCATCGACAGTAGTTTGGCTCGTGCTGATGCGACGATCATCGAAGTGCAAGCTTCGCCAAGGCCCAGGTAGGGACTTGCGAGGTGAAGTAACTGCTGGCCGCAGCGGATCGTGACGTCCGCCACATGCAGCAGGAGTGTGGCGCTGGTCCGAACGAGATGCGTAAACGGAGGCCAGGGCCGCCCTTGGAGTAGGGTAAACCTCCGTCAGCATTGACAAGCTATTTGAGACCCCTGCATGACTTGAGCGTGATTCTCCGACCCAGGCACTCAATGATGGCGAGTATTGGTTCTCCGATGCAAAGGCATGCGCTGATGAGGGCGAGGCGTCGTGTGCGGATGGCTGCGGAGATGGGGACATGTGGGCGACTGGTCGAGGCATTGGCATCAGGGCCTGGTGCTCGCTCGTTGTGGCAGACTTGGTTTCTCTTGGTTCATTTCTTTGCTTGTCGGGGTGTGATCTGGTGCTGACCAGCAGCGGCATCGGATTACCGGTTCGTTGCTGCAGATATATGCCAGCTCGATGATTAGAAGTTGTGGTGTTTGTCGTCCTGGCAAGCACCACGCAGGCCCACGCCCACGACTGTAATTCTCCACACGGTCAAGTCGACACATGTGCCGGTGCCAGTGTGCAAAACATATGCCGTGCGGCGGATTTACCCAGTCCGGAAAGGTGGTTGTGTCAATGGTCCACGCTGACCTCACCTTTTCGTCCGACAGTGGCTGCTCATGATGGAATGCCGCGTTTCACTGGGGCGAGCAGGCGCGCGTGCAAGGACGAAGGACATGTCAGAGGGGCAGAGATTGACCTTGCACGCACGCACTGCACGGGAAGTGAGGTCAGGCAACCTGAGCAGCACGCTCGCTCGGTTGGCCGTTGGTTAGTCATCTCGTCCCATGCACGATCTCAGCAGCGCACCCAGCGGCGCGGGCGTGCGCGAGGGCAGAGTCAGACGCAGACGTCTCGCGATCGGCAGCGCTACGGGAGACTCGCGAGTGCTGATCTAGGCAATGAAGGGCAGGTCCCAAAGCGCATGGCGTGGCGGCCGTGCACGTCGTACAATCTTGGCACACCTGCTGTTGTTCCCAAAGTCACTCGCCGCGCGCGGCTCTGGACGAGATGGCCGCAGCAGACAGTCCACCACTGAGGACACGACGCAGGAACCACGAGGAGCGCTGGAGGCATGCTCAGCCAGTCAGACTCCTGCGCGCGAGAGGTGCACTTCGTTGCCGGAGTCAAGCATGCGCAGGCGTGCACAAGAATACCTCCCGCGCCGTGGTAGACGTCAGGACCATCTTTGTCATCGACGCTTAGCAGATCACTAAGACGCCGCCGTGTCAGCTGTGCGGTCAAGCTCGCGGCAGCTCGCATCGTGCAGCCAGCAGCAACAGCAGGTGGGACGAGCTACTAAGATGCTTCGAAACAGGTGCGTGTCGCTGCGCTGCAGAGCCTGTCGTCGGCTCCAAAGCATTCCGCCAAATTGCTTGCAGGCCTGCAGCAGTGATTTAGCCGCCCGGCACGGAGCCCTCGTTCGCTGTGCGTGGCAATGAGCTGCACGGTTCTGATGTCGCTGCGTGGACATCTGCCAAGAAGGTAAAGTTCCAACCACAAGTCCCACACGGACAAGCTGCGCCGCAAAGCAGGCGTGTTTACAGCAGCAGCGGTGCTCGACCGCCTGCCCCAATTCCCCTGCTGACCTGATCCCGGCCATTTCATTGAAGGCAATTCGTGATGAATGATTTGCAACACCCTTGCCCTAACAAATACCGGCTATTTAGTGCTCCATTGCACAGTAATCACACTAAAGTCGTGTCCTCCGCACCAAGCTAAGTCTCACCAGGTCTGGGCCATACCTGTAATGGCAACGGCTCTTCGGATGCTCAGATCTCCATGTCTGCCTGCCCAACCGACGACAACATCGTTGTCACCCGCTCCGCTCATCACAGTCCTGCAAACGCCACGGTGCACATACCACAGAAACGCCGTTGCTTCGTGGCCACTCATATCGTTGAAAATCCAATCTTCACCCTGCGGGTACGGCGATTGCTCGCCTCAAGTCACGGCCGTAAATGACCATTCCTAGCAAGTGTCGGCAGTTTGGCTCTTGGACAACATTTCGTACTCGATCGCGAGGGTGATGCAAGGCGTGTGATGTGGTTATTCTACCACCGTGGGGATGTGCGCTCGTCGTTGCACACCCTCAATCCCTGTCGAGCAGTAGATCTGGCTGTCCAGAGGTCGTGGCATGCGGCTTCACTCGAGCGTGATTCGCTATTTGCCGCAAGACCTCTTGGCTTACGAAACTTACAGCCTCAAACCTCACTCTGAATATGTCTGCAACAAGGTCTACCATATTCGAGCACTTTGAGGCTCTTCATTACTCATGACTCACCATTTATTAAGCATCTGCAGACAATCCGAACTCTCGCGGATCGTCTGTAATAATGGGCTTACGAATTGCCCTAGAAGTAATATTCTATCAATCGTCGAGCACGCTCCTCATGTCTCGACTTGTGCCTGAGGTAACGAAGCGATCTCGGAAGATTCGATTATCCACACGGTTATAGCGATCTTGGCTACCGGGGCGACATCACTCCAGATCTACCGCTACCCCCGATGCCACCGTCTTCAGGCCAGCTCGTTCAACTGCGCACCATCTGGCTTCGTCCTGACGTGCGTGAGTGATCATGCATAAAGTCTCCATGAACTATATGCCGCCAAGGTAGATGACTGTATGCTGTGACATATGTCGGTGCCGAGCTGGAACTGGGATGCTGAAGGTTTGCATATCTTTGCCCATCGATCATACACCTTCTCAAATGTGTACAACCTCCTGAAACGATTACGGGCCCGCAGAACGGCAATGTGGGCAATGCAACTCATGCCGGATATGAATCCGCCAGTTCTCCACCAGTTCTCCGCCGGCACATGGAAAGAATTTCCAGGTTTACTGATCATGTCGTGAGTCAAATGTGTTTCGTGCGAGAGTCAATTCGCAATATAGGTTCGACATTTAGGGCAAACCTTCAAGATTCTGCATTTTTTTCCTCGTTTCGAAGCCAGGCGAAGAGGATGACTACCTACGCGGATGATTACTATCCTGGTGATTGTTAAGAATTTCCCTGTTCTTTTGAACTTCCTTTCGTGAACTCAGGTCTGTGAGGGTGGTCTCTGTGCAGTCAGTAGGCTATGTTGGTAAATCCACTAGCACTCAGTCATGAGAAGCAGGATCGAGAGTGAATCTGACTGTGCGTGATCATACCTTGGCGAGTTGTTTCCCTCGCATGCTCGAGCGTTTACTGGGACCTGATCGATACGGCGAGGAATCTAATAATGTTGTTACTCAGCCAGTGTGATCAATCGCCTTCAAAGTCTGTTCGCGATGTCGATATTTCAATACCAGCAGGCAGCAGAGCCATTGTTGAACGATATCCAGTGATCTGGCAAGGGACGCTTGCAGACTCTCGAGATCGGTACGGAATTTCCGAGTGACGCGTGTTCTTCATCCTCTTTCGATTTACGTCTATACGAGGTGTCAGTAAGCAAAGCATTACTATGAGTGGTCGTCAATTCTGACGAAATGTATGGCCCTAGTCGTCACTAAGCAAAACATTACTGTGAGAGAATGTGAATTCGAGGCAAAGTGTATGACACATGAGATTCGTTCTTGGCTCAAGTTGAACTACATTTGGCCCACCATCTCTACCAGTGGCGGATGAAGCTCAGCGATCGCCTAATTCAGAACCGAATCCGGTCACGCGTCTATTTTACTGTACGTATCCTTCGTAACGTTAGTTCCTTTCAGCCTCCGTAGAGCAACTTCGGAATCCATCTAGTAGCGCTTGCCGTCACGGAGCACATCGGAGTACTCCTCGAGAGGGGAGCGGGTGAGCTTGGTCTCCTTCCAGAGGTTAGGAGTAAGGAAGCCGTAGGTGTTGGTGATGGCAACGAAAGTGGCCTTGAGGGTGTTCTCGAGGGTCTTGGTGGATCCGGAAGAGGCAGTGTAGATGTCGTTGACACCGGCCAACTGCAACAGACGCTTGACAGCTGGGGAAGCGACCAAGCCAGTACCACGAGGAGCTGGGATGAGCTAGACGCTGTTAGTTGCTGAAGTATCAAAGAATGGGCTCTGATGCTTGAACTTACACGAACGGTGACGGAACCGCACTTGCCAGACTCCTTCACAGGAATGGAGTGAGGCTCACCGAGGTTGGTACCCCAGTAACCGCGGCGGATTGGCACGACCGAAAGCTTCGCGATGATGATGGCAGCGCGGATGGCAGTAGCGACTTCCTTGGAGGTCTTGATGCCAAGACCAATGTGGCCCTCGCTGTCTCCGATCACGACAATGGCCTTGAAACGGGTACGCTGACCGGCACGGGTTTGCTTCTGGACTGGCTTGATCTGTAGGCAATGTATCAGCGATTGTCGCTCCCCAATGTCACATATATGCGCCAAGTCTGACCTTCATGACCTCGTCCTTGAGCTTTGGCAAGAAGAAGTCGACGATCTGGTACTCCTTGATTGGGAGAGAGTGCAGGTAGATCTCCTCCATGCTCTTGATCTTGCCGGCCTTTACGAGACGACCGAGCTTGGTCACTGGCTGCCACTCCTTCTCGTCGCTCTTTGCGCCGCCGCGACGACCTCTGCCACGGCCACGGCCACGTCCGCCGCGGTCACCACCACGATCGCCGCGCGAGCCGAAGCCGCCACGGGCGCCACCAGGAGCTGCTCCACCACGGTCTGCCATTTTTCTTGCTGTGTTGCTGGTGGGTTAGTGAGAGGGTGGCAGAGAATGTCGTTGGCGTTCGAAACAGCCTCCAAAGCTCGAGATTTGGAGAGTGTGCAGACAAAATCTTGGCGCTTACATGATTGGCGGGGTGAGCCGCGCCGAGCCTAACCTTAGCGTGTTGTTGTGTAAACAGAGCAGCGCCAGCAACGAGAGGCTCTACACTTCAGACCAGCACTTTTCTATCGCACAGCACCACGGCGCGGGCGCGCATGCAGCATCGCCACCATAAAGATGGACGACAAGGAGAATGTCGCGCCGGCGACCAGCAGCGACCCTCTGCAGCGCGTCAAAACCGCCTCATCATCACCCAAGAAGGCCAGCAGAAAAGGGCGAAGCAAGAGCATTGGACCAGGCGCGTTGGACGAAGTAGAGTCGCCGAGAGTCAGCGCGAAGGATCGCAGGAAATCGGCATTTGTGCCTGCAACGAAGAGCATACTTTCGAAAGATGAAGAATCAGCGCGAGCGGCGCGTCGCAAATCCATGGCCAACAGGCGCGTCTCTTTTGCGCCGGAAGCCACTTTGCACACCTGGGACATTGTGATGGACCACCACGAGCACACAACCTCTACAGACTCGGACGGTAGCACGCGACGCGCCTCGCAATTCAGCTCGGGAGATGCAGCCCAGGACGAGGAAGACCGGCAACTACTGGACGGAGAGGACGAAGCGGACTCAAGGAAAGCCCGGCGAAGCTCTGGTATTCCACCAATGAATTTCAACAATCCTGAAGACATCTACTCAAGCGGTATGAGCGGCAGCGAAGATTCTGGGAGCGAACTTGGCAACGAGGAGCAGTCGGATGACGATGAGGGCACTGCCATGAGCCTGGACGTGGAAGATGCAACAGTACAGTCTACAGCGGAGAGCGATAACAGCACTACTTCCAGCGAACGCCTGGAGGCTTCTCTACGAGCGGCGGCACAAATTGCTGGCACTCGAGGCATCGAGTACGATGAATTCGGAGACATGTCCATGGAGGTAGCAGAGGATGAGATTACAAATGCAATGCAACCGTGGGCAGCGCAGAATGCTTTGGAGAGGATCGGGTCAGCCACTATGGATCAAGAGAACGTCAATCCATTTTCGCCAGTGTTTGAGGCAGTTGTGGCTGCGCGACAGAATGCTGCAGATGACGATGGAACGCAAGATATGAGTATGGACGTGACCAGTGCCGTAGGCGGCATTATGAAAGTGCCGCGGGTGGCTGAACCACAGAGCTCACCCCGAAGCGAGAACGATGGCACGATGGACCTCACTCAAGCTGTCGGGCGTATCACAGGCCAGAAGCGTAGACGATCCACCAGCGAGAATGGCTCACCTGGTGCAATGATTGCCCCTGCGACAGCGAAGCGAAGGCGGTCGTCTGTTGCGAGAACTGTCGTCGATGATGAGACTATGGACTTGACTGTGGCAGTGGGTGGAATTCAGAGCACTGCGATCCCAGACCGTCGGAGGAGTCTGCGATCAAGACGGTCGTCTGGGATGGTTTCTGACGCGTCGGAAGCCACCATGGACATTACTCGTGCTGTGGGCGGAATCAAGTCTGCGCACAATGATGTCGACGATCAAAGCTTTGCTCGGGACGAAGAGCTATCTATGGAATTGACGACTGTGATCGGTGGCATCAGAGACCATTCGAGGCCCACGTCGAGGCACGGCTCCCGGTCGGGCACGCCACAGCTTGCCAAATCGCCAGCTTCGAGATCTAGGAGCACTACGCCAGAAACCCATGAGCGTTCCAAACATTCGCCGAACGTGAACACCAAACAGCTTCTGGCGCCTCTGCTGGAGTCAGCAAAGTCAACGGTCGCACCCACGCCCCCTCGAAAAGCACTTTCTCCGATGAGATTGTCTCAGTCGCCTTCACATCCCAAGACCACTGCACCACAACCTGAGCCCGCGATGGAATCAAATGGACCGGCCATCAGCTCGTCAACGCAGGATGAAGTTTCGTATCCAGGGTTGCCATCCCCGAGCAAGCATGCATCTCCCGCGCTTACTCCAACAATAAGTCCTTCCCGACGACAGAGTCGCAACCTTGGAGGCAGCGGGCAACGGGATATCAATGGGGCCTCACAACGGACAGCACCGTCCCCCACGGCTCGAAAGGACTCACCATCAAAATCGACAGCAATCACGCCGGAGAAGCAGAGTGCGTCGCAAGACGACACTCGCAGTCTTCATGATACGCTGAAGCTCATGACCACGCCGAGAAAGGAGACTTTGAAGCACACCACGCCGAGAAAGACTCCTGGGGCACAATTATCACCTGTGAAGCCTAACACTCCGCGAGGGAGACCGACGCCAAAGGGGCATGTAACAATACTGCCATCTCCGGTACGACACTTGCACGCCGATCTGGAGCGTATACAAGCCAACGGCCAAGAACAAGAACAAATTGGGCTACAGGACTTTTTGACCAAAGCAGGGATACGATTCATGGACCTGACGACTACCAAGCGAAGACTGACTGTTGCACCTCCCTCGAAGACCAAGAGCCTACTTGAGAGTGAAAGCGACACAGTTGGTCTCGAGGATGGCGTCGTTGCTGCTGCCTGTACCATTCCCGAGCTCGAGATGTATCAGCATGCATGCCACGAGCTCAAACGCTTCACAAAGGAGGGAAAGCAGATCATCGCTGAGCTTGAGGAACAAACGCTGCAGGATCAGCCACCGTTGATACGGGCTTATGCCAATGCTACGGCCGAGAGGAAGCTCGTGTTGGATGCGCAGATGCGCGACATGAAGACATTCGCACGTTTGAGAAGCAAAAAGATGTGGTACTCCTGGCGCAGCCAACTTCTGGACGAACTCGTGGGCGGCTTGTCGAAGATCGGCGAAGGGCTTATTCGTGACGACGATATCCTAGCGAGCTCCGAGAAAGTGCTCGAACAGGTTTTGCCTCCACTGTTGGCGAAGCACGACGCATCGGAACTAGAAGCTGAGCAGCTTCAAAGCACAGCCAACGCCATTCCTGACGAGGATAAGGAATCTCTCAAAGAAGCGCGCGAATCGTTGACAGTGGTCAATCTTGACTTGAGCGAGAAGCGACGCCGTATCGAAGACCTGCGAAAGCAGGTGGAAGAACAGGACAGCGCGATCGAGCATCTTCGGGAGAGCAAAGTCGAGTTCACAGCGGCAATACAAGAAGCGAATCGAGTTCGTGAGGCGTGTAGAGGCGTTTCCGTTGACGAGATTTCCGCTCTGAAAGGTAAGCATTTTCATCGTTGCTGACTGAAACACCAACTAACGCATCGTAGCCTCTGTGCGCAACTTGGAAACGACACACTGCTGGTCAATAACTTCCGCATCATCGAATCCGTCAACACTGACCATGGCCTACAAATCCGACATTGAGCTCTTCTTCCATCCCGCAGCATTCAATCACGGCTCTAGGGATGCCGAAAGCAGGACTCCGAACGCACCTATCAGCTTGACGTACATAGCCGATCGCAGCTCGCAGAAGAAGAAGCCATTGACGACAACCCTGCGATTCTTCCTTCAGCTCCTACGAGCAAGCCTACAAGCTCTTCCACAAGCCACAACCAAAATCAAGACACTCCTGGACTTGCTGAGCAGCGGCTGGAACACCGCCCTACAGATCCAAGAATCAGAGCGACAGCTGTCCATCGAGACCTTAACCTCCTCGAGCATAGTAGGTGACGAGCGTCTCGATATCAACGCTGAGATTCTGTTGCCCAAAGTCCGAAGCAAGGTCCGTACCTCCTTTGAACTGGAAGCGAAAGTTGAAGAAGTCGATGGCGATGGTGCTCTTGGCTTGACGGTTGATGTTGCTCCCAAGGTGGTGGTGGTGTATGGGGAGCAATACAATGAGCATAATATGACTCAATACCTCAAGCAGAGTATCGATGGCTACGAGAAGTGGGATGAAGGCTTGCGACTTATGCAAGAGAAACTTATTGTTAGAGGTGCGAAGGGCGGTCCGAGGAAGTGAGCTTTCAATGGAGATGGATGGCTTAGCTGATGAATTATGGCTTATGCAATTCGGCCTTGGTCGAGAGTGTGATCTCTCGTACTTGTGAAATTTTATAGAAAGCGCTATTCCCTGCCTCGCGGCTGGTTTTGACTCGCCAGCTGTGTAGCTATCAGAAGATAATGCACTCCGCTATATTTCCAGTAGCAGATGACATATGGTTCCCAGCCACCAACTCCACGCTAAATTACAGCAACGCAAGAAAAATCCGGCTCATCGCTCGCTCGCTGCATCGAGCCTAGAGGCCTCGCTTTTTCTTCTGGCTTCACTTCGTCTCCGTCCACGATGAATGTTCAGGTCGTCCATGAGTTTTGCAAGACCTCGCTTATCGTTGCTCAGGGCATGTCTACGCCAGGCTTCCTCCGCTGCGACAGTGGCGACCGTGTCGCTCGGATTTGGGAGAGTAAGTGGGTGTAGCAATTCGTTCCGTCGAGTGTCGTTAGGAGAAGACTTCTTCGCGGCTCTGTCTGGATGTAGGATATGTTTTGTAACCTTTTTCGATGTGCCGTATAGCTCCACTGCAAGGAAGGGGCGGTTAGCTGGTGAGGGAGACATATTTCGCGTTTCCGAGATCAGACTTACTGCCAAGCAGGACACTATACGCTTTCGAGACCTTGAGATCGCTAGTGTCGGTGCCTTGATCTTTCAGGTTGGCGATGAAGCGGCGGAAAGATTGCGTCGTAGGCCTATAATGTCCAGACAAAGGAGACAGAAAAGTGAGTTTGCCATTTTCGATGCCGATGGTGCCTGCACTGGAGATACGAGCACCGCTCAGGAAACTGGCGTGCTGAAAGGCACCGGAGGATTTGATACCGACGTAGAGGCGACCGACAGTATCAGCTACGTAGATCCAAGTCCCTGGTCGGACGGAGGCTCTAAGCAGATGATTCAGAACTGCGGCTGGACTGACACGGAATTTGCCCTTCTTTTGTCGCCTCTCTTTGCGTGTCTGATCGCATGGTGTTTCCAATTCAGCATGTGAATTGTCGACTACTTCAGATGTCTCACTTGCAGAGCTGGATGCCGATGAGCTTGAATCGTCCTCGTACTTGGACTCTGCGCCAGCCTTGATTGCGTCTTTGAACACTCCGCCCACTGCCGCAAGTTTGCTGGACAGAGATGCGTCTGCAGAAAGCTGGCGCTTGACCTCCTCATCATCGAACGCAGGCGCATCTGTGCCTTTTAGTACAATACCTAGCATGCTGTCTTGATATTGATCGCAGGAAGTAGTGATGAGCTCATCGTTCTTGTGCCACCTCAATCGTCCGCGTTCATCTACGCGAACAAGGTATTGCTTTCGTTCTTCCTTGCTCAAGTAGCGGATCTTCTCCTTCTCCAACTTTTCGCGAGAACACATCTTCAGATCAAGTAGTTTCCCTTCTCCGTGGTCCAGCCAGTAGAAGAAGTTCTCGTTTGTTTCGCGACGCTGCCACTCTTCGTGGTAGACTTGCAGATTTGCTCCATAGCGATGCTTCTGGTCTACCATCTCAAGGAAGTATCTCAAGTCAAGCAGCATCGAGCTTGGCTCCTGCGATTCTGACCTAGAACGTTTCCTTCTGAGACTGCGTCTCGAGGTGAACGTGCGCGCATGCGATGTGACATGCTCGGGAGAGGCGACTTCTCCAGCCCCAGCATGGTCTGCGATGGTGCCAACGCGACGCCAATTGACCATTGCCCTTTCGGATGGGTTCCTGCTTAGGGAACAAGGCGAGTCTGAGGTTACAGGGCTCCGATAATGTGGCGCAGTCGCACTTCGATACCGCCACTCCTTGATAAGTTCGACCCATCTCGAGCTGGGATCTAGTGTGAGTCCTTGGAGAGAACGGCGGTCTCGATGACCTCTGTACGCTCGCTGGATAAGTCTTGCGGCATCTCGTTCTTCGGCAGTATGCTGACGATACTTGCGATCGATGAGGTCTTCTTTCCTTAGCTGGATCGCATTGATTCGGGCCCTTTCCGCCGATGTTGGTGGAACTAGGCTATTCAGATATTCTTGGCGCGAGGTCTTTGGAGCATCGTCGCAGGGCTCCATCATGGAGCCCACAGGATGGAGAGTGAGGACTTCGACTGCCGTCATTGCCCGCGTTGACAGCAGCAGAAGCTTGCTACAGCACTGCTCCTGCACGCAGTGCTGCTGCAAAGTGATGGGAAGTGGTTGCCTAAGTAGCCATGATGTATGCAGAGCAGGTGCTCATCCTCGTTCTCGGCGAATCCGGTACCCACACAAACTGGCAAGTGGCTGGTTGTTGCGCGTAATCGCAGATCGCGTTTTCGCCGTGAGCCGTGAAGTGGCATGAACGGGCGCCGGTCACACGGCTAAGGGCAACGCGCAGGAGGTTTGACCGTTGGAAACTTCGTCCAGGAGAGCCGCAATGCGTGCCCAAAGACTGCTCGTATGGGCGTGATGAAGGCCGCGCACGTCGTTCGGGGCTCACAGCTGCACTGCCCCCATCCTAGTCCGTGTCTCACCACCCCGGTCTGCTGTGCGATATTGACCACAACGACATGGACGCTGCGAAGTCATCGCTGAGAGATCAGTGCCTGATGGAACAGTCCTCACTCTGCTCCTGGTACATGACGGATGCAACCAAACGCGAAGCCGTGGTGCAGCTCGAGACCTGCAGGTGTGCTGACGCCATCCGTGATGACCGTCATCCTGGCAGCAGAACTGGTGCCTGAGGGTCGCTTCGCTGCAGAAGGCGTTGCGGATGTCGATGATGCAGACGGACAGTCAACGTTTCGTGCGCAGGTAGACGGAGTAGTAACGGCCAACGCAGAACAGAACAGAACGTGCCGTTGGTTTTGCCTATCACACTGTGGCTGATGGCTGAAGCAAGCGAGCGAGCTGGTCTGAGTGTTGCCTGAGGCAATCGAGCTTCGAGGATGGACAGGGATCTTCAACCTTCCTGACATCAATTGCCAACTTCGCGTCGACCTGCCGCGTGCTAACATCCATTACCGACACAAGAACAACTACCCGTTGCAAGTGATATCGCACAGACATCCAACCGGCATCATGCCGCCCAAGAAGAAGGCGAACAAATCAAGCACCGCAAGGGCTAGTACTCGCGGCAACACCGCGACTTCAAAACGCGGAAAGGAGTATGCAACCACAGCTGCTGCGAGCCGACCCACGCGCGCTGTTGCTCCGCCAGATCTGAGCTTCCCAGATACTGCGCCAGAGCGCGCCAGCAATAAGACTGTTGCGCCTCGTAAGTGTAGTGTCACTTGCGCAAGACAAATGCTGACCCGTTTCAGCCACTGTTGCTGGACGCAAGCGCGGCGCTCCTACCACTAGAGCTTCAGCTGAGCCGCCGAAGAAACGCGGTCGTCCGGCAAAGGAGACTACGACTTCAGCCGAGCCGCCAAAGAAACGCGATCGTCCGGCAAAGGAGACTACGACTTCAGCGCCTGCCAAGCGCGGTCCTGGCCGTCCGACGAAAGCTGCCTCTGCGAAGAAGACGACATCTGCACCTGCATTGGCTCCTGCTCCAAAATCTGCCGGCACAAGTAAGAAGCGTGGACGTCCAGCAAAGGCGGCGACCAGCGATGAGCCTCCTAAGAAGCGAGGCCGACCGGCGCGAGTGAGTGAGCCTGCGGTACCGCCCGAAGAAGAGCAACCGACTCCTAGGAAGCGTGGTCAAGCGCCTTTCGGTGGAGAAACTACCAAGATCGACACCGATGATGGGGCTGCGGCAGACCAGCTGGAGGACACTGTCCAAGCGCCTCCAAAGCGCGGACGCGCCCGTCCACCAAAAGCCAAGGGGAAGCAGGTCGCGAAGAATGAAAATCAATCCGACGCCAAGACGGCCCCGCCACCTTCTACTAGGCAGTACTGGCTCATGAAAGCTGAACAAGACGGCCATGATGAGGTTTTGGCCAGCGGCAAGGTCTTCAATACCAAGTTCACCATCGATGACCTGCGTTCGAAGACCTCCCCCGAGCCATGGGATGGAGTCAGGAACCCAACCGCTGCTAAGAACATGCGGGAAATGAAGCAGGGCGATCTGGCTTTCTTCTACGCTAGTGGCGGCAAGGCACCCGGTATCGTTGGCATTATGGAGATCGTACGGGAGCACGAGCTCGATGCAACTGCATCTGATCCAGACTCTTATGGTTACGTGGCCGATGCGAAGAAGCGCGATAAGTGGTGTGTCGTTCACGTGGAGTTCCGTAAGAAACTCTCCAAGCCTGTCACTCGTGTCCAGCTGGTGGCAGCAAAGGAGGAAGGCCCGCTCGCCAAGATGCAAGAATTCACTGCTGCGCGTCTGAGCGTGTCCAAGGTATCTGAAGATGAGTGGGACTACATCAACAGTTTGATCGAAGGTTTCGAGGACGGAGACGAGGATCTTGGTAAGCCTACTCTCAATGCACAGGGGCAACCACCTCGCTGACGAAACATGAAGAACAGAACGGTATCTCAAGTCCGCCAATCAATTACGTGGGTGAGGAGCTCAACAGCAGCACGTCGAAAATCGACTCGGATCTGCCACTCGAGGAAGACGATTCGCTTCCAACCCCTCTCGCATCCTCCCGTCCTGTCTCTCGCAGTGGCCGTGCTGGATCGGCCGCCAGACTCCTCGCTCCTCCGTCGCGCACAAGCTCGCGTGCAGGCTCTGTTCCTCGCAAGCTGCCTGGCATGGGAGGTCGCACCAAGACTCCACAGCCTCGTGCCGGCAGTGCCCAGCCGCCCTCCACGGGTGGGCTGATGGAGTCCGTTGGAGAGGAATAAGCTATCACAGCAGCTTCAAACGCCAAAGTGACGCGTTGGGGCTCCAACTCCCAAGACGGTTCCTCTCTTGGGGTCAGCACCCGAGGCACCAGTTGTGCGCGTATCGCTGGGATCCTTCTCAAATTGCTTTCTTTGCGACTGCTGCGTCCTATAGACTATCGACTACTTGCTTCAACTATACTGCAGAAGTCAAGATGCAAAAGTCGACGATGAGGGACAGATAATTGCTTTCATAAGGTGCACTCGCTGTCGCTATCGGCTCTGTAAAATAGCTCACAAGTATGCACCTACACTGTAATGACATAGCTGGAAGCGGTGCGAACACTAAGCTGAATGTCATGCATGTTATCATGAACTGCTCTCTTACCATGCTGGTGAACACGAAGGCGCGCTGACTGAGGTGCGACAGAGTGGTATCGATACTAGCTAACTCGCTTTGCTCCACAAACTGTGAAACCATATTGACCCTCAACAAACGATCCCGACATGGAGGCACTGCGCATCCGGCCCCTATTATGTCACAACTCACCGCCTCCTTCGCCGGAAAGCTCTTGGATCCTCGTCATCGTCAGCATCCGCAGCTCCGACTGCCGGAGACTCGTTTCTACCACTAGTAAACGCAGTCATGGCAATCGTCTGTTTCGCTTTCTTCGTGGCAGCTGGTCCTAACTGCGTTGTAGCCGGTCTCTTCCCTGCGGCCTTCTTCTGCGTCTCAGTGCCGAGAGTCGACTGGCTCGTCGAGCCCGTCGTACCTCTAGACGACCGCGAGCCATCGAAAAGTGCATTGGCCTCCGCCTCAGCGTCGTCTTGTTCTCTACTGGTCTGGAGCCGGCGACGAAACACGGCGCGCTCCTCGTCATCGACCTCCTCGCGGGCGTTACCCTCGCCGAGATTAACTGAGAAGATACCTTGTGCTGTGACCCGTCGATAGGCTTGCGAATTGCGCGCACTCGATTGTGATTGGGACTTGCCATTGCTTTTCTTCTCCTTCAGGTGTCGAGGGTTGAGATCGCCGTGCTCGAGCCAGTATTCGTCGCCCAGGCCGCTGCCACGCGATTGGATCTCCTCCAGCGGTATGATGACACCTGCCTCTGAGTTTGGAGTTTCCGCGCGGTTGTCTTGCTGCACCGCCGCTCGTCGCTTCTTGAACTTTTTGTAGTTAGGTCGCCCAGCCCAGTTAGGGTTGTCGCTGACCGTGATCGTAGGACGAGAATCTCGTATTGGCAGCTCATACTCCACGCAGATGCCAGGGTGCTTGGCAACATTTCCCAGATCCGGTATTTCTTCTCCGGGAGCAAGGCCTTCGAGCAGTCTCTCTTCTTCGCGCCGGTGCTGTTCTTCCTCTTCTTCGCGTTTGGCCGTGATTTTGGCTTTGATATCTGCGTCCTGCTTGGTCTGCTTGGCCCTGCCTTTCGCCTTTTCCTTCTTGACATCCTCCTTCTCGGTAGCAGCGGGCACAGCTTGAGCCGTTGGTTCGGTGGATGCAGAAGCAGCTTTAGCGGCCTGTTTTGCTGCTTCTGCTGCTGCTTCCTCAGTCCTCTGTCGTTTCAAGCGTGCTTGGCCTGGGAAGCGACGCTCGTACTTCTCCTCGGCAGTCTCCTCGACTTCATCATCATCCTCGATCGGGGCTGGTCTCTTTTGTGCCTTGTGTTGACTTGTAGGAGCTGCATGACGCACGAACTGTTCATCCGTAGCCGTGCTCTGCATTACTGGTGTCTGACTTTGGCTCGGCTGAGGCGCAGATGGCTCCGGCGACTTCGACGCCGGACGCGCGACAGCACTTGGCTCGAAGTCATCGAAGCCTTGAAACTTCTGTGTCACGAAACGCCGTCGTCTTTTCGCGGGAGGCTGCTCTGATGGCTCCTCTATCTGTGCTTCGCCTCGGATTCGACTCTGTGGCGGTACTTGTGCGGAATTTGGTGGTTGCTGGCTTTCGGCAGTTGAAGCAACCACGCTGTCCGAAGTGCCTTGCGGAGGGCGTGGCATCGAGCTCGATGCAGAGATTGTCGCCGAGGGAGCTCCCACAGTGCCTGGAGGTGTTGGAATGGAGCTCGAGATGGCCGCTTCCCTACCACTGCCTTGAGTGGCCGGTAGTGGCCTTCGCAGCATCGTTGCGTCTACCGACAGGATGGCGTCAAGGAATTCGTTCTGTTCGATCGATATCTGTCCGAGTGCGGCATCAAGTTGGCGATGGACATCACTAAATGTGTCTGTATCTCTTGCTCGAACAATCACGATCCCGCCGGATCCGGTACGATCACTGAGCACGAAACGACCTGGCTCCTTGTTTCCAGAAACATCTTTGACATACTGCACAACTTCTGCCACCGTTGTTTGCCCGAGCGTGAAGTGAAAGCAGAGAGCTTTACCGTTGCCAGCATTCACTACTGGCGCTAACGAATCGTGCTGATCGGACTCCAAGAACACAAAATCGCAGTGCTGAAAAAGTTCGGTGCGTGCAGTATCAGGCTTCAGCCAACTGTCCGGGCGCGATACGGGCTCGCCAGCACTGGGACAGATGTGATTTTCCTCGTTCGGCCAGTTCCGATCGAAGTCCTGCTCGAGAAGGCTGGGACGTGGCGATCCATCTTGCTCTCTTCCGTCCTGTTTGCACGCTGACGCTAGGGCGTCCACGAAGGAAGCAGATACAACCCACTTTGCTTGTAACAAAGCCTGCAGCACTGCAGACGTATTACGCTTCTTTGCGATCGCGTGTGTAGTTGTGTTCGAAATGTACTCCGTAGCTAACTTGATGTCGCAACGATCCAGCTTCTGGCGCTCAGCTGCTAATGCTGTGCCCTTCGCTTTCGCCGATTTTGGAACTCCAGCCGTGAAGGCAAGTACCACAGGACGCCATTCGAGAGTGAGTGTAGTCTCCTGGAGGCCCAACTGCAAGATATGCTTATTACCACTGAGCGTTCTCGTCTGGTCTTCTGCAGGCAATCGTTCTCCATCTAGCCAAGTTCCTGTTTTCCCTTGTCCGACTATCGTAATCTCACTCTTACTGTGGAGGTTGGTAGTATCGTTCGAGGAGACATCGCCGACCGTCAGGACGAGGTGTTTTCGCGACACGCTCTTGTGCGAGATGTTATGGGCGTAATCGACTTCGTCCGGTTTCGTGGATGATCGTCCGAACAGATGCTTTGTTCCTGGGCGCAGCCACTTTTTCCGGCCCTCCCAATTCGCATCGCTGCACGATATCACCCACATGGCTGCGGCGTCGCCGGCACATGGATCACGACTTGGGAAAAGGCGACCTCGAAAGTATCGAAGTGGCTCGCGGCGTGCCTGCCAGGCGACAATCGCGCTAGTGGATTTAGTGCTAAACTCCATGACGCGCGATCACGTGCTGCTACTTCAGTCGCTCCATCCCCATGAAAATGCCGAGCATACAAAAGTTGAGTACTACATAAGACTTTCTGCAATGGCCGTTTCACATTTCAAAGCTCGTATTCAAAAATTCCTCCATCAGGGCCCACTGCGGGTCGTCGAATATATCGGTCTCGGTGAAGAGCTCGGCGAAGTCACACTGTGCAATCGCCATCTCTTCGCTGTTTGACACGGACGTGTCCATTAGAGGAGCAACAGAAGGTTGCTGCATCTCCTCCATAATAACCAAGGGACGCAGACTTCCAAGCAGCTTAAGCATTCGCCGAGCTCCCGCACTTCGGTCCTTATTTTCCTCGCAAATCACTTGCGACGATTTCAGCATTTGTTTTATGTCGCGTAGCTCGTCCCATGATAAGCACTCAATCTTGGTCCTTTGATCTTGACACAGGATCAGACTGAAGGCCATCACACCTGTGAGGAAGTCGTTGAAGGCGATACTACTCGTCAGCCAACGATCACCAAATAACTGCCCACCAGGCTTGAACTCCGGGTACATATTCAGGAGGCCGTTGACAATCGATTTCGCAGCATCAAAGCAGATTCGGATGCTTGCCTCTCGCCCATGAGCAATGTGCTTTCTGTGTAGCACTAGACGGCATTTATCGTACCTACGATCCAGTAAGCACATGTCAGATTTATCTCTACCATCTCACTTTTGCTGCAGCCCTGCGATATTTCCGACTTACATGAGCTGTAGACAACGTCTAGTGGCTAAAAGCATGACAGGTTCTGCTATGGACTGTGAAATATTATGATAGTGCAATGCGGTTGGGATAGCTGCGTACGCGTCATCGAGTTCTTGCTGTCGTTGTAGAAGAAGTGAGTATTGGGCGTCTTGGGAAGTAAAAAGTACGGCTTGAAGAATTTTGGCGAAGACAGACGCGAGCATCTGTTTCGAGTTGTAGAACAACATCTTCGTCATCTCTGAGGGTGGCCTCGGAGGCGGCAATGTTGACATATCCTCAGTAAGGTCTGTGTCATGATAATTTCCAGGGCTCCTAACATCCCACGTTCCAGCCTGAATATTGTGAGGAAGTCCAAGCTGGAAAGAATGTAGCAAATCGAGCTGCACAATCAGTGACCAAGTACGTCGCCTCATTTCGCCCTCGAAAGGCGAAACGTGCTTTAGGTGTGCTGGATCACGATGATAACCCAGAGTGTATGCTAGTGGCACAAGAATACCAAATAGCATTCCCGAATCGCGGCATGCATCGAGCTTATCTGTGAGCCGGGCTTGAATGAAAGTTGTGATTGCCTCGACAGCGAAGCGTTGTGGTCGACTATACTGTCCAAGAGCCAAACACTGTGTTGCTGCATAGCTGAATCCTGGTGGAGTCGCTGCCATATATGGTCCTATGCGCTCTGAGAGATAACATATTGAAAACAGAATAGAGATCCACAACGGAGAGGTGCTGTCACGATTCTGCCAGAACTTTTCGTACTGGTCATGAAATTGCTGAACATGGATGAATGGCGCCGCAATGCCCTGAGCTCGAAAGTAGGCTGCAACGCGTCTATCGCACTCTGTCTTTGTTGGAAGCCACTTGCTCAATGTCTGGTCGAGAGACAGTAGTCGCACTCTGCCAAACAGCGCATCCATTTCGCTGCCTGAAGTAACAGAGTCATCGACATCCAGAATTGGCGTCGACTCTCCCAAAACAGTGCGGAGCTCCGCAATATCTTCGAGCATGGCAGCATGATGGGTAGGACCCGTGTACAGGGTTGCACTCTCGGAGTCAGTCTGCTTCACAGTCCTCTCCGACGTAGCTGAGGTAGATTCAGCATCGTTGTTGTTGTTGCGCGCCACAAGCTGGTGCACCAGCTCCTCGAGATGTTCCAGTCTTGCTTCGGCACGTGCTACATTACTCTCCGCACCAGGTCGCTCTCTTCGGGACAGCTGTTTGTATTCGCAAGAGGCCGCTTCATCTTGCCTTTCGCAGTTACCGCAAGGAATCTTTCTGTCACATTTCAATTTTCGCCGTGTACATGAGCTACACGTCAATGGCTGTCTGTTTCTGGTGATAGGCTTCTTGCGAATAGCAGCTATCATTGTTTAATGGGCCAGAGCCAGAACGATTCAAGTCGAAAGGCTGTACCAAATTATTTTTGTAAGCAGATGTACTCGCTGACGTCGGAACCTTAGCGTGAATCCTTTGTCTTGGCGTCAATGAACCTTGTCATCATTCTTGTTGAAACTACTCAGTGCTTTGATCCTCCCAAAAGACCAAGCAGCGAATTTCAATACTTCGTCTTGCGGGACCGGTATCAAACTCGCTTTGGAAAGCTGTATGTGGACATCG
This sequence comes from Cercospora citrullina, assembly GCA_013365195.1. Taxonomy (NCBI): domain Eukaryota; kingdom Fungi; phylum Ascomycota; class Dothideomycetes; order Mycosphaerellales; family Mycosphaerellaceae; genus Cercospora; species Cercospora citrullina. The sequence goes on from JAASFF010000021.1 coordinate 22,126, forward strand.
CCGTGCTCTTCCGTCTCTCTTGCTGTCGAAGCACTTGATCATCAACACTTCGTTAGGTGTCATTTCAGAAACATAATACCACCGATGCTGGGGATTGGCAGCGACCTCCCAGAGCTCGAATCCGTTCCCTTTGGTGACAGTGTTGGACGAACCAGTGAAGTTTGGGAGAATGGCCATTATGGGCCGCAGATCGTCCTCTGCCACGCTACGACTATCGCAGACGGCCAACGGCTCGCGCGTGACAGGCCGTCCTACTGGGCGCCACACATTGATTGCTGCCCATCGGCTCTTCATGTACGACTCGGCATTCTCGATATTGTCACGAAGCAGCTGGACAGCGCCGTCGTAACTCTGATCTAATCCCAGTCAGGACAGCTGCGCCTGTGTCGGTCGAATGGACTCACCAACGTGTACATGCATCGAAGGTCCGCTTGCGATGACAGGCTCGTCATCACCACATTCTTTGGCTTTATCCATCACGTACTGATGTGTTTCCCGTCTGATCACGTGTGAAATGGGAACTACATGAGTAGCCCCTGTGCTATGCACAGCGTCAACGCGATGCTCGTATTCCACAGCCTACGGCATGCTTACACTTGCTTGAGGAGCTCAGCAGCTTCTGCGTAGACTGGAAGCCTGAATCCGTCCGGGTCTTCGAACGACGTCTCAAAGCTTTCGTGTTCTACCAACTGAAAGCCATTCTTATCGAGCGTGAAGTCTTCACCACTACATCGTATATCATGGACAGTGATGGAGCGGACATCCCACGAGCGTCTCTTGTCGGAACCAGTTCCTGCAAGAAAAGAGGTCGGTCCACTGCGATGCCCGTGATGATAATTAAGCTGAGTCTCGACCTGTGGCGCGAATCTTGCGACAGTACTAGGCATTTTGGGCCAGCTAGTGATGCTTGCGTGTCTGAATGGCCTTCTCTGTCGTCACCTTGGCCAGAAATGTTATATGGCGATACGGGACTTGGTGCTCATCAGCCGTGCTATGCGAAACAGCCCTAGCTACCTCTTGAGACTATTTTGTCGTCCCGCACAATAGCGACTTAGGGCAGAATTATGCTGGCAGCTGGGAAGCACGTACGCGGAAGTCGAGACAGCCGATGCATATACTTATTCGCCCTTGCTGATCTCGCAACGTTCTGCTTGCTCGTTTTTCGTGTCCGGTTTCGAGTTATGCACACTTCGTATTCGTCGTATTCATCGTATTCGTCTTGCCAATGGTCCGCAAAGAGCCGGAACGAGCGTGTTTCATCTTTGCGACAGCACTCGGGCGCGGCTGTTATACCGCCTTGTCATCACAAGCAGTGACCTTTTCCAATGTCCTGCGCCGCATATGCCTCGTCCATGCCATGGTCTGCTCAGTTCTGCCTCGGTTTCACGATGCCATCGTGCACGATGTAATATACCACCGTACTGTCATCGTCCACAGTCGACAACAGCAGCCTCTTGGGCATGTTGACCCTCCATTTGTTCACGTTCTCTCCCACCCCTGTTGCGTTGTCACCTCCGTCAAGCTCATCCACCATTTCCGTCTCGTCTCCGTTTAATTCCCCAAACAGTGTCTGCGACTTGTCTCCAGCACCTGTTATCGTGCTCGGTACAGCTTCGATGTGGTCAAAGATCTCGCCGAACCTCCTCAAGCTCCACTGCTCTCTTAGATGGCTTGGCAACACCCACTCTCTTTCTCGCGATAACTTTGGCATCCCGCTCTTTCCTTCATCTTTCTGTTTCTGAAGCAGTTCGATCTGTTCGTCGGGGTGGACGTAGAGTCTTTGAGGCGGAAGACCAGAGAGGATAGGCCGGGGCAGGGCGGCTCCGGTTGTGGGCGAGTGCGTGTGGAGTCGGATGTGTGTCCAAAGGTGTTGAAAGTGCAAATTGTGAGCAATTTGGATCGCTAGAAAATGGTGGTCGGAGGAAGAGCGCGGGGGCGGTGGATATGCAGCCAGCAAGGCCTGTAGAGCCGAACGCGGTGGGAGGGAGGATCGCGACGAAGTTGGCGCGCCCATTGTTGTGGTGTCGTTCAAATGAGAGAAAGCGCACGAAAGTTCAATCAAGATGTGAAAACGGAGAAGCTGGGTTTCTGTACTTGGTACGGTCGGTGTGCAGTGAGCCTGCTTCTCTTCGTGCACTTACACTCTCACCACCGGCGCGAATGCCTTGTTCAACGCAGTGTTGTGGAAGGTGCGAATGTGATGTCGCAGCCCGCGACAGTTCGAGATCGACATGCTGCGACCCCGCCATGATTTCCAAGCACGCCGCTTCACGTTCAACAATTACAAACTCGCCAAAGGCTGCCGACCATACATAAAGCTGGAAGAAGGCTCTCCGCAGCTCGTCCATCTTACCTCCTTCAAGCTAAAATGTCGAACATTCATTTATACACTACGCAAACGCCCAACGGCGTCAAGGTAAATCACAGCATCCTGGACGACCAAATAAGTGCTAATTGTGTACAGATCTCCATCACTCTCGAAGAGTTGGGCTTGAAGTACGAATGGACGAAGATCGACATTAGCAAGAAGTAAGCTCGTTCGCTCTTGATACTCACTGCCCTGGACTAAGTCATTTGCAGCACGCAGAAAGAACAATGGTTTCTAGACATCAATCCCAATGGTAAATGCAGCTGTCCTATTCGCTCTCTCCTCTCATGCTTATCCTCAACTAGGTCGCATCCCTGCACTCACGGACACCTTCACCGATGGCAAGCCCATCAGACTGTTTGAGTCTGGCTCGATAATGCAATACTTGGTCGATCGTTATGATACCGAGCACAAGATCAGCTACCCTCGTGACAGTCGTGAACATGTCGAAGTATTATAGCCTTTTCATTTCAGCAGTGTGACAGGGCGTTTGCTTACAAAGTTTCAACAGGTGACCAACTGGTTGTTCTTCATGAATGCAGGCGTCGGGCCCATGCAAGGTCAAGGTTGGTTTGAAGTCCAGTCGTTACACTTTTGGTCAGGAACTCACCCATAACAGCGAACCACTTCGCCAGATACGCCCCAGAGAAGATCGAATACGGCATCAACAGATATCAGAACGAGACTCGCCGCCTCTATGGGGTACTGGACAAGCATCTTGAATCAGCAAAGACCCCTTATCTGGTCGGCGACAAATGCACGATCGCTGATATCGCTCACTGGGGCTGGATCTCTGCTGGTGGGTGGGCGGGAATCGACATCGATGCGTTCCCAACACTGAAGGCGTGGGAAGAGAGGATGTGGGCTCGCGAGGCGGTCCAGAAAGGAGCTAACATTCCCGACCCGTACAAGATGAAGGAATTGCTGGCCGATAAGGAGCAAATGGAGAAGAAGGCTGCTGAAGCTCGAGCTTGGATTCAGCAGGGGATGAAAGAGGATGCTGATAAGCACAAGAAGTAAGGTTTATAGTAGTGGTATAGTCGGAAGAGAGGGGAATCGAACATACTGATGCAATCTCACTTCGACGCAATGCTGTTCTTATCACGACCACGGCGAATCTAATTTCATGGTTGTGAGTTCGAGTGCTTTACAGCACAAAATCAGCATTGCTTCTCCACCAAAGCAAAGGTTCGATGACACAAGACTTAACACTACCTGATGCGTTCATGTGGGCAACGTAGTCGAGAGAGGCATAGACTGTGGATATTGGATTATGACATCCTTCACCTCAGCTCACCTTCTTGCTCCAACTACGACGCGGTCAAGTATCTTATTAGTATAGCGTCGGTCACGGTCTTGATGAAACCATGCTAGTTTATTGGCACCAGATATCTCTCACGTCCATTCCTTGAGCTCCGGCCTCTTCTCTTTTCGCTGCTTCTACACTCCTTTTGTCCAATTTCCTTCACCGTCTCCAGGCCTTGCGGCCCAGACTGGAGGCAGAGCGCGATGCTACTTGGCGAGATCCTAGATGCTGCGAACCTGTCCGTCGCGTATAGCAGCTCGCGACGATCAGCTTTTACCTGACCTCTGAGTCCAGACTCCCTCGACCTTTGCTAGGCTTCACGTCATCGTGTCAGTAATCTCCAAGGACGAGTCATTCAGAAGTTGACGCACCCGTATGACTAGCTTTTGTTCTGGAGTAGTAGAAGTCATGGGGCGTCTGGAGTCGATGTCAAGTTCGTTGCTCGGCGGCTCGACCGAAGTGCTTCGCGATGGTATAGGCTTTGCAGATACTCCCAATTGCTCGGCCGTGTCGAATTCCTCGTCCTCATCGCTCTCATTGTCCTCCTCGCCCTCGCTCCCATTGGCTGCTTGATGCTCGCGGTGGACCACGTCGCCAAGCTGGTCGATCAGAACTCGAAGGTCGTGCATTTTCGCCTCGGTCTCGCCCTGCATCAGGTTCTGGTACAACTTGGCCACTTGCCACTGCGATTCGGCTTGCGTGTAGAAATCGGCGGTCTCACGTGGATCGGCTACTGCTGTTCCCAACAATGCCAGGAGCCGGATACGATCTAACGGGGAGATGTTTGTTTCCAGGACAGCCTCTGCAACATCGATGAACCGCGCAAGTCCCTCCCCATCATTGGCGCCGTTGTAGATGTTGTAAGCTTCTTGAACTGTCCAATTCGAATCCTGGTGCGTGGATGGTGCTGTGCTGGTAATTTCGGGCATTGTGCTTGCCAGTGAAGGAAATGTGCTGCGATTGAGATTCGCAAAATGTTGGTTATAGGTGGTGGGTAGAAGGTGGTTGAGTTGCGGCAAAGCTGGAAGTGAGCCATTGTCAAAACTAGCAGGAACTCTTGGTGGCCTCACTTGCTCACTTGACGCGCACCAGGATCGGACGCGAAAGTACTACCTGCCGCGAAGAGCAATCAACACTCCTTCCATGCGTCTCACCGCCACCTCACCTTCTCCGACACTTCTGTAGGGTCGATTCATGATTTTACCACTGCCTCGAGCACTCAGCGTACCAGATCAGATCTGAGCCGTAGTTAGACACAATCGCAGATAGGAGCACTGCAGCTAACGCTCCTTCGAAACGGGCCCTCAACTCAGACTCTTGCACAACAGCTTTGTGCGATCTCTCAAATGTTCCAGGTCTCACTCGAGGAGCCACCTTCAGGAATTCCAAATGGCTCTCAGCCCGAGCGGTGGTACCTCGCGCAGGCTTGACTAGAAGGCTCTGCGACGAGGGCGACTTTGCTGATGAGTTTTCCACCAAGATAGCCAGGCTGGGAGCGGGCACACCGTTCGAAAAGTATCAGATCAGAAGTTCAGCTCTCTGGCACCGAGTGCTAAGGCGCAACCTTTGTCTCGATGCGACTAGGCAAAACCATTGTGCGCTACGAAGCACATCGAACAAGCTCGAAGCGCAGCAGTAGTTCAGTCTTTCGGAGGGAGGGACGACTTTCGTCGCAGATGGCCCACCGAAAGCCGACTTCGTTCTCAATCCATCCAAGCAACGCAAAACTGTCAGCGAGGCGGAAAGGGTTGGTGATCGAAGTGTCCACGAAGGGGAGTAATGACCTAGTGGCAAGAGTGTCACTCTACGATTCTTTCAGATATGTGAAGGCATTCGTGCGCTACTGCTCGTTCGACTTCTGCGAATTGATGTGCCGTCCTCGGACTGCTGATGAAGCTTGAGACGCTCAGAAGGAGCCTGAACACCAGAGTCGCCTGACCATTTCTGTACGAATTTCTGATTCAGACTCTCGAGCAAATTATATATTTTCCGGCGCTCTGTGTCAGATGCTTGCTGCAGTCAGAGCACCCATCGAAAAATGTACTCGCCAAAACCACCACCTGCTGGGCCAGCAACGTTCAACAATACCGCAATGATGGATTCGAGCTTCACGTGAACATGCAAGCTGAAGACGACGCTCACACAGGATGCACCAGCCGCAATCCAGAGAACATCCTGGAATCGTACGACTGCACCCGCCGAACGATATGGAGACACTGCTCAGCAGTCAATCAGGCGCTTCATGACTGGCCCACGTCACGAGGGAAGGTAGATTGTGTGACTGAGGCCATATCTGCGATTCATCTGGAGCCAAATGAGTGGCATGATGGCATTCAGATAATAGACCACTTCGCCGAGGTAGAAATGCCGGGCTGATGACGGAATATTTTGAGCGGCAACAAAACCTGGACATAGAAGAAGTCGACGACGACGCCATCTTGGACGACTTGCTCTCAGACGCAGAATATCGTGAAGTCATCGACGACTGGGACATCTTGGGGTCCGCTGAGAATGAAGAGCCTCCAGAGATTGATGTCACTCGCCTGAAACTGGAGGAAGACGAGGCACTCACCGACAAGTTCCGTGCTCAGGTTACCAACATGGTCGCACCAAGCAGCCCCTTCGCTGGCTGAGTCATCAAGGCATATTCCGTGAATTGATTGTCAGCTCTGACGGCCGTGCCAACTGTCGACAGGTTCTCCATTCTGCAGTCGGGCACTCAGCCGGCCGTGGCGACCTGGGGCGTCAACGGAAGCGTGCATTCGGTGAACGGAAACCTCCCCCTTCGAAATGCGACTTCTTTTGGGAGCCAGCTGCGTCCGAATCAGTGTTGTCGTGCTCGCAGCCAGACTGCAGCAAGAGTTCCCACTACTGGCACATCAAGCTGGATGCCATGCCCGAGGACGCCAGCAAGACGTTCTGCCCGAACCACAAGCCCACTTCGCCCGACGACTCCGCGAGACCTCAGCATACCCTGATTGGCAATATGAACGCAGCCACATGCTATGCTGATGTGGCGATGCAATGTCTTCTATGCGTTGACGATATCAAAGACATTCTGCTGAATCCGAGTAGCCTCCTGGCCAAGCCGGACAACCAGTCCGCTCGGGCACCTATCAGGTCATTACCGTACCCCATGCCAGCGTCAATCCGTGCAGGCAATGACGATGAGAGAAAGCAGTGGGTTTGTGAAAATTCAGTAAGACATATGGCCGCCTGTCGTGACCTGTTCCTGACCATGAAGGCGATAGTTGAGCACATGCACGGTGGTCAAGGTGGATTAGTGCCCGGAAGTATGCTGCAGAAACTTTGGTTGGTCATGCCCCGCATCGACCAGAACTACAGACCGCATGAGATGAACGAGGCTCGAGGATTCTCTGATGTGCTCATCGGAGTGATTGTCAAGATCACCGATGATTCTCAGCCTCGGGATCGCGACACCCTCGCAGAGTTCATGGCAGACCATGTGAGCCGCAAGCAGCAAGGAGTTCTCGAGCACCCGACCACTGCAGCCACGGGACACGTATCCGCATCTAGTGCCTCCGGCCGGTTCTGCGCAATGCAGAGAGCCATGAACATGCTGGTGATAAAGGAGACAAAGTGCGGCAAGCCCAGCCGACGTGGTGTCCATCACTCATTCGAGGAAGCCACTGTTCTGGATCTACACTTCCCAGAGGGCGCCTCCAGTGACGACACACTCTCCATCAGTGCACTACTCGAGGCTGAGCCCATGAGCACCTCGAACATGGCTCGAGGTGTCCTATCGACCCAGAGCATAGCCCACGAAGCCACGATGTAATTCGCCGCCTTGCCATCGCCTCGAGGACACTAATTATCGCCTTCAATCGGATGGGTTTGGATGAGCAGAGAATGTGCCAGGTTGATCTGCTAGACCTTTTGGACGTTGATCGGTACGCTTGCACCACAGAGACCCCATTCAACTCAAGAATCACGGTTGACAAGTCGAAAGGCATTGCCGGCGAGGTCAGAGCGATCACTATGCCGAAGCCAAACGGACCAGGAACTCCCACTTGACGGGATGAAGTGAAGTAGTGATGTCTTGAAGGCCCATAGGACACCGCCGTTCGGACCTTTTCTGCGGGACGGTAGCAATGTTCAAGAGTCAGCATTACATCGCCTTGATCGGCGTGGACGGTGGCGCTATGCCCATCAACGGGGAGGCTGGATAACCTGCATGTTTCTCTCAGCAGACAGATGTGTTGAGCCGACAGAGGGAAATATGCAAGACGAGAGCTCGATACTGTAGAAAAGAGATCAGAAATAGGCAAGGCCTGCATCCTCCGAAATTCGTGTCAAGTTTGAGCCTTTCGCAGTAAGAATCCCAAACCAGATGGACGGCAGACTGGAATGGAGAGAGTCGGTAGAATTTCAGGTGACTCTCTGTTGGCGAGATGTGTCAGAGCCACCAAGAAGAAATCTCCCCGGCTTGAAGTCATCATAGATGAGACAGAAGCAGGATCAGACTCGGCATAAAGAGGGCGTGCTTGCACCAGAATGCGTCCTCCATCAACTCTGCCAACTTGTAGCGGTCGAAGCTTCGACAAGCTTTTGCCAATGATGTGTCCTGAAGTCCACCGCCGTTGATGTTTTCAATGTCATAGGCATCGTTGACATGACCGAAATCGAGGTCTGTAACGTATGCTGGGGCGGAGTCGAAGATGAGGTAGAAGGCCTCCAGGCGGGAGTGGTACCCAGCATCAAGCCACTTGGCGTATTCTCCAGTTTTGATGACGCTTCCATGCAGTGTCTCCCTGGTCAACCGCAGAACTTGCTGCACGTAGGCTTCGGCTTGACTCTGAACCATTAAGCCGGGTCTGCGCCATGCTGGGTCTGAGAGCGAAGGGTGAACCTGCCGGCGGTTCGCTGAATCATACCTGTCGAGATTTGGTGATATTGATGCACGCATAGCTTGATGACGTGCTTTAAATCCTCAAGAAGATGCTGCCTCACGTTCCAGGTCGCCTTGACATGGCGTCCTGGCGTCCTGGCGTTGCCAGCACCTTTTTAGCCTTGGGATCGAGCTTGTTGCTAGTTGCGCCATACACATCGGCGACCGAGACGAGATAGCCGCGATCGAAGTGCTGACGCACTTCTGCTTCAGCGTTCTTGATCGAAGCGCCGTGACCCCTGACCTCAGCGCCATCCGCACAACCGTAACCGCGGAAGTGATTGGGTATGGTATCACCGCCGTACTGACCCAGCAAGCGGTTTGTCTTGGCTCTCAGGTAGGCCGCATCTAGCTCCTCTGTAGCTGCAAATACTTTTCGAGATGCCGCGGCGCCATTGTCTTGGGGTTGTTCGCGGGATTCTGGGAGGTTCGACTCTGTTGTGTTATTGCGACCTTGACTGAAGCTGGTGATGGAAGTCGAGCCCGTGAGCACGAATTGACACAATCTCCAAGGTTGATGTGACTGGTGTTGTTGATCAAAGGTGAGACTGATCGAAATGCCTATTGACTTCTGCTTCCGCGGTCTAGACCAAGTTCGCGGGGCTCTTGATGGCGATATCCAGCCGACACTCGCACATGGAATTCTGGAACCATCTTGACATCGTGCGATGACATTCGGCACAGTGGCCAAGGGCTGTTAGCTCTCAATCGTGCTCGAGCTCACCACTATGAGATGATTTCGTTGCGGCAGCGTTCGAGACAACATTGTCCTGCGACAGGTGTTTGCATAAGTACGCCCACACTGTCGTGATTCTTGCTGAGTACGCCATGCACACCTGCAATCGAGGTGAAGTGAGGCAGTCGCGGTGGAAGTGTCGGACAACTTCTGCTTCGGGTGTTCTAGATCGAGCTCACGCGGCTGTTGGTGCTGAAGCCCGCCGTGCACTCATTCTTGATTGCGTGAAAGCGTCTTGTAATTGTGTCATGGCACAATCGCCGACATAGGGTATGTCTTATTTGTGTTGTATTGGTGACTCGCAAAGCGACTGTCGTCAGTGTTGATGGACGGATCATGTGACATTGTCTTGGCATAGCTTGGCACAGACCACAGACATCAGATATGAGTTGTTCACAAAACATATTGCATTGTGTTGTCTTAGCGACAGCAATATTTGGACGGCTGTCTGCGAAGTAGATATACAGACGTCCAGTGGGCGTAGTTCTATGAAGCTAGGTGCTCGGACCTATGATGCAAAAATAAAGGAAAACGAAAATTCGTGAAACGCTCTCCGCTGGACACCTCCGAGCGCCGTAGACCATCACAACATGAACTTTCAGGCAGGCTACCAGGTAAATGCCTCTTCGAAGAAGTCAATCGTCGTTTCCTCGCAGTGGTCTCTCACTGCTTTCCTCACATCGTCACTCATGGCCCCCGTGCCGCATACGCTCACAGCCATGGCTCCCACTTGCGTCTGCTGCTCTTTGGCTATCAATTCGGTGCAATTACAGCGCCCTGGCAGCATCTGCACAGACGCACTAGGCGAGTGAATCTCCTTGGTACTGCGTGGCCTGGTCACGAAAAGTAGGATTTTGAGGATTTCTCGGCGTTTCGGCATACTGAGAATCTGAGTCATCCACGGCCGGATCCACTCAAGATGCTCTGGCGACTGGATGGTCCAGACGAGAATAACCTTGCGTGTTGCTCCTGTGCCATTGTTGTAAGCTGCCACAAGGTCACGCACGTGAGGGACCTGGTGGGTAATCCCGACACCTGCCGCGAACAGCATGACGGTACCATAAGATTGAAAGCTTTCGTTCCCATAAGGCCCTTCAACGTAGCCCGTAGTAATCATTGGAGTTGGTCCCGCCGCCTCGGCCTTGCGCCAGAGAGTGTCGGTAAAGCCGGTACGTCGACGAATGATCAGCGACATGGATGTGGTTTTTGCCGCAAAGAGGTCTTGCCTGGCCATGGGTAGACCCTTCTCAGCTGCGGCATCGGTGCTTTCATCACTCCAGGCTACAGAGAAGGGATGGCTGGTCCACATTCCGATGCTAGGGATGTAGAGGTAAATGTGCTGACCGGGCTTGAATTTCCACAGTCGAGCCATGTGCATGGTGACCCTCATGGCATCACCAGGAAGTGCCTCGACCTCGATCTTCGTGCGACGCTTCCTGCTAAGGTTGTTGCGAATCAAGAGGTAGGCCCTTGCCAAGCGCTCGAAGATCCAGCAGACCAGAGCGCCGAGGACGAGGATCTGAGCGGGCCTGCCTTTCAGGTGGATCCAGACAGTGACCACGGAGACAATGACAAGTGCGATGTGCAGATGCAAAAATGTCTCATAGAAAGCATGTCGCACAATGGATGGCGACTGGAGGAGGATGGCGGCAAAGGCAGCGAATGCGATCGTTCCAGTCAAGATAAATTCGCTGTTTGCCAGAGCACCAGCGATAGCCGCATTGCCCTTCTCCGCGCCCAATGTGACCACCTTCTTCACAAACCAAAATGTGGCGTGGGCGGTTGCTTCGAGGACGACGATACGGCCGATCCAGCGATGCAACAGATTGAAATCGTCAAAAGAGATTCCCATCAACCAGACCATGGGGTTGTTGCGGCCTGCCAACAGGAACAGTGGAATCATGTTCAGCACTGCGAGCACTCCGGTACGGCTCAAAGCTTGGTCCATGAATGCCTCCTTGTCGTTCCAGTTGATCTTCCAGACAGTGAAGACGACATTGAGGGCAAGGTATCCAAACAGCCAGAATGATTGCATGCGGCCTGGCAGGATACCGACGTTAGCGGCAGCCGACAGGCGGAATTCGCGATTGTGTCTTCGGCTGAACAGAGGAGCAATGATAAAGTGACGCTTGATGCGCGACCATGTTTCGTCAGGAAGACTGAAGTATCTTTGGCGGCCGTCGCTCGATGTGCCGTGGTTCAAGTTGGCGAGCTGGCGGACATGGTGCAGCAACTTGATCGTCCAGTGGTAGACAAGTAAGGTCGCGATGATACAGGCCCAGGTCACTCCGGTATACTTGATCATCTTATCGTTGAGCAAGCTGGCCAGCCTCTCGCTCTCACTTGGCGGGCCACCGCCTGCTGCCAAAGCGTACGGGCTGGCCGCCAGCAGCAGCCATACCGCGGAGTTCATGTCGAATGAGCGTCAACGGGGTTTCCAGAAAAGAATGTCGGCGATGTGGGTTGCGAAGTCGTGGCAAACGGCGCAATGTAGTTCAATGGGTTATTGTCCGAGGCAGTCGCCGTGCATGAGTGCAGCTAGAGTTTGTAGTGAATGACTAGGTCGTGCCAGCACGAGCTTTGGGGTGATATCGTGACTGATGAAGGCCCCGGTAGGTTCTCAGTGCCTGAAATGCGTTATGTTGTTGATGGCGCGACGCAATTTCCAAGCAGCATGCGAGCCAAAGCGGCTCCAACACCAGTGTTGTTGTGCGTGGCGCGTGAGGTGCAAACGAGCGTGTGGCGGTCCAGATCAAGGACGGGCAGGTTCACGGCCAGCGTCTCATAAGGAGGGCGAGAGGTGTGTTGTGTCGAGCTGCAACGCGGTGGGAAGTCTCTGCGGAGTCGCAGAGCATAGAGGGAGAGAGAAGGCTGGGCGCGGCGCCCAAGGATGGTTGCGAATAGACAGCAGCGGATCCAAGCGACGTCTCAGCGGGCTAGGAGTTTAATGAGTGTGGGCCAGCCAAGCGATGGCATTTGTGCGGCCGTGGCGGAAGTGCTCTTAACCTGAGAAAGGCCCCTTCGCATCACACGCTGCATGGGACACGACGCCGACGCAATGCTCGCCTGCTCTGACGACCGCCTGCCAGCCTCTTGCGATGTTCAGCTGCCACGCCCGATGCGCAGACTCCTTTGGCGTCGAGCGCGGACGGGCCGAGTCAGGAGTACCTCCGTACGGAGGCAGAGGCAGAGGGCGATAGACTCCGTCGCTTCATCCAGTAGCGCCACAGCTCGTCAGGAACAGGCATGCATCTAGCGCAGATCGTACACTGATTGGTCTCACTACAACAGCGCCCCGGTGTAGTGAAACGTCTACTTTGATGGGTCGTGACACTCATTGCAACGGTTTTTCCGTCTCTACCAGCTCCACGCACGAAGACGCGCGCGGCAAGGCGTGCGATGCATCATGTCCAGGACTTGCCCCGTGCAAGGCCATGCGACGAAGGGAGCCAGTGGGAGAAAGCACGCACGTGGGAGTCTGAATCGCCGGCCAGCTGGAAATAATGATGCTCGCGACCATCTCTTGGAATCGATGATGAACGCAACGAGCCGGTGAATTCAATATGAACGACACGAAGCACCCGTTTTACGCGACCGTCTGGGCTACAAAACCGATCTAAAATGTGACGACCTGAACGACGTCTCCACCGTTTGTCCAGAATCACTTCCGCCACACTTCTGGCCGTCCTGTCGTGCACTCTGCGGAGACGGCGCACACCATCTTCAGGGACCATCACAACCGGAAGTCGTAAGCCTTTTGCTGCACTTCACGTTTCAAAGGATTTCCATCCCATGATTGCGTCGTGCAGGCTTGCTTGGCTGCGCTCGTAAATCCTCAGACATCGTGCCGGAATTAGTCCATACGATATCCGCCGTAAGCAGACGGCTGGGGGCATCGCGTGGTGGCCGCGTGTTTTCAATGTTGATTGCTCGGCATGAAGTCGGACTCAGATATAGGGAGCACTTGCCAATGTTCCAGGCCAACTCCTGCTCGCGCGTAGGGGCATTGGGTGGCAGTGCCGTCGTCGCCGAGTATTCGCCCTCGGGTGCACGACTTGATGCGTTCAGCAGGAGAAGACTTGGTGTGCGTTTGAGAACGTGAAGAATGCCATGGTGCAGGCACGATGGCTGCGACATGGCAGAGACATCTCATGGATGCAGGGTGGTTTGAATGTCTTGCGTAGCCGCCAAGCCACGACCAATCACGGCGACTGCAGTCGCATACCACCACTCGTCACGGCAGCACTGGGTCTCTTGGTCTTCCATACAGATCACGTGTATCGTGAACAGACGTGTGTTGATGTTGTTCATGATCTGATGTGAAATGTTTTGTAGACGTCGTCCAGCACGTGGTAGAGCTCCAAAGAGCAAGTATGGAAACCGCAACAGCAAACGTCAGGGCTCAGCACGGATCTTCGGAAGCGGCCAACTGACGGCCTGTTCACTGCGAACTCTCACCTCTCAACAACCATCACAACACCATCCAACCTCACATCGCCGTCTATCCCGCAGCAGTGAATCGAGCGAATAGCTGACACCGCCATCCACCGAAACATCCGCCAAGACGAGCGACTACAACATCGGCAGAAGCCTGCGCGCGAATCGGCCCTCTTCACCGTCCACCATGGCCGACGCAGCAGCAGGCGCACCCAAGCCCAGCAGCAGCGTCAAACTCGTGCTGCTGGGCGAAGCCGCAGTAGGAAAGGTAAACCCATCTTCATCCCTTCGCCTTGCGCCCGCACAGCGACAACAACTAACCACACGGCTGCCTACAGAGTTCCCTCGTCCTCCGCTTCGTCTCCAACGACTTCCAACCCAACAAAGAACCCACCATCGGCGCCGCCTTCCTCACACAAAAATGCCAACTCCCCTCCCGAACCATCAAATTCGAAATCTGGGACACAGCAGGCCAAGAACGCTTCGCCAGCCTCGCCCCAATGTACTACCGCAACGCCCAATCCGCGCTCGTTGTCTACGACATCACAAAACCCAGCAGTCTCGTCAAAGCCAAACACTGGGTCGCCGAACTCCAACGTCAAGCCTCACCGGGGATTGTCATCGCTTTAGTCGGTAACAAACTCGATTTATGCGAAGATGATGCGCCCGAGGGGGAGCAATCTGCTGCGGAAGGAGGAGAGAGTGGTGCGGAAGATGAGGAATCCTCCGGTACCGTACGGAAAGTTAGCAGTAAAGAGGCCAAGGCATATGCGGATGAAGAAGGTCTGCTATTCTTTGAGACGAGTGCTAAAACGGGCCATAATGTGAGCGAAGTGTTCACTGCTATTGCCAATGCGATTCCAGAAACGAGCTTGAAGGGTCCAAGGGCGGGCACTGGAGCGGGGACGCAAGCTGCTCTGGGCGGTACACAGAATGCCAATAGCGTCAATTTGAACTCGCGCGAGGAAGCGGGGACGAAGGAGGGGTGTGCGTGCTAGAGGAAGACGAGAAAGGCGAGGGTTATGCATGCTAGAGGAAGATGTGAAAGGGAGGAAGAGAGAGGATTGGATGCTCCAAGATACACTGATACGCACGTTGAACGAAGTGGGCGAGCATGAATATGGCGTTGAATCAAGTGGCAGAGTGCGATTATTAGCCTGTTGAATATTACAACGAGAGAGAGCTTGCCTTTAGGCTGCGATGATGTCTATGTGAGAGCGTAAGAGAGTATGACCCATTTCTAAACATGTTCGTGCCTCAAATCATCCATTCCTAGCAAATCGCTCTGAACTGACAAGACACGAGAACAGCAATGACAACGGATAGAAGAACCAAGCAACACCCATCAAAAACCCCTCATCATTCATTTCATTTGTACATATTCGTTCATCCATATGCAATTCTCAGATATCTCCCTGTACACTCCACTCTGTACAAAGCCTCGAATATACAATATGATCATTGCATCCCCGACAAATCCATACTCCCGCTCTGATGATCAACAATCATGCCATCACCACTCGCCATAGAAGCGGCCGTATTCGAAAAATCCCCAAAACCCGCAAAGCCTGACCAGTCCATGTTCCCGCCACTGAACAAATTGTTATCGTCACCAACAGTTGGCGGATCCAAATTAAACGGCATGAACCACGCAGTGGAAGGATCGCCCCAGAAACCGTTTTGGTTGCCATTGTTGGTCTGCTGTTGTTGTGGTTGTTGCTGGTTGGCGCTGTTGTTATTATTGGGTCCAGCGAAATTGTTGTAGTCGAAATTGTCGAATGTCAAGTTTCCATTGTTGTCGAACATGTTTTGGCCAAGGTCTTGGTTGCCGTAGGAGTTGAGGACCATTTGTCGGTCGAGTTGGGACATGAATTGTTGTGGTGCTGGAGTCATGAGTAGAGGATTGTTCGTTGGCTGGAAACCGGGCGGGTATGCGATGGAATTTTGTGCGAAGCCTGCATTGATGTTCGCGGCTAGATCATGCGTGACTTGCGCTTGCAAAGGCGGTTGGGGTTGCATGTTCTGATTTCCAGATTGTGGTTGCGCCTGTGACTGTGCCTGTGCTTGCGGCTGTTGTGGTTGTTGCTGGTTAGCAGACGGCTGAGCTTGCTTGTTCCCTTCCGAGACTGATTTCCTAGACTTCTTCGGTGGTTTCTTCGCGCTTTGCTGCTCAGCGGCAATATGAGCAGCACGACTCGGGGGACTCAATTTGCTGAAGAACTCTTCTACAGTCTGCAGGTCGCTCTTCTGCCCAAGGACGGCATCAGACCCTGGCTCTTTCTTCACGCCTGCGCTCGGCTCCTCGTAATCGGTGCCGCTGACTCCGTGAGGGTAACGATCGAACCAGTCACCATACTGGAAAACGTGGCCCTCCTTTCCGGCAGCTACACCAGATCGCGCGGCATCTGCATGTCGTCGATAGAGATCTCGCAGATTCTCCGTGACGAAATGGAACATGCCCCAGTACTTTTTCATCTTTGTCAAATACTTGACGTTCCACGCCAAGTTCTGCTTGCTTGACGCCTCCAAAGCTGCATTTTTGGAAAATGCACCTTGAATGTGAACGGTACTGCTGAAAAATGCAGAGTAGCCTGCGAAAGGTGCGACCACGAGATGGTCTGATGCTTCGTGAATCAATGCCGAGATCTGGTTCGCAGCTTCGAGCGCCGTCCGCGTGGCGGTGGAGATGAACTCTTCTGGCATTTCTTTGGGTAGTGTTGGTGGTGATCCCGATATGGGCAGCGCGAATGAGTTCATGAACAACAAGATTTGGTTGTGCACAATATGCATGAACAAAAACTGATTGGCGATCTTTTCCGATGCGTGATTTTGCAAATTCTCTGCGCTGTATTGCAACTCTTCCGGTAATGCGTCTTTCCATGCTTCTGTAGCCCGTCTGATGTCTTGAAATTTGGATTCATCATGCCACATCGGATGCTGATCGCGCTCACGGCCTCCCATGTTCAGATATGCAATCAATCTGCCCCATATTGAGACGAGTCGGATGAGGTAGGCTGCGACGCCCATGTTCTCCTTCGCGTTGGCCAATTGTCCCGTACCTGGATCTACAGGATGTGGCACATTTCCCTCGAGATCTTCTGTGGGCCCGTTGATCTCCATGTGGTAATACCGCTCCTTGATCGGTAGCTGCGCACGAATGTATTGCTCGCCGACAAAGATTGGTCTGTCCGTCCCGCTCGAGTTGAAGCGGTCCATGAGAAAACAAGACCACATCGTCCGACGCCGAATTTCTCGATCTGTGAAAGTGAGCTCGTTCTCTCCTCCCTTGGAATTGTCTTTAGGGTCGTGGTCAAGATCTCGATGTAGTTGTAAAGCGTATGCCATTCGCTGGGCCATGCCACCAAACATCCAACTGCGTCCTCCTTGGCATGTTCCAAATTCATGCAGACCCAGGATGAGGTAACAAATCAAGATGGTGATGTTCGGAGTGTCGAAACGTCGCAACGCAATCTCTCTAGACGCCGTCGCCCAGCCCTCTCCGCGCAGGAAAGCTGGCTCGGTGCGGACTGCAGGGTGATTCGAGAACCGAGCCGATATCGCGCAGACTGCCAGCATGAGGACAGGCGGCACCTGGTCCTGAGCGAGCTTCCGCATGAAGCTGGGCTTGTGCAGAAGATGATAACTCTGCCCGTAGACGTAGTCAAAGAAGACTTCGGCAAGATGCTGTTGCAGCTCTTTGCTCGGGAGCTTGTCAAGCCCTTCTTGGAGCAGATTCTGTTCATCTGTATTACCTGTTGTTGGCTTTTCGGCTTTGGCATTGGGCGTGTCCTTCTTTCCCGTGGCCGTTTTTGGTTTGCCTTCTGCCCATTCGTCCAGCTCATCACCGAAGGCTTCCTGAGCTCCCCTCTTTTTCGTACTGGCCCCGGCCTTGGGAAGAGCTGGAGGCAGAGGTGGCTTCACAACTGCTCGGCCCGTGCTCGTCACTACGCTCTGGTCTTCCTTTGGAATGATCTTAATCACCCGATCCTCCATCCTCTTAAGTCGCTTGTCCAGCATAGCCATGTAGTCGGTGCGGGGCGCTGCTTTTCGCGTCGTGACTTTGTACACACAGGGAATGCGTGAGCGCAGACAATGCTTACATGCCGGCTTCTCGCCTGAGCAGCGTATCTTCTTTCGTCTACATGCTATGCACGCAAGCGGCAAGCGTTTGCGCTCCTTGCCCGCCTTCGTCTTCAGCTCACTCCATGCTGGCGGATAGCCGAGTGTTGTGTCCTCAGTCGGGCCACCCGTGCCCTGCGCAGCATCGTTGCCAAATTGTGGATCGTTGGATGAATCGGCGTTGGAGGTAGCGTGATTCTTCTGGCCGTCTGGACTCGTCGTGTCTGAGCCCGCGTAGCTGTCTTGCCTGGCTAGAGCCCCATAGCTATTGCTGCCGATACTCGCTCGGTGGACCTGCTGACCCAAGGAGGGAGATTGATCGTCTCGCGTCGTCTGCAAGGCGGGAGAGGGCATGAAATCGTCGAAAGCGGAGAAGTCCTGCACAGCTCCAGTGGCAGGCACGGGTGCTGAAGTGTAGCCATTGGTGGGCTGGGCGACGGTGCCATCTAACATATTGGAAACGCTGTCGAAGCCATAGTCGCTGTCGGACTGGCTGCCTGCGTAGACGGAAGCAGGAATATTGATATAATCCGAAGTCATACTTGCACGGCTCGCCTCGTGCTTTGCTCACCACTGGCGGCTGGCGTGACCATTGACGCCGACCATGTACGGATGTGTACAGGCTGCGAGGAGCTCACGCATGCACGAGCGACTGTGGCCAGGCTAGAACATAGGGCGGGTCTGTGGTCAGCAGTCCGAGGCCATTTGACAGTGCTGGAGGAAGGAGCCGGTGTCGGTGGACAGACGAAGCTCGAGGGAATGTCGTGGGCGAGGATGCGGGATGTGTAGACGATTTCCGGTAGAGCGGCGCGGTGAATGGTGGCGGGGGAGGAGAATGATCGAAGGGTGCTACAATCGACGTGGGCAGCGGACGTTGCGGATGACAGATGGGACGCACAGGCTTCACGCAGACAAGCGAACCCTACAAAGTCGAAGTGCACTGTGCAGAGCGACAGAGCGATGCGGCGGCGGCGTTGGTCACAGTTCGGCGCCCCTCCACATGGAGCAAGCTTGTTTTCCCGCACAGCATGCAGATCCTCAGCCAGTCGTCGGGCACATATTACATGAAGGAGCAGTATCGCGGTGTACATCTGGACGTTGCCGGTCGAGCGCCGACGTGCACCGAAGGGCGTAAGAAGAGCAGACTGGCGGGGACGGATGAAGATGCAGCAGAGCTCGCACGCCATGTGTCTGTATGCGAACGCCGCTCGTGCTCATGCTGCATACTGCACTTTGAAAAAGGCGACTTCTGTGCAACGTTCGAGAAGCTCTGCTCTGCCAAGCGGACCCTCGATCACCAGCTGCCCGTTTCGCATGCATCTGAACGCGGCTCCCCTCCGCACTCGGCGTCTGGACCATCAGCTGAGCAGCACTCGTTTGCCACTGTCTAGGCATGATAAGAGGAACATTGTAAAGTGTGGGAAGTCCCATCACGTCGCCGACAGTCGTGCGAGGTGCGGTGATAGCAGAGTGGAATGCGACAGCACGTGAGTCCGTGTAACTTTGGCGATGGCACTTTGCACCAGGCGGCTCATTTTCTGCCTCTACCACCAACACAGAACGATATGCACCCGCTGGTCGTTCTGTCGTGTTTGACGAGACAAGAATATGACGCCGTGGACCTGTAGCACGAGTCTGCGCGTGTGTTGGCGATCAGGTGCAATGCGTGCCATTCACCGTGAAAGCGTGCCGGCTCACTGAATGGACTGGTCACTTGGTGAAGCGGTGACCACTCACTCCGGCGATAGATATGAAAGAACAACACTCTGCATTGTTCACTCCGCACTCTTCGCTTTGGTATCCATCTCGTCGTCGCGCTGCCGTCGTCCGTTGCATCGCATCGCACAGCCGTCGATCGTCACGTCACCAAACGCCGAAGAAAATCATTGGCGCCAGACACCTGGAATCAAGTTTGAGCAACGCGTTTTCGTCACGTCACTGGCTGCCACACCAACCACCCACCTGCATTTGACACCACACTTCTTGTCTTGCCATTTCGCTTCTGGATCTCGCAGCGTTCTTGGTGCATTTTCCATTTCAACACCACACCCCGCAGCCGTCTGCTGGAGACATGGCGCCCAAGCGTACTCGCGCCCAGGCGAGCTCTCAGCCGGCAGAGCAGCGACAAACTCGAGCTGCTGGCCGCAAGCGACGTGCCAGCGATGTCTCCGAGCCCACGTCCGAGCGGCCATCAAGCAGCCACAGCATAAACACACCATCCATGGCCTCGACGCCCGCCAAGAAGAGAAAGAAAACTCGAGCCGCTGCATCGGTCGAGCCCGAGATGATTGTCGAGGAGGAAGAAGAGGTTGAGAACATGCTGACGGGTCCGACGTACGATGCTGCTGCATCAGATGCAGTCGAAACTGTCACAGAAACTACTCGTCGTGTCGTCAAAGAGGTGCAGTTTCCTGCGGGTAGGCAGTCACAGACGGTGGCACTGAACGACGACGATGAAGGAGACCGGACCACCGCCTTCCACATCACCCCGCACCCACGCAAGATGTCCATCAAGCGCCGTATCACCGTTTCTCCCGGCGAAAACGAGGAGGGCGAAAAGAGACAGAAAATTACCTCCACGAGACACTCGCTCCCCGCTGCTCTGCTCCAGAATGGAGAGAATTACTACACCGTAGACCAACACAATATGGCGCCTCTCAGCGCTGTTCTTTCGGAGCGTATTCAGCATCGCTTGCAGATCCACAAGAAGCGAGACGCGCGGATTAAGGACTTGGAGGCACAACGACCACTCCTTGAGGGCGACGACCTCGAAACTCTGGACGCAGAGCTGATAGAGTTACGTGAAGAGCAGAAGCACACATTCGATACCTTGACCACCCATGACGAGGACGACGAGCTGGATCCCGACATGCTCGTGCTCGAGAGCCAGCAAGAGTTTGCTTACAACGACGCTCCCCGCGACTCTACCATGCTCGATTCGTCCCAAGTCAAACTTCGTCAGTCGCTCTCACAGTCTACTTCTCAGCGCAACAAGGAGCAGGATTGGGAGGCCGAGCGAGAGAGTTTCCGATCTGCCATCGTGACCCTCAGCAATCAAGCCAACGATGCGAGAACCAAGCTCCAGATCCTCGAGATTGAGCTGCGTGCTCTTGGCTTTGGTGATCATGACGATACGCGCTCCATCCTGATCAGCATTCGTGAAAGCTTCATGGCCGTGCGTGAGGGCCTTGAGGCCGTCCTTCCTGGTAGTATTCCGGAGGACGCCTCGAATGGTGACCTGCTCCAGATCTTGTTGGCAGATGTTCAAGAGTTTGCTACACGCCTGCGCACACAGGACAAGGAGCTTTTCGAGAAGAGCAACCTAGCTGCAAGTCTCGGCTCTCAAGTGGACCGGCTGTTGGACCATCTTGCCGAAGCGAAGATTGAGAATGAACGCCTGCTCGACTTGCAGTCAGAATTGGAACAACAGAAGCTCGGAAACGAAGAGGAGAATCTGGATCTCAAAGCAGAGATGGACCAAATCGCGGACGAACGAGACGCCTTGGATGACGAACTCGAAGCTGCGCAGAAGCGTGTCAAGGAGTATGAGGTGACATACGCTGAGCTCACGTCGACAATCGAAAAGCTAGGCGCATCGCTCACCAAATACCAGACCGAGGAGCAGAGGCTGACCGACCTGATTACTCGCATGGAGGAAGAGCATGCAACGAACGTGCTGAGCATGAAGACCGAGCATGAGGAGACTGTCGGCGGGATTGAGGCACAGATTGATGAGCAGAATCAGCTTCGCGAGGAGGCCGAGAACCTCGCGGCGGATCGTCAGACCAGGATCACCGGCCTGGAAGAACAGAAGCTTGCAGTCGAAGAAGAGCGCAACCTGTTGCAGGAGGAGCTTGAGGCCATGACGAAGCAGCGCGATGCAGAGCGTGATGCCCGCGAAGATGCTGAGATGGATGTGAGGGAGAGAAACGTAGAGGTGGAAAATCTGGAGGAGCGTGTCGACCGTCTGGAAGAGCAGCTTGGCGATCTGAACGAGCAGATCACGGACTTTCGCGAACTCAACGAAAGTGAGCGCAAGGACCGCGAGGCCGTGGAGGCGGAGCTCGGAACTGCACAAGAAGAAATCGCAGAACTCACGACGAAGCTGCAAGAATCTGGAGCTCAAGCCAATGAACTTCGACAGAAGCTATGGCAAGTGCAGCAGACCAACGAGAAAGAGGTCAAGGAGCTTAAGCAGCTGGCCTCTGAGCGAGATCAACAGTACCAGGCCGATATCAAGGAGGAGGTTGAGCGTCGCGAAGTCGTCGAGGGCGACCTGCAAGATCGCGAAGATGTCATCGAAGATCTCAAGGCACAGCTCGCAGATCTGGAAAAGCAGATGGCCGAAACCCTGGCCGAACGCGATGAGCGCATCTTGTCTCTCGAGCAAGAGGTCTCCGACAAGACTGCTGAGATCGAAGAGCTGAGCGCAGATCTGAAGACCACGCAGAATCTGTACGAGGCACAGGTCGCTCTCAACAAGGATGATCGCGAAGAATTCGAGCGCAGCATTGCGGCTCTCCAGGATACCATTGCCACTCACGAAGATCAGATCGCCACGCTTCAACAAGACACGGTTGATGAATCGGCGTTGCACGCATCGGAGATTGAAGATCGGAACTCAAGAATTGCTCAGTTGAACCATGAAGTCGCCGAACTGACCAACCAAGTTGGCGAGCTGAAAGCAGACAAGGCCAGCCTGGAGCGACGTGTCGAGGAGGAGGCCGAACAGATGCTGCAAGTCCAAGCCGAAATGGGCGACGAGATCGACGGTCTCAAGGCTGTCGTTGCCGACAAGCAAGCTAAGATTGCTGTCGTTGAGCAAAAGGCAGTTGAGGCCGATGAACGCTGGCAGGATGTCCTTCAAGCTCGCGAGGAAGACATTCGCCTGCTGCAGGAGCAGACGGAGATTTCTGAGGAGACCATCACGACACTCACTACTCAAAACGAATCACTCCGACACAAGTTTGCCGAGTATGTCCGACGTACCACGGCCAAGATGCGAACTCTTCGAGACGAAAATGACAGAGCGCATGCGAGAATCAATGAGCAGGCTGAAGAGACGATGAAAGATGGCGATGCCCAGATGCTGGAATTGGAAGCTATGGATACTGTCTCTTCCCTCGTCACCAAGACCACAACTCGCACCACCGTCAACGGTCGAGCATCTGTCGAGCCAGCCTCTTCGCACTCCAAGCTTGGCCGTCTCCGAAAGAAGCGCGTCAAGGACAGCGGCGTTGGTATGGACGAGAACGAATCTTTGCTCTCAGCTTAGACCCGCTTGACACTGAACATTACGATGATGAACGATTGAGAGGAGCGAATTTAAAAGCTGCGAACGAACAGGAGCGGTAATAGACGGTCCATGAGGATCGAGAGCTTGCTTTTGGATGCATGGCAAGGGTAATTTCAAGGGAAAATGGGCCATCATATTTTCATCTGCATCGCATTGCCTGCATTGTTGCGATCAGGCGCCTTTGTTTTTCTTTGGGTCTAAAGTCCTTGTATTTGTACGATGGATCGATTAAAAAAAGGGTAAATGGTAGAAAGCATCAGCGAGATCGAATTTGATTACATGAATCTTTTCACATATAGTCAACGTCTTCCTCTCGTCAACTTGTTCAGGTCAAAGATCAGACCGTGCATTGACGGGACTTTGATCCCATCACTGTTCTATTAAAAGAAGAGTAAGTACAGAGTCACTTCAAAACATACAGTACTTCTCATGCCCAGGCATCGCGATTTTACAAATACACATTTTATGGCAGAGGATGAATATCCCACTGCCGCTCTATCTCAGGCTTCGACAAGCTTTCCAGCAGTACTAATTACCAGCGCTTGCCCGTCTACCCTCCCAGAACGCCGTCCACTCATGCATAAATACACATACACATCTCTTCATTTAGCCGTTTCGTTAGGATCTTATGCTTTCGCAGCAAAAGGATCAACCTTGAACTTCAGCGGCAAATCCCTTGAACTGAAGCCCACAGAAATGGTGTACTCGCCCTTCGGCATGACCCAGTTCTGTAGCTTGATATCCCAGTACGAGAGGTCCTTGCGTGTCAGGGTGAACTTCACATCCTTCTGCTTCTCATCACCATCAGTCTCGAGATGGAATTTATCAAAAGCGCGAAGGACTTTGACGGGCATATCGACGACCTTGCCATCTTGGTCTTTGACGTTATCGGGGTAGCTGATGTAGAGTTGAACTACAGCCGAGGCAGCAAAGTCGCGTGTGTTTGAGACTTGGGTTGAGACTTCGAGGACAGGGGTGAAAAGGTCTGGGTTGCCGCCTTCAGCTCCGCCTGCTTGGGACAGTGGGTGTGGTTTTGCTGGGTCAAAGCTGGGTGGATAATCTGGTTGACCTCCTGTTCGCGGCTTGTCGTTCTTGTCAATATAAGGGTAGATGTATTTCTTCAGTCTGTTCAACCCTTCTGGGAAAAACGCAGTGGCAGGGTCAGGGACAGTCGTGTCGAGACGCGGTGGATGCGCGGCCGCGCGAGGTCGAGTACCCGGTATAGTGCTTGTTGCTCCAAGCACTTCGGCGGTCAATGACGAGAGTTCGAACTCAGTATAGCTAAGTCCAAAACCGAATTCGAATCGAGGTCTATCAAAGAGAGCCAGTCAGCCGAATATTCGATAACTTTCGAGACAGGTTCACGCGGAGAAGGCAACGCCCTTCAGCGACCACACTTACTCAATGTCATGCTTGTCGAAGTATCTGTAGTCGATGTAGAGGCCCTCGGTGAAGTTTTGTTGTGGCACAACGTGGTTCGGGAACGTCAGTATCTTGCTTGTCGGGCCATAATCTTCTTCCTTCTTGGCGATCGTGTACTAGAGGTAGGCATCGTGGTTAGCATATGCCCCACGCCACTGCAAGGCTTCGATTGCCCTGCAGCGTTGCGAATGCAATTCGGTGCACTTGTAAAATGAGACGGGCACTTACAGGGAGACGCCCAGACGGGCTCACATGGCCAAATATGACATCCGCTAAGGCGTTGCCACTCTCTTGACCCGGAAGATGCGCCATGAGGACAGCATGCACGCCAGGAAGATCAATCCACTCTTCCACCAGAGTCGGTCCAACAGAGTGCACGACGACGATGGTCTTGCCGCCACATTTCTTCGCAACTTCGACGACCAACGTGTTGCCATGCTTTTGGACCTGTAGGTCATTGCGATCTCCTCGAATGTCTCCGTAGCTCAAGAAGCCTTCTCCAGCGTCCGCGGTGACGAAAACCATGCACAGGTCTTGCTTTTCCGCAATGGCACCCGCATGCTTCGCAGCTTGCTTCTTGTAGGCCGTGATGTTTACCTTGTCCTCGTCAAACGTCTTGTTCAAAGCATCGAATGGCGCGATGAGGTGAGGGAATAGGGAAGCGCCCGAACCCCAACCGCTACCCAACGTCCACTCGTTGCAGGCTCGATCCTCGCAAGCGTTTGGTCCCCTCGGATTGGCGAATGCGTCCTCGCCAAAGATGCCAACCTTGACCTTGCCATCTGATTCGGCACGACGGAAGTTAGCGCCATTCTTTGAAAGTGGCAAGGTGAACCTTTCGTTCTTGACCAGAACAACACCTTCCGCAGCGATTTGACGGGCTACTTCATCGTGATCGCCGCCCTCTTCGGTTTGTCTTACGGGAACGAAGTAGTTCACCACGTCGGTGTCGTTGTTTCCAGACGCACCAGGGTGCAGGCGGCCTCGTTCCTCATCCGTCCAGCTGCTGAATGTAGCAGAGTTACTCAGAGAATTGTTTCCCCAAACCGAGGAGTCGTCTTGTCCAAGTTGGTAGTAAGAGGCAACAATACGCAGAACCATATCATTCAGGCGCTCCATTGGTACAGATCCATTCAAAGCAGCCTTCGTCAACTCGCCTCCCCAAAGGGCGATACCATCTTGCCACTTCAGGCCGTCACCAGGCATGCTCATATCTAGACCGGCCAGCGCACTGGCGACACCAGACTTCTGGGCAAGCCAGTCACTTTGAATAAAGCCTTGAAAGCCCAGTTCGTCTTTGAGAATTCCGTTCATTAGCTTGGAGTTCTGGCACGCATAGCTGTTGTTGACCTGATTGTAACTGCACATGATTGATGCTACTCCGGCACGAATGGACTCGGAAAAGGGCCAGGCGTACAGCTCGTGGAGCGATCGATCGTCGATGTTAGATGAGATTGCATTTGGAGTTCCCCACTCCCAGGCTTGACGAAAATGTTCTTGCTCGTTGCCAACGAAATGCTTTGCTGTCGCGATCACGCCTGACTCCTGAATGCCGCGAATTGTTTGTGCCGCGGCGATGCCTTGGAGAACGGGATCTGCCCCGAAGCCTTCCCAGTTGCGTCCGCCAGCCGGCAGCCTGCCGAGAGGTCCCATTGAAGGCCCCAAGAGAACGTTGACACCCTTCAATCTTGCTTCAAAGCCATGGGCCTTGCCTCGCTGGTACATTAAATCTTTGTTCCACGTAGCACCAACGGTGATGCCTGCTGGGAAGCTGGTGGCATTCTCCACAAAGCGAAGACCAAGAGGGCCGTCCTGTAAACAGAGAGATGGAAAGCCCAGGCGATCGACTTGGCCAGTATTGCCCACGCAGGGACCCATCTGCCAGCCAGTACCGGTTGTGATATTGACCTTTTCTACCAAAGACATCTGTCCAACAAGGCGCGCTGCTTTCTCGTATGCTTCCGCCCATCCTTCTACGGTTCCGCCCAATGGACTTGGATACCATGGCGGCGACTGGCCGAGCTCTGGGACGACCTTGTAAGCCCAGAAGCTCCCAGCTGACAGGAGCAGGACCAAGGTGACGACGAAGAGCGAGACTAGGCCGCAGCAGAAGCGCGTGGGGATAAATCGCCGCCAGCCTGTCCGTCTTCGCTGGTTGCTGGACCATACGGGCGGCTGTAGTTCGCGTGGAGCGTGTTTCTCATCGTCGTAGTCGCCGTCTGTGTAGCCGCGAGCCGACCGCTTTGGCAGATCGAACTCATCGTCGGAATCGGAGTCGAGGGAACGTCGGAGGAAAGGCTTGGTGTCTCTCGTGTCCAGCTCGAACGAGTCTGGAGCAGCAAGAGGCATCGTGAGGACGTCAATGCGGCGGTGAGTTGCGGATGATGCTGAAGAAGAGAAGAGGAAAGGAAAACAAGTGAAGATGGTTACCTGATTGCGCGCACGCCGTCACACAGGCGACGTGAACGTTGTCACACGAGCAGGTGCAAACATGGTTGATATGACGCGCTCGTAATTGCTTCAGGAGACGCGGATACCGCGAGCTTACTGTGCCCTTGACTTGCAACGACCTCACCTGCTCAATCTGACGATCGGATCACCGGCCCGCGCTCCGCTCTGCTCCGTTTGTCTTCCACCTTCAGCCTTCACTCCATCACATCAACACCGACCTAGCATATTGACAGTCAAGCAATTCCTCGCACTGCGCTCTACACAGACGTCGTGCATACTACGGCATGGTGTGCGCGATGGGCAGCGCGCCGGCAGATGGCGTGCTAAGCCACTGCTATCATACAGTGAATTGAGCACCGCCTTGATCGTGAGACCAGGCGTGAAGAGGCTCACTTCGGCCTTCAGTCTCGCGCTCCATTCTTCAGTTCTGACTTCAAGTGCTTCTGTGCTATAAACTCTGCCCCAACTAACCTCTTCACACGCTCCCTCACGCGCAACACACTCTCACGCAACACAGTACACAGGACAACATGGCACGCGATAATCACGACTCGTTCTTGAGCGTCGACTTCCGCGTCTCCTTGCGCTTTACCACTGTCTCGTCCACGCAAACAGGCACTACTCGCAAGAAGGAGCAGCTCTCGAGCCCAGCATCAGCACCTCCCCCGCCAACACCTGCTACCGCCCCAGCAGCACTGAACGATGTATCTTGTCTAGATACTCGAGAAGCTTCCCTTTCGCCTATCACTCGTCAAATGCAGCGCCGTATTCGCACGTTTTACCATCAACACCTTGAAGAATTGAAGCGACTCGAAGCGACTCAAACTCCCCGATCAAGTACCAATGCACCTCTCTCACGGGCAGCTGAAATGGATCGACAAAGCCTCCGAACACTCGAGGCAGCGAGCTCGCGAGTCGCAAAGCTCCCCTTACGTCCTCGTCACCAAACTACTTTGATACCAAAGCCGCAAGCACGAACCATGCTACCCGCTCGCCACATTCGATCGTATCAAGGCACGCCACCATACGAAACGCCACCCAGCGCAACAGGCACGAATTTCGACATTCATTCGATACCGACCAATCTACCCACTACGCCGACATACTCAGATCTGTTTCGCTCTGAGATTGAAGAAAAGTTCAACTCACCGGACAGGAGGGCTGGAAGCCCTTCGCATCAACTACTACCTTCCCCGACTTTCAAAGAGGCTCTGGATGCGCAGAATGCTCAGCGGCCAGCCCGCACGAACATAGAGGGATGGCTAAGGAATGGGACAGCGGGTAAATCGCAGGCTTCATCGGTGCAATTTGAAGGCGAGGGCGCACTGTTCGACCACGTCTTTGAGGGTCCTGGGACCGAGTCGGCGGATGAAGACGTCCCGAACGACGCGTTTGAAGACCTTGAGAAAGTGCCAAATGACCAACTTGAGGAAGCTCCGGTTGTCATCGACAGAACCGATTTGCCAGAGGAGCAAGCCTACGGCGCTGGCCATAGCTCGGACTCCTGGAGTGACTACGAACCTGAACAGAACGACGACCACGCTGACGGATCGGCCTCGGCCCACGATGCTGCGAAGGAGAAGTCGTCAGGCTCTTCCGAGGATGCGCAAGACTGGGAACTTATCGGCTCGGATTCTAGCTCTCGCTCTGACCCTGATTGAGATGACCGGGAGTGTGCGTACCGAGCTTGGAAAGTCTTTGGTGACTATGCATTTGCGATATCACCGCAGTCCGCGCATGCGATTGAGATGGCGTACGGCGCAGAGAGCATCGGTCCAGGGGTGTTCCAAGATCGAAGGTGGTAGGGTTGCAAGCGCAGTGAGGTGCAATGCTGCGAGGCGGTTGGGAAGAGAAATTGGAAAGCAGATGGGTTGGTGTGGCCAATGATCGGAACCGACTCCTTCCTGCACGCACATGCGATTTTTTCATTGTAGGTAAGCCTCGCCATATTACGCTTTCGCCTTCTTCGCCAACTCCTTTTCAACCTTTCGTCGCTTTGCTCTCATCTTCTCGGCCTCATCCGACTTCACCGCATTACTGTACACCATCTTCTCATACATCTTTCTCTTCCGGCGTGGCATCATGCCCTTTCTCCGCTCCAGATCTTCTGCTGCTTCTCGCTCCGCCTGGGTTCGCTTAGCCTGCGCAGCTACCTTCGCCTGCTTCTTCTTCTCCTTCGGGTCCGCAGACTTGACCTTCTTGCCCTGCGCCTCAGCCTCAAGCTCAGCCTGGTGTTCGCGTGCCGCTTTCGTAGCCTCGTCCTCGGATTCTTCGTCTTCAGAAAAGCCGCCAAAGTCGTCTTCAGGGGCACCTGCGCCTGCTTCGCTTTCGTCTTCATCGTCCTCTCCACCCAGTTCTACGTCCATGCCCTCGCCTTGCGCAACATCTCTGCCCTCGAGTTTGTCAATCAGGTCTCCGGCTTGGTCATCGCTGGCTTCTTCACCCTCGCTGCCCTCTTCTTCCTCATCGTCTTCCTCTGCCGAGTCCTCTTCAGCAGCTGCAGCCTCGGCCTCTGTCTCCTGCTCCGCGAGCGGCTTCGTAGGATCGTACTCTCCTTGTTTCGGCTTGACCCAAGGACTGAGATGCGGCGGCAAAGTGGCTCCAGGGGCGTAGAGATCGGGTCGTTGTAGCTGCCCGGCATTGATCGAATCCCAGACCCACTGCGGCTGAATGTATGTTCGTCCTGGAACTCGCTCGTTGGCTTTTCGGATTGCAGCGGAATCGTCGACGCCATCGTCAAATCCTTCTTCGTCGTCGGTTTGCGGAGGCGAAGGTAGTGGTATGTCGGGTCGATCGACGATCTGATGTGTTATGCGTGGATCATCTTCGCTGCAGTATGAGCCCGCCTCGCCGTCCAAGCTTTGCCATCCCACGCGCTTGCAGCCAAAGGCTTTCAGGATGAATTCTAGTGGATGTCGTGGAGTTTCGCGGGATAGGAAGAATGTGAAAGACTCGAATAGTTTCGCAGCAGATTCCACATCGGCCGTGATGGATGGCTGGAGCAACTTGTCGGCATTGGGATCCACTGATTCGAACTGGTCCAGAGTAGTCTCAGTAGCCTTTTCTTCCCCGTCTACTGTCTGCAAGCTTCCTGACTCCTCTGTTTCTGGCAATGCCAACAGCCTATCTGCCTCCGCCTGTGCCTTTTCATTTGCCGCTGCATCAGGCAGTTGCTCCTGCTCTTCTTCTTCTTCGTTATCCTGGTCCTTGCCCTCTAGCTTGAATGCTCCCAACTCAGCTCCTTGCTCTTCACTCTTCAAGTCGAATTTCGGAGGATATACGAGTCCGATCGTGCTGTAAAGTCGGAAATTTACGAAGCCCAATAATGTAGTGTAGAACTCCACGAAAGTCGCCATGATGCGGAAGTCGACATCAGGCGAGTTCTTCTGCACGAAGCGGTACGGTACCAGCCACAGAATATCCTGTCCTTGTATCGTCGCCTGGTAGTAGATACCCTTAATTGACAAAAAGCTCTTCCTCAGGCTGTGTGTTCGAATGAGATAGTGCTCGAACTCCAACGTCAATCGCTGACACTTTGCGATGATTTTGGGTGGCACTTCGGAAGAGCTGGGGAGGTTTGCAAACAGAAACAACATTGACAGCGCATCGTCGAGGTCTCGTAATGCGTCAACAAAGGTAGGATATCGTTCCTTTATAATGTGATCCAGCTTCATGCGCGGTGTGAGATTGCGCTCCATGCGCGAAGCGTCGCTGACCTCATTCTTGCCGAGTGCTCGACTGATCTTCTTTGCGAGTGCTTTTTGATCGCGGAATTTGGCAAGGAGGGGCTCGTGGAGGAGGTACTGAATATCCTTGGTGTAGTAGAAAGTGGTCGACGGTGTGGCGGATTTCGATGCCCGCTTTTTCGATCGAGGTTCTCGAGGATAGATTCCTATCAAGACGGTCAGCTGTGGCAGCCGCGATCACTGTGCAGGAGTTTGGTCGCACCTTTGAAAATGCACAATCGCCGAAAATCTGGCAACGAGACCTGCAGCTTGCGCACCGCCTGAGAACGAGTTATGAAGTTACGCGCGTTGCCAGAAGTGCCTGTTCGCCATGATTAGTTAAAACTCTGATTCGCTCTCTCAACATGAACTTTCCTTTCTTCTTGATTTTCGCCATAGCTGCCGTTGTGATGTTGTTGCGAATGGAGGGTCGGCCTCTCGAATGGACTTAAGTTTTCTTTCTTGCCGCTGCAGATCTACGGGCCGAAACCTTATTAGGTCCCTCCACGCGCTAACGCGCACGCATCCACGCTCGCCGCATATGCCAATTGTTGTCTACACCACACCCCACACACTTTGCCGACAGCGACACGATGCGATGAGGGCGACGAACAAAAGCCATGAACACGATCACCAAGGTCTACAATGACCACCCCAAGACTTTACTTTACTCTATCGGAGCTGTTCTGCGGATCCTCCTCGCGATAGCATTTCCTGGACTCCCCGACCTGTTGACCAGCAGGGTAGAGATCTCGACTCCGATCAACAGCTTCAAGAGATGTATGCGAATATGATGGACACTAGAAGCCGCGCAGGCTAAGTAAAAGACAGGAGCTGAGAGTGCACAGTACAGGAAGGCTTGTTCTTATTCGAGCGAGGACTTGATCCATACGATGGCGGCATCTTTCACCAGGTCAGCACAATATTTTCGGATTGTGTCACAGATACTGAGCAGACTTAGGCTCCGTTGTTCTTGCCGCTATTCTCTCTTTTGCCATCATCCAGCACGTGGATCGGCCGATTAGCGACAGTGCTATTGTATACCGGCCTGGACGTTTTGACTGCCGACTGCATTTACGATATTGCCTGCTCGGGCGCAGCTGCTGCGTCTCTACTTTACAAATCGCCCAGAGCCAACCGACTCTGGGAGCCGGCCTCGGTTGCAGCAGTGTATCTGCTCAATCCGTTTACACTCCTGGCTTGCCTAGGACGACCCACGACAACGTTCGCGGCCTTCTTCACTTTGCTGAGCGTCAAACATGCATGCCAGGCTAGGATTGTGACAGCAGCGTTCGCGTTGGCAATAGCAAGCTATGTCAGCCTTCATCCAATCTTATTGCTACCGCCGGTCGGGCTTCTCTGCTACGATCAACTTTGCGTCCAGCTGTCTGGCACTGCAACGATGACCGAAGAAGGCGTAGCTGGTAGAGGGAGGGCCACAAGGATTGCGTTTAATCGACAACTACTTCCGCCGATGTTACCCGTCGCCGTCGTCTTCATCAGCACTTTCTTCGTTTCGGCAGGCTTTCTGATTGGCGTCTCACGCCTGCTTCTTCCATCTTGGCACTTCCTGGAATCTGTTTACATGACCCCCCTGACACTTCCAGATCTGACTCCGAATGTCGGGCTCTGGTGGTACTTTTTCATCGAAATGTTTGACGCCTTCCGAGAGTTCTTTCTGGGCGTATTCTGGCTGCACATGCTGTCATACAGCATACCGTTCTGTTTGCGATTCCGGAAACAGCCATTGGCAGCTGTTGTCCTCATGATGGGAGTAAATGCTGTATTTCAGCCTTACGCCAACGTTGGAGACGTGGGCACTTGGTTGGGCAGCCTATGCTTACTTGGGCACGTTTTTGAGCGTAAGTTGCCAGGCGCATACAGCTTGAGCCAGGCTGACGTTGATTTGCAGTGTGCTCGTCATATCGCTATACATTCCCAGCTGTCGCAGCATTACTCTATGCTTCGCTACTCGGTCCTGCATTTCACCATCTGTGGATCTATGCCGGCTCTGGAAACGCGAACTTTTTCTATGCCATCACGCTCGTGTGGAGCCTGGCACTGCTCATTCTGCTTACGGACACTGTCTATGCAGTACTCAGAGACGAGTGGGAGAACGAGCGACCGGACGGAAAGGGCAAAGAAGTGAGACAGGTGTAGCAGGCACTGCTTGATGAGCTAATCTCACAAGTTGAGCACTCCTTGAAGCCGTACAACATCTGCAGTCTATTGCACGACTTGGGGGTGTCGACTTCCCTGTTCAGCGCATGCCGCCATGTGTGGTCATCCACAATGTGGTTCACCAACCGGTGTGCCTTATTATGAGTTCACGGCTGCCGCGATGGTCGGTTTGCAGCTTACACCTGCCGGATAACTTCACCCCTCGACTTGCACAGTAGGCTCTGCCCAAAGGACAAATCGGGCAGGAGGTTGACATCGGCTGCATATCGAACAATGGTCGCTACGCCGTGCAGACGAAGCATGTCATCCTGACCGGTGGAGGACATACTGCTTCGTTGTCATGTTACAACTTGAGACGCCTCGGACAACTGCCTGGATGTCCTTCAAATTAGTGACCCTGCTCGAGATGGGGTTACAAATACAGATCATTACTCGTTTGGAGTGTCGCATATTTCGGATACGGCATCCTGTGGCCATGGCATTGCAGCCCGAGCATGATGGGTGCGCACCAAGCGGGACAAATCGATGTGGTATGGGAAGGTATCTGAATGTGCATACGCTAGCAGTAAACAATTGCTTTAGCCGCAGAGAGAGTCAGCGCTATCAGAGCGTTCAATGTTACAAATCGAGATTGGTGTAGCCACTCAATGTTCCTCGGTCCTCACTCCCAATACCGCCTGTGCAGTGTCAGTCGCAGGCGTTAATGAATTATTGATTGGAGCCAGACGGGAGGTGCCGCCGCCAAGAATTCGCACTTTCCTCATCCGAAATCCACGCTTCTACTCGATCTCACTGTAGGCACGGAGCCCGATCACCCAACGCACAACCTCACCGTCCACTGCCAAAATGAGGACCTACGACGATACCTTCTCCGGTCAGAAGATCTACCCTGGAAAGGTACGAGTTTTGCGCTTCGTCGCACACCCGCGCAGGTCACTCGAGCGAGAATGAAAGAGGAGGGATACGCAATGGCAGAAATGCTCTTGAGCACAAAAGACACACACAACAGCTAGACAGAGAAGCGCATCGCTGATAATCAGCATCGCTATGCCTGTGGCCCGAGATGCAGCGAATGTCTGGCGCTTGCGCTGGCACATGTCGCTTCCTCGAACATTGCCTGAGTGGTGTACGCACCTTGTGAGGATCCAGGCTGACCGGACAACCATAGGGCAAGCTCTTCGTCCGCTCGGACAGCAAGATCTTCCGTTTCCAGAACGGCAAGAGCGAGTCGCTGTTCCTGCAGCGCAAGAACCCACGTCGCATTGCGTGGACCGTTCTCTGCCGTCGCGCCCGCCGCAAGGGTATCTCTGAGGTATGTACCGAACTTCGAAGCAGGCAGAAATTTTGGGAACTATTGTCTGACGACCAACGCAGGAGCAAGCCAAAACCCGCCGTCGCAAGCAGGTCAAGGCCCAGCGTGCTGTCGTTGGTGCGTCTCTTGACGTGATCAAGGAGCGCCGCTCCCAGCGCCCAGAGGCCCGCTCTGCTGCTCGCAAGCAAGCTATCGAGGAGGGCAAGAAGAAGCGTGCTGCCACCGAGAGCGCAAAGAAGGCTGAGAAGGCGAAGAGCGCCGCCAAGTCCGCCGCCGGGCAAACCACTGGCCGGTATGTGTATCCTCCTTTGAGTCGCTAGAGAAGCGGTCACACTGATTATATCACAGTGTCGTCGGCAAGCAGGCCGCGAAGGGCTCAGCACCAAAGGTCAAGGCCACCACCCGCTAAACAAAGGCATTGAAGATGAAGGGATTGCAATCATGAAGGGCGTTTACGGGTCACGAGTCTCCTTTAGCTAGAGCAGCAACGAGGCACATAGGTCCCAGCATGACAGTCACCGAAAGATGCATTTCTGAGATACCCGAAGGTTACTACTTTTCTACTGAATACTCCCAGCGTGCGGTGTGCTTCTATTTCTTCTGTTTATGACCGGCAATGTCCAATTTCCCACGTGCTGTTATGCTTACTATTTTGTGGTCCGCATCCGGGAAGTTTTCCTGAAATAAGTGGGCCGCGAATCCTGGTACCGATCCCTGTGCCCTGTGATAATGTTATCGCGCGGGCCAAAAATTCGAGTGACCGAATACTCGTCTTTCTTGCTCTACATCTTTCACTAACTCACATCTCCGCTCCTTTTCGTTTTCTTGTTGCTGAGTGGGTCGTTTTGCAGCAGTATAGTCCTGCAATCTCCCAGAGCTGGATCGCCGTTCACACCCGACCCTGATAGTCGCGAAAAAATTCCCGACTGCTCCTCTCGCAACTCAGCCGCCGCAACGAACGTGCCACGAGGCCATGCCTCACCACGAGTCGCCTCCAATGTTGCCAGTCATGGTGAGCAGCAAGTCTGCTGCTCCGGCTCCCGAAGACGTTGCACAAATCACCAACACCATATACACAGCGAAGCAGTCGCAGCAGTCGCTCGACGCCGCTTACGCCCTTACCGATATTCTCCTCAACAGCGTCGGAGCCCGCGGACTCGCGGCGTACAGCATTATTCCAGAAATCATCAAGGCTGCTACGAACAAGAAGGATGCCGCAAAACGTGAGGGCGCAATGTTTGCGCTCGGCGCCATTTTTGAACGATTCCCACCGAAGAGCAGACTTAGCGAGGTGATTTTCCTGGTACAGGAGCCAGGCTTAATTTCGTGCGCGCTAGATGCGCTGGCGGACAGGCAGTCTTCGGTCAAGGAGGGCGCGAAATATGCACTGGATGCGCTATATGGACACCTGTCGGCTGAGGCGAAGGTTTTCGGGCTGATGCCGACAGTTATGGAGTATCTCCGAAAGGTCACTGGAAAGTGGCAAGGTGCCGTAGCAGGCCTTGAACTCCTCGGCCGCATGGCAGATGATGCAAAGATGGGCATGGAGAGCCGTGAGGTGGAACAGAGCAAAGACGTACTCCGCGAGGCCATGGGCAGACAGTTAGCGAGCCTGATACCCATCGTGGAGGCGGGAATGCACGATCTGAAAGCAGAGGTCACGAAGCAGGCCCTCAAGACCATGAACAGCCTGACCGAGTTGCTCCAGAACGACGATGTCGCCCCAAGAATACCACTCTTGGTGAAGAGCATCGAGGATCCTAGCATGGAGGCATTGAAGAAGGCTATTCACGCTCTGAGCCAGACCACCTTCGTTACGGTTGTTACATCTCCTGTTCTTGCACTGATCACACCTATCCTGGAGCGTGTTCTCAACAACCCATCCACAACGCAAGAAGTGCTTCGCCAAACAGCGGTCGTTGTGGAGAACTTGACGAAACTCGTGCACGACCCAGTGGAAGCACGAACTTTTCTGCCTAAGCTGAAGCCTGGTATTCAAGGCATCAAAGATCGTGCTTCACTACCCGAAGTCCGTGAAATTGGTGCGAGAGCATTGGCTGTCATGCTCAAGGCCATGGGCGAGATTCAGACTGGTGACTCTACCAAAGCCGGCGCCATCATCGAGCGCACTAAGCCTGAGGAGGTCGAGGCTATGCTTGAGAAAGAAGTTCAACAGAACGGTGGCCTGCTCAATTATCCTGGCGATGCAGAATTGTGGGCTCCAGCTAAGCGTTACGTGTCGACGATTGTCGCTGAGGACGTCAACCAACGCCTCCTTGAGCGTGTCACTCGTAACATTGTGCCTTACCTGCAGTCTCTCCTGGAGCCAGGTAAGGCTGAAGCAGTTGCAGAGAACTTGCACAAGCATTATGTTGCTGAGGATGAGCGCAAATACGGAGAGCCCGTCAAGGAGGATGACGGAGAAATCGAGATTGTGAACGCAAACTTCTCTCTTGGATACGGAGGCATGCTGTTGCTGTCTCATACCAACATGCGATTGCTCAAGGGACACCGCTATGGCCTATGCGGTCGCAACGGAGCTGGAAAGTCGACACTGATGCGATCGATCGCAACAGGCAAGCTCGACGGTTTTCCCCCACAGGACGAGGTCAAGACATGTTTCGTTGAGCACAACCAAGGTGAGGATGCCGAGATCACCATCTTGGAATACTGTCTGAAGGACCCTGAGATCCAGAAAGAAGGTCAAGAGCGCATTGAGAATGTCTTGGAGGAGGTCGGCTTCACTAGGGGCCCAGAAGGCCGGCAGCAGCAGAAGGTCGGCAGTCTGTCTGGAGGATGGAAGATGAAGCTTGCGTTGGCCAGAGCGATGCTGATGCGTGCTGATGTCTTTCTGCTGGACGAACCGACTAACCACTTGGATGTTGGCAACGTCAAGTGGTTGCAAGACTATCTCAAGACGCACACCGATATCACTTCTCTAATTGTGTCTCACGACTCTGGATTCCTGGACGAAGTTTGCACTGACATCTACAACTACGAGAACAAGAAGCTGGTTCATTACAAGGGTAACCTCGCAGATCTGGTGAAGGTCCGACCTGAAGCAAAGAGTTACTATACTCTGTCGGATTCGCAGGTCTCCTTCAAGTTCCCACCTCCTGGTATCTTGACTGGTGTCAAGTCCAACACAAGATCTATTCTCCGCATGACAGACTGCTCCTTCACATACCCAGGAGCCAGCAAACCCAGCTTGCAGAATGTCACTGCCCAGCTTACCCTGAGCAGCAGAGTTGCCATCATCGGGCCTAACGGCGCGGGAAAATCTACCATGATCAAGGTGCTTACCGGCGAGGTCATCCCTCAAACTGGTCGTGTTGAGAAGCACCCCAACTTGCGTATCGGTTACATTAAGCAGCACGCTCTTGAGCACGTGGAAATGCACCTTGAGAAGACGCCCAACCAGTATCTGCAGTGGCGGTACGCTCACGGCGACGACCGTGAAGTACTGATGAAGCAGACTCGTATCTTGACCGACGAAGACAAGGCACAAATGGAGAAGTGGGTCGATATCGGCGACGGTCGCGGGCAAAGACAGCTGGAAGCTCTCATTGGTCGTCAAAAGTACAAGAAAACGTTCCAATATGAGGTAAAGTGGAAGAACTGGTTGCCAAAGTACAACACCATGGTCTCGCGTGAGACACTGTCGGACCTTGGATATCAAAAGGTCATTCAGGAGTTTGACGATCACGAGGCGAGCAGAGAAGGCCTGGGTTTCCGTCAACTCGAGCCTAAGGTCATCTCCAAACACTTTGAGGACGTTGGTCTTGACCCAGAGATCGCCAACCACAACGAAATCTCTGGTCTTTCTGGTGGCCAAAAAGTCAAGGTTGTACTTGCTGGTGCTATGTGGAACAACCCGCACTTGTTGGTGCTGGACGAGCCAACCAACTTCTTGGACCGTGACTCGCTCGGAGGTCTCGCCGTCGCCATTCGTGATTACAAGGGAGGTGTGGTCATGATCTCTCACAACGAGGAATTCGTTGGCGCCCTTTGCCCAGAACAGTGGCACGTTGACAACGGCCGCCTCACACAGAAGGGCCATCTGGCAGTGTCCCTGGACCGATTCGAGGACTCCCGACCTGGAAGCTCCCTCGCATCCTCTGCTGCGCCATCTACCGCTGCCTCGTCAGCGGCGCCAAGCACAACTGGTACGCCAATTGGCAGTGGAGCGCAAAGTGAGGACGACAGTCCCATGAAGTTCAAGGCTGCCAAAAAGAAGAAGATGACCAAGAAGGACAAGAAGGAGCGTGAGGTGCGCCGAAGATTGAGGCATATTGAATGGTTGAACAGTCCAAAGGGAACACCACATCCAAAGGATACTGATGACGAGGATGAGTAGAGCTGGGAAAGTAAAATTTGGGTTATGTTGCATGGCGCTCGGCATAGCGAGCAATCGTTATCCATCATCACGATGTGGTGCGAGCGCATGAGGCGTTCGGCGTTGTGTTTGCCTCGCGAGATTTGCAGATTGATGATACCTCAGGGTCGGTAGTTTCACAGATGACGATGAGATTTACGTGCATGGGAGGCGTTCGTAGAGCGTAGCTCGATAGAATGATAGATGACCGAGTAATGGACTTGCGAACAGTGCCTGCAACTATCAGATGTATCTACTCGTGCCAAGACAATGGTCAGCTTGCCAAGCCTGATGCTGCTGCTTCGCCGCCCGCTTGTGCATCCTCTGTTTCCGCGTCAACATCACGCGCGTCTCACGCAACGGCTTCAGTTGATTTGCATCCGAGCACACAGGCACCAGATGTATTGTCGTCCAGCTATCCGCGACATGAATGCCATGACCAATGGCTGACCAGACGCCGCCGCAGCCTGCACGGCAAATGAGTCTAGTACCTTATGCTTCTGATTCTCGAGAAGTTGTGCTGTAAGTTGCAGATTACACGTCTATAGCGACCTGGGCTGATGCTTTGCACCAGGCGACGCGGCAACGCCGTCGTGGTTTATGATGCTCACTCGCGGCAATTGTCCGTGCGGCAAGCGGCCGATCAGCCCATAGAGCTTCCAGAATGCCCATACTGCCATCAGTCGCTTCGAAACCGAGATTCTTCTGCCGACGATGGAGATGCAAGCCATAGTGTGGGGCCTGACCGCCCCTTCGTTGACCCCGACTACTTTGGAATGCTTGCCGCGAGTCGGCGGCCTTCACCAGCAGGTTCCGGCACTTCGAGCCCAAGCAGGCGCATTCCGATAGCTATCAGGTCAGGCAGATCGAGAGAAGTCAGTGGCACACATGGTGCTCCCACTGGTGCTGAGTTCGTTGCCAGCGAGCCTTCATCTTCGAGCGGCCAAGGTATTAGCAGCTCTGCATTCTCGCCAGGCTATTTCCAACAGTTCTTCCGAACGGAGCGAGAGCTTGGCCGTGGTGGCAATGGCGTCGTGCTCCTGGTAGAGCATCTCATTGATGGTGTTTCGCTTGGGCACTTTGCATGTAAACGCATTCCGGTCGGTGACAGCAAGATGTATTTCGAGAAGGTCATCGTGGAGGTCAAGCTGTTACAGAAAATACCGCACAAGAACTTGGTTGCGTATCACTGGACCTGGTGAGCGATTTTGCTGGTCGTTTCGTACGAAGAAATGGTTGCTGACTTGATTCCTACGACCCAGGCTTGAGGACCACCAGCCGTCTACGTTCGGCCCTAGTATACCTTGCCTTTGGATCCTACAGGACTATTGCAATGGCGGTGACCTCCATAGCTATGTATTGGGTCCTCCGAAGACCACGTCACCCACCGAAAAACTGAAGAACAGACTTCGGAGGAAGTCTAGGGGTGACATAAGTCCCCCTCACGAATTGCGAGGCCCAAGCAAGCTGTCGCTCGATGAGATTTTCTCTTTCTTCAGGGATATTACGTCCGGCCTGCATCATTTACACAGTAAAGGCTACATTCACAGAGACCTGAAACCTTCCAACTGCTTGCTACAGCGTGACGATGGCAAGGTCAGAGTACTCATATCCGACTTCGGAGAAGTGCAGGCAGCTGGCGCAGAACGTGCATCCTCGGGCGCAACAGGCACAATATCTTACTGCGCTCCCGAAGTGCTCGTGCGGACTCCGAATGGCTCTTTCGGCAACTTCACGACAAAGTCGGACATTTTCTCTCTCGGCATGATCGTTTACTTCATGTGCTTCGGACGACTGCCATACGCGAATGCCGACGACATCAATGAGGAGAACGAGGACCTGGATGAATTAAAGGCAGAAATCAAGAAGTGGTCTGGCTTTAATGATGAGAGCCGGATTCGCCCTGACTTGCCCGAGAGGCTGTACAAGTACCTCAGAAGGCTACTTAGCGTTGACCCGAATGAGCGGCCGAGTACTGAAGAGATCCTCGCCAGCATCAAGGGAGGTGTCGCTTTGGGTGACGGAGCCTGGGCCACGGAGGAACACACAGCACGAGTATCCGCGATCGACTCACCCGCGCCCAAGCCATCGTCTCGGCCTCGAAAGCCTTCGTATTTCTCTTCAAGACCAGGACTGCCTTCTCCAGTGAGACAGTATGCAACCGACGGCTTCCGCTCAAGAAGTCCGATGAAGCAGGAACGAAGCCGAAGCAGACCATTGAGCCCCTCGGAAGGTTCGCTCGCAATTACGCCGCACCAGATCGACTTCACAGATGCTGCTACGAAGGTCAAAGCCCCAGAGCAAAGCCCGAGACTCATGCTTCCACCACCGGAAACCAGCACTACGGATAGAGTTGGTGTTTTGTCCCCCTTATCCTCCCCAGCAGTGATGCGAGGCATGTTCTTCATGATTAAGCTGCTGACATTATCTATTCCTTGCACGCCATATGCACCAAACCAATGGCTACTGTACTCGCTACTGGGCCTTGCAGCACTGGATCTGGGTTTGATACACTTCAGTACACGACATTCGCTACTGCTACTTGCCTTTCACATAGTGGTAGTGCTTGTACTCAA
The DNA here is from genome assembly GCA_013365195.1 of Cercospora citrullina. Classification (NCBI taxonomy): domain Eukaryota; kingdom Fungi; phylum Ascomycota; class Dothideomycetes; order Mycosphaerellales; family Mycosphaerellaceae; genus Cercospora; species Cercospora citrullina. Next base: position 63,339 of record JAASFF010000021.1, read on the forward strand.
GCGGTCCAATCGGCTGTGTGAAAGCAGCAAACCTTTGGTCTGGGACGAATTGTGATATTACTATTGACAATTAGCGAGACGTTCGGTGGTATTTTGCAATCTGTTGCGTCGAACAGACGCAGAGCATAGTGCGCCTGTTGAGAGAAAACTGGCATTTGTGTTGAGTAGCACTGCCATGCGAGATGTTCTGGTCGAACTATGGTCGAATGCCTTGATCCGGTACTGCTTACACATTTTCGTCAGCTAGGGACCAGGTTGGAGCATGCGAGGTCGTAGAAGTCTGCGTGCAGCTAGACCGGCTGTTGATTTAGTGGACAGTCCATACGGAGCATTCTGGTTACAAAGATCGTGAGCAAAGTATTCAAGGGAGTTCACTGAAGTCGGCTAATGTGGGAGGGCGTGTAGAGACCAACATACGTTCATCACATCATTGGTAGTCTGATTCGCTGTTATTCCCCAACTTGGGGCTAGCTCAGCGCCAAGAGCGCTGCATCCTTGTGCATCGAATGGAGGTGCTCGCTCCCTTCCACCGTGCAGGCATTGCTGACACCCGACTGCTCTGGTGCAATCCTCCTCTACGCCGAAGTTGCTAGAGGCGCATGCCACATCATGCCCGATTTTGTGGCTTACGCAAAGCGTTTATTCTACTGACATCTTCATCTTTGTAAGCTCGGCTCCAGGTAGAACCTAAACCTTCTCGGTCCCCACATCCGAAGAGCTGTTCGCATAGCATACACGAAAGACCTTCCGCGAGCAACAAGCATCCAAAATGGCGGTCTTCTTCGGAGCTCTGGACTGGCATTCAGGCGAAGCTGAAATGCAACAAAAATTACAGGTTCATGGACTGGACAACCCCACGGTGCCTCAACTTTCCCCTCAATTGGCAAATCATCTCCAAATAGCACCTACGATTTCCCTAGGCACCATAGATGAAGAAGGCCGGCCATGGACGACACTTTTGGGAGGAGAGAAGCCTCTTTCTCAGCCACTCGGCAACGGCATCATTGGCATCAAATCAGCTGTGACTGGCAAGCATGATCCGGTCGTCGAGCTGCTAGTCGGCAAAGAAGCCACAGGCCAAGCCGTTCGTGAAGAGGGCAAAGGCAGAATGATCAGTGGTCTGACCATTGATCTTGACACTCGAAAACGAGTCAAGTTATACGGCCGAATGATCGCTGGCGCTCTTAGTACGAGAGATGACGAAGTTACTGGTCAACAAGAATCTATCGTCGAGATGCAAGTCGTACTCAAGATTGAGCAGAGCCTGGGAAATTGTCCCAAGTATCTCAACAAGCGTAAGATCCAGCCCGCTGTTGCAAAGCCGGAGTTGGTCTCAGATTCAGCACAATTGCCGCAAGAAGCGTTGGACTTGTTGGCGAAAGCTGATTTGTTCTTCGTGTCGAGTGCGAATAAGGACGAGGACATGGACACGAATCATCGTGGAGGTCCTGCTGGCTTTCTTCGTGTGGGGTCGAACGCGGCATCTGGAGCCGTCTTAGCTTGGCCTGAGTATTCCGGTAATCGACTCTATCAGACTCTGGGGAATCTGGCTGTGAATCCAAAGGCAGGCATCTGTGTACCCGACTTCGATACTGGCGATTGCTTGTACGTTACAGGCACAACTGAGATCCTCATCGGCGCAGATGCTGCTGCACTATTGCCGCGATCCAATTTGTGTGTCAAACTAACAGTCACATCCGCTCGTTTCGTTGCACAAGCCTTGCCATTTCGCGGCACTGCTGGAGAGAAGTCTCCGTACAACCCTCAAGTCCGATACCTCTCTACCGAGAAACATGCTTCGATATCACAAGACGAACAGCTTCAGCAAGCGACACTGCTCAGCCAAACAAAGCTTACACCTACAATCTCACGCTTCAAATTCAGCCTTCAGAACGCAGCAACCTACAACCCTGGACAGTATGTCACTCTGGATCTCTCTTCGCATCTCGATATTGGCTATCAACATATGAGGGACGACGATCCGCGAAGCCTTAATGATGACTTCGTTCGTACTTTTACCGTCAGCAGCCCACCAGGAAATCCACCTGATCCGGTGAGGAAGCTCAAAGATGACGAGTTCGAAATCACGATTCGCAAGGTTGGAGCTGTAACTGAGTTCCTCTCCAAACACCGAGGCTCTGATCAGCGTCAAAGTTTGGAAGTGGGTGTGAAAGGCTTCGGTGGCGAATTCGAGGTTCAGCAAGATGCAACAGAGAGCATCGCTTTTATTGCGGCCGGTGTTGGAATCACCCCGATATTACCTTCTCTGTCGAGACTGGACTTTTCAATGTTGAAATTGCTCTGGTCTGTGAGGGCGGAAGATCTACCTTTGGTCGCTGATGTGGTCGAACAACATCCCAAAGTTACCGAAAGTCTGGTCTTATTTGTCACGAATGCGAAGGAGGAGGATGAGAACGTAACGCTGCTCAAAGCGAAGAGCGTCGATGTGAACTTGCGAAGGATGGGGCAAATCGATGTACAGCTGGGAAACGAACTGGCAAGATATTATCTTTGCACGAGTGTCCCAATGAGACAGCGTTTGACGGAGTGGCTACCTGGAAAAGAGCTTGTTTTCGAAGACTTCAATTTCTAGTATACAGCGTAAGGTAGCACTTCCAAAGCATGCAAAAAAGCGCTCGGCGAAAGCTCTCTCAATCATTGCAAGTGGCAGCAAGTCTCGTGTTGCTTTCCATGTAGTGTATTCGCTCTCAATGTGTGATCGCCGCAAATCTATCCTTCTTCCTTGCACCATTCCGCACGTTACCCATCTGCAGTTCCCCAAGAGCAATCTTCGATGTGTCTGCGACTAATGAAGATGATCAAGTCTCTGTAGTTGACAGGACCTTGAGCTCGTCAAGTGCCTCTTCGAGTCTGTTCTTCTCAGATTCCAGTTCGCTACGCTTAAGTTCGCGCTGGGGATCCTCGACCAACAGCATAGCTGCATGCTCAGGCTCGTTTGGTCTAAGACCGATATCCAGCTCACGCCCTGCTCTGGTCTGGATTTGGTAGATCAAGAAGTCGAGATGGCGAGCAACAGTGTCAACGAGCTGTCCAGAAGCGAGGTCATAGAAGGTAAGGGGGATCGCGAGCTCTTTCAACTCCCTAGCATAGGAAGGAGAGCTGATAGTAGCTTTGACCCAGGAAGCATCCGCGGCCTTCTTCTTCCGTTCTTCGATAGTTGCTGGAACCTTCACGTTCTGGGACTCCAAAGTTTCGAAGTACTCCAGAACACGGTGGTCGTCGCGACCTTGCCGAAGCTTCGTATAGTGCGCCTCTTTGGCCTCTGTCCACCACTCTCTGGCATATGAGATTGGCCTATGCGTAAGACAGCAGATGTGATGGTGTAGATTGTCCACCTCTTTCTGGTACAGCTCGGCCAACAAAGCACGCAGGATGGAAGACACTGCATTGAACAGCTCAGTCCCTTGCCGCTTCGCAATCGACTCCGCGACACAGTCTTCTAGCATTTGAATTGCGAGAGTCTCAAATTTGTCCAAGGCTCGTTGCGTCAGGTTGCTGAAACAGCTAGTGGCTTCCTTCGCCAGATCATGGGTGATTCTAGCGTCCACACCATCCGGCAAGCTCGCACTTGGCGTGAGGTCGAAGCGCTTTTTGACCTCGTCCAAGCGAAAGACCGTCTTGAATCCTGGGGTCTGTGTTGGAGGTGGTGCAGTCTTTCGCTTTCCGCCCGGCGCCAGTGGGGTGCGGAAAGGCGTACCTCTAGCGTTCGATGTAGCTCTCAGGGGTGTCACGCTGCTGGCGCGGCCATCATTCATCATTGAGCGCTTTGACGGCGTCTCATCCATTTCCTCTGAGTCGTCGTCTACAGGAATGGAAGGCTTTTCGTATCCCGGAGTTGAGAGAATCACTACGGGGGCCGCATTTCGAAGCTGCTTCGCCAGGGTCTTGTTGTTGGCGATTTGGCTTGCTCGGAATGCTGACTCTTTTGAATCAGCGCTGCACTTTGCCATGATTGCATTGACGACGTTCCTGATGTCGGCCATAATTTCGAGACCCGGCTGCACAGGCTTTTCTGGATAACGCATGAGCTCATTCTCGACTTCGTTCAGTCTCTCCCGAAGGCGGTGCTCTATGGTCGGAAGACTATCCAGTATGCGCTGGATATGTCTCTTTGCAACAGCCTTCTGGAAATTAGCTATTCCAAACCTGTCTTGGTACGCTGCAAGTCGCGTAGTCCATGGATCTGACGAGAAGAAGTTGGCTTCCTGAGCCCGTGCTTCGTCGTACGTCGGGCGTGCGGCTTGGTCTAGCTGTCTCTGTGACAGCTGTCTGCACATGAACCAGCCGCCATCGAGACGGAACCCATTGCCAGAGAGCATTTTCTCAAAACTCGCTAGGCGAGTCGGCGTGATGTCGACGAGATCTGGCTTTGTAAGAACGCCAATTGCCCGGCCAGCAGCCTTGCACTTGCGCAGGTATTTCATCGCTGTGCCGGTCTCCACGTCCTGATTAGCAGGGCAAGCGATGACCACCAAAGCTTGATCGTCCTTCAGGTACAACTTCAAGAGAGTCTGGACCTTGTTAGTACTCTTCGGGATGAACTTCGCGAAATTACTCACCTCCACAAAATCCGAAATATAGTCCTGCGCCTCGTCAAGCATGACATTGATGGCGCCTGGGAGGTCATAGAACGACAATTCAAGCAGATTGGGAGCCGTGATTTCCAGAGAGATGACGTTTGGCGAGAAGTCGACTTGATATTTGGTATTGTCGAGCTCATCTGCGGATAGCTCGTTGAAGTGACGCCAGCTCTTAGACGGGTTGAGCATTGCAGCCTGTGCTCGTCGAAGTGTAAGTTCGAGATCGGCCTTGCTTGTAATTTTGGCAAAATGGACAATGTCCGTCTGACCATATTTGGCCCAGCCGTCGAAGTCACTCTGGCCGTTAGCGACCCCTGGCAGACGGTAGTATTCACATTGCAGCGAGATCGTGCAACTCCATTCCGGGTCGCCTTCCTGAGACGCGTGCGTTGTGATCCTGAATGGGCAACGGGTACAAGTCCCCTCACTGCGCGGCAACGTGATGTCGCTGATCGCTTCAATCTGCAGCAATAAGTCAGTCGGGGCCTGTAGAGGGATCAATATCGAATGACATACGATGGAGGATTTGCCAGCAGATTGGTCGCCAATGACAACGACCTTGGGCAGTGAAGGCAGGGTGGTATCGATGCCCAAGCATTGCAGCTTCTGCACTGCCTGGATCAATTCGCGGCCTTTGCGACCGAAGAGGTAGAGTGGATCGTCAGTTGCAGCCGCAGTAGTGTCCATCATCGGAACGTCTCCGTTAAGAGTGGTGTCAGTCATGGTGCTTCTTGAAGAGTTGGGCTGTGTCGAGCTGGCGCCAGTGTCCTCGGTTTCCATAATGCTCACAGGGGTTACCTGGCGGAGCGGTATGCTGTTTTGTCTGAAGTGATCTGGCTCTTGCTTAACACCGCGCCTCATTGCGACGAGTGTTGGTGCTGTTGGTGCACCTGATTTGGCGAAGTCAAGAAGTTGGAAGGTTGTTTGTCTGTGAGCAAGAGGTGGCACTTAGTCAGTCGAGGCAGCAACGGCGCTAATGCAACAAGAACCTTCGCGAGCCAATCGCCGTTGATGAACAAAGTGAAGTGAAGTGAAGCTTGAACGCGAGGAAGGTGCATCAGCTGGGAATACGTACAAGCACAATCTTTGTCGGACACGGCGATCCAGTTCCACGAAGGACTTGACTATAGAGTGTGAGCAGTGGCCAAGGTGTAAAGGCAAACTCATGAAGGAAGAGCCTCATGAAAAGAAAACATGCGAGACAACAGAAGAGGCTGCAGGTCAGAATTGGAGCCTGTTTTATATCCAACTCGGCGCTCCAACTGAAAAAATGCCTCCACAGAGCGTCTGTCACTCTTAATCAATTGCTCAAGTTCGAGAATGGCTTGACCTCCTCTGCGGAAGTGAAGTCAACAGAAGTAGACGCCAAGCCATGGCGACCGCTGCTTTGTATAGAGGCATTCATCCCTGTCTACGTCCTCTGCCGTCTTCATTTACGCGTAGCTAGTCGCGGGCTGGGTGAAGAGCTTGTGTGGGAATCGTGTACAGACGTCCAGCGTCGTGGAGACTGGAATTCTACGAGTGCCTCACGCTGGGAGACGGTGAGGCAGGCGCACGCGTGCAAAGTGAAGACGTGAAGTTGTCGTTGGAAAACGTCGCATCGCCGTGCAGAGCTCCATCCTGGCAAGGAGCTGTGTCAACATGGGTCATCTGCAGGGAAGAGCCCTCGATCCTTCGTCGTGACATGGGGCCTTCTGCCACTCGCGTTCGGGCGAGGGGCTCCGGGCCATGCCACGCAAAGGGTCGGCACATGTCGTGCGTCGTCGAGAGACGATGAAATACAATGACTTGGATGAAGAAGTATCAGAGTGGTGTTGGAGAAGATAACAGTTCAAAATCAGCAGCAAAGTCGAAGTTGCAGCAATTGGTGGTCGATCACCCGCCGCCAACGGAAGTCCCAACTCAATGGCATCTTGCTCGCGTCGTGCAGCAGCCATGCATGGCCCGTGAAAGCTTCGATGTGATCTTCGGCATGGTTAAATATGCGAGGGAAAATACATAACCAGGTGGTGCAGGCAAACTCAAGCTCTGCAGCTTGTAATCAGCACGAACGGAATTCGAATCTCCTCCACGATACGCAACTAGTTTCAGACTCAGAATCATCATTCTGTCATTTCATCTCTTTGGCTGGTACGGTACTGCAATGGTAACGTTACGGCCTCCAAGCCAAATGTGTTATAGGTGAGGGGTTTCAAGCGCACTGAATGACTTTCGATATGGAAGATCAAAAATGCACGATCGAAATGAAGATAGTTTCTCAGGTGCAGCGTTCTTTCTACAGATCATCTCACATCCCTTGACGGGGGCACAACTTCGACTGCTGGCGGACGGGCTTCGAGCGTGCTCTCGTGGCGCAATGTATTCAAGTCCTGCGTGGCGGCTGCGACTGCAGCGTCTCTCAAGCTTTGAATCGCTTCCTCATGTCTTTGTGTCACCGGGCCAGGGCCTATCGATGCAGCTTTGCGGAGTGGACGTCCGTCTGTTCCAGCCTTGTGCCCAAGTCCGACGATGCGCTCTTCCATCTCGTCGATCCGGTTCTGCCACATCTTCCACCTTAGCGCCTCGATGCGGTCGTCCATGATCATTCTCTCAAGTTCGGCCAACTGCTCTGACACGTTTTCGTAACGCTTGAGTTTGTTGCGCATCTTACGTTGGACCCTGTCTCTCGATCCGTCACCCTGCGGAATACTGCTGGTGGAGCTCATGGATGCACTCGATCGACGCCGCCGTGATGGCTCCTCAGGTATACTATGAAGTACAGCTGGAGTACTGTCTGCTCGATGAAGGAAGATTTGAGATCTTTGGCTTGGTTGTTGAAAAGCGTGACGCACTCTCTCGCGCTCCGGTTCCTGAGGCAGGTGTTGGTTGCTCCGCGCCCAGGGAGCCCGGAATCCGGGCCCGTAGATGTGCTCACTGGTAAATGAATTCGTTCTGCGCCTTATGATTGGATCCGGAAGGCTGGCGCTCGACTGTTTCCTGCGTATCCGCGACTTCTTCCGGCGTGACCACCATCTAGTCACAGGTTAGCGCAATTACTGCGGCCTCGCGATCCCATTCCATAGCATAGGCCAGGTCGAATAAACTCAGAGCTCAGGCGGAATTGTTTGCTTTGTCCGTAGTTGCGTACTCACGATCTATGGTGCTTCTCTCGATGCTTGTTTTTCCTCTCCATGAGTCGTTCCCATGACTGCGAGATGATCACCGCTCCAATAGTACTGCAAAATGACGCCACAAGCGTCGCTGCGTCGACCATCGTTGAATATTAGGTGGGCTGTCCAGTTGGCGTCGCACAATCCGGACAGTGCAAGTGATCAAAAGACGTCGCGATGCAGAGATGTGTGACCAAAGAATGCTGCCGTCCTGCCCGTCGCGCGACGCTGGAGACGCCGCAAGAGGCGGGTGAAGAAGTGTCCGAACGGCCTCCTGAGACGGACATGCCTGAGTCCAACCACTGAATAGGGCCCAGGTGCGCTTGAGCAGCTCAAGAGGCTGGCAAGAGCGCATGGAAAGGTCCCAAACCAAGAGCCAGACGTCGCGCTGCAACGCCTTGAAGAACCTGCGGAAGGAGATTTGCGACACCTCTTCGCGCTTGACTTCAGTTCTCGATACGGTCAAGGAAATTGCATCTTGCCCAGGCAGGTGGGGAAAAGATCCATGGGTTGCGCCTTCTCTCTGCAAGACCATAAGCATACCATGACGAATCGTAGAACTCAAACTTGAGAAATTGAACATCTGCTGCAAATGTTACTTCGAAGTCAGTGCGGGAGGCATAAAGTCACGCTCTTCTTTCCCACACGACGTGAGATACGAGAGCATCTATTTGGGACTCATTTCTTGTCAAGTGTCTCGTCCCTGCTATTGCTTGTCCCAGGAGTGTATCTTCCTTCGCATACGCCAGACCACCACGACTGTTCCCAGAGGTACGCCCAAAGATACAACCTTACACATACTGGGACAACCAGCGGATACCGTCACCGTAACCTTGCCTCATAACAACCGAGCACATGAAAATCTCAATTGGTCTGATGCCATCAAGAGGCACCTTGCCCTTTCCTGTTGTCTGATACAGCCCTAGCTCATGGCGTAATTGGTCCTCACTGACTGCGTTGGGGTGATCGATCTTGTTGCCGAGGATCAGGAATGGTGTCTTCGCGAGATCCTCCATGCTGAGCAGAGCGTCAAGCTCAGCTTTCGATTCGGCGAATCGCTCTGGGTCTTTCGCATCGACGAGGAAGACGATGCCGCTGACTTCGGGGAAGTAGTCCTTCCACAGGCGGCGTGCCTGCTGGTGGCCACCGAGATCGAAGGTGGTGAAGCGGCAGCTGCCTACGCTGAGTTCCTCAGAAGTTGGGTGGAGGGTGGGTTGGAGGATGGCGACGCGGTCGTTCTTGAGCATGTGGAGGAGCTGTTTGTACTGGTCAGTAGTGTGCCCAAAGTGTATCCACTGCCTCGAGCCCTCGCACATACAGTAGTCTTTCCGGCATTGTCGAGACCAAGGAAGAGCAGTTTGGCGTGCTTGTTGGCCAGGCCCAAGTTGGCCAGCAGGTCCCAGACTACCGTTCTGTCAGCTTCACTATTGTCCGGAGCCGCTCCACTGAAGATGCCTTACACCAGTCGATGACCCACATGGCGGCAGCTGCAATCTGTGTTGGTTTTGAAGTGTGCGTGAGGCAAGAAAGATGAAATCGTGCGAAAGAGATGTGTCAGAGGCGGGCACAAGGCAGCACAAACAAGTTGAGGCGGTGGTATCAGCGGCGAAGTTGACGATTGACGAAGTGCCAAGTACGTCGTTCGAGACCCTGACGGCAGCAGAAGTTCACAAGCACCACGTTACCCCAATCGCGTCCGGCCTCTGACACCAGCTGCCACTCTACGCTACTCCCGAGCCTCATCTGAAGCACTTTGTCTCGCCGTCGCGTCACTTCACACACTCCTTGGCCGCAAGTTCGCGATCTCACTCTACCATGGCCGCCAACAACCTGGTACGCTGTGCATGCTCTCGCGAGAAAACCCCAAATGAGCTAACTTTTGTTCACAGCTTGATCGCCTCGTAGGACTTGCAATGCTTGTCGTCGCTTCAACTATTTTCCTCTACTACACTATCTGGACTCTGCTCATGGTATGCGCCAATCTCGAATCACATCCCACACGGTCACTCATTCTCTCTAGCCATTCGTCGACGATTCGCATCCTGTCCAGAACCTCTTCCCTCCTCGAGTCTGGGCGATCCGCATTCCAGTCATCTTGCTCCTTGTCGGCGGAGCCGTAGTCGGCAGTTTCCTGAGCGTTGTCATGATAAGGAGCAACAGGAAAAAGGCATTGAAAGCGAAGAAGGCTGCTGCAGCAAAGGCGCAATAGATGGGAGATTCAGGGGAAGCGTAGGCGTCACGGTCCGGTCATAATAGCTCATTGAGCATCTCGGGTATAAAAATCATACAAAAGGCTCGAGCTCGAATCCACTGGCCGTCAAACATGCGCGATTGCTTCCACCGGAACAACAAAATCTGGGTATCCCGTGAGAAGGTATCGCAGTGCTTTCTGCGTTGTATAGCGCCCTGCGCCGCATTCCATCGCTCCCATCCTTCAACGCCGAAGATCGATGCTTGTCATGGAATTCTGTCATCTCATTGCACTGTCGGCCTCTCTTGCTTCCTCCCGCAGCCCATCCATCTGCTCTGGTTGTAGCGCCGCGACACTGCCGTTCAAGTCCTTCACAACGTTTTCGAGCCCATCAAGTAATCGCTTGATATCCTGCCTCTGTTGTTGCACCCGCTCCATGATCTCTTCGTTCTCTCTTGCCAGCATCTCCTGCCTCTCCCGCATATTCCTGTCCCATTCGCCGAGTGTTGGTGCCAAATGGCCGATGTATAACTGTCGCGCAGGCAGAGTATGTGCCGGCACCGGCGCAGTGCTCTCTCCTCGCTCCATAGCCTGTGCTTTTCGCTTTCTGGCATCTTCGATTAAGCGATCGAGCTCGTTGAGAGAAGGAACAACATTTCGGTCCTCCAATACGAGTTTGAACTCTTTGCGCAAGCCCTCGCCAAATTTGTGCAGGAACTGCTCATGTAGAAACTTCACGGCCTCGGGTACTTCTCGCGCCGGTGTAGGAAAACATGCAGCGAAATTGGTGTAAGAGCATGTCTTCAGAACGTGGTTGATGGCATCGTTGTACAGCTTCTGCAGCGCGGTCGCTCGAGGCCCAGGCGCAGAGGGTGTCGGCGGTGGACCAGCAGGTGATGGCGATCTCGAAACACCATTCGCCGTTTCGTCGATTTCCATGTCTGTCGCCATAGTGTCCATTGTCACCGAATGTGTTGCTGCGCGCGTTTCTACACGCGTAGCGCGCTTACTACATGCAGTTAGACTTTCGGATCTCGGCCAAATCTGGCGGACGTGCACGCGTTGCAGCTTCACTTCGTGGCTTCGAGCGGCAGCGCTTGCTCAGCAATGTACGAGTGCGCTACTACCATTTCTGAGGTGTGCCAATTCGTCATGAGACAACGTCCAGTCATCTGCATCCTGCTGGGGCTCGACTCAATTCTTCTGTTATGAGTACGTGAGAAGGAATTCTTGACGCCGTCCCTTCTTCACATCTCGACCGGAACATAAACAGCCGGACAATCCCAGAGCTGAAGCGATGCAGGCATTCTCTCTGAATGGTTCAAGCCAGACAACACGCGACCCGCGCACACAGTCACAAACTATGTACTGTACTGTACTCGGATACTCTGACAAAGCTACGGCGCATCTGGCAGTGCTACCGATGCCCCGTGCATTGGGCCAAGGGGCGATCAGCACTCCGAGATTTTAGCGGTGCAAGCTTCTCTTTGCAGCTGGTTAGCTGAACCTCACTTTATGATAAGATCCACTTCCAACCCGCATGCATGTGCCGACTCTCGTGAGTGAATGAGGTCCTTATATGTCCCGGCAAGAGCATCTGTCGCCCTCCAATATTCTTGGTGCTTGGGAGAAATATGGCGCTGCCAGACGAACCGACCTCTTGAACACTTCGCTTAGCACCGTGCCCCGTCGTACCCTTGTACGGCGATGTGACCTATGTGCAGATCAAGGACCGGCGCCAGAGCGATCACGAAGGACGTTCCAGGACCTTACGCAGTCGGAGGTCAAATGCTCGGATGAACAAGGTCCTGGCCTACAACACGTCAAGATACTCGCTTCGGACCAATTGCAGACGCTTCCTGGAGGCACAAGCCTCGCTGGATGTCCGCTATATGGCCAAGCGACATAAGCGTCCACATCAAGCGAAAAGGCGCGTACTCCCTGCAACCCACATTCTTCTGCCCGAGGCTGCTATGCTGGAGAAGTAGCTTCTTTTAAGACTTGTCAGGTGGGTGTCGTGGTCATACAGGACGCATCTCACTCCATACACTCCCTTCCTTACCTTTCTACATTTCTACTTCGAAATGAAACTGACACCAGCCGTCATCGGTACTTTTGCTCTCCTTGCATCTGGTGCTGTACTGTGAGCATCAATGTCGGAGGCTTTGCAGTACGATCACAGCTGAAGAAGCGACAGGAACGGACACAGCAGCAACGAGCTATATTCACGACAGAGCAACAACACGTCATCGATCAATGACAGCGAGTACGAGTATGTGATCGTTGGATCAGGCGCCGGTGGCGGGCCTTTGGCTGCACGCTTGGCATTGGCTGGTCACAGCGTGTTACTGATCGAGGCCGGCGATAACCAAACGACGACTCGAGAGTATGAAGTCCCGGCTCTCCATGCTGTTGCGAGCGAGTTTGAGAAGACCCGATGGGACTACTGGATCCGGCACTACGATGACGATATCCAGTCGAAGCGGGATTCTAAGCTTACATACACACTGTCCGATGGATCTGACTACACCGGCTTGAACGCACCAGAAGACGCGAAGATCAAAGGCGTACTTTATCCTCGTGCCGGCACGCTCGGTGGTTGCATCGCACATAACGCGCTGATCACCATCTATCCGAGCGAAGTAGACTGGGAACATCTTGTCGAGGTCACCGGAGACAGCAGCTGGGCACCAGACAACATGCGAGGCTATTTCACAAAGCTTGAGCACAACAAGTACTTACCTACTAGCATCGTTGGTCATGGGTACTCCGGATGGCTCCCGACTTCGCTCACTTCATTGACCCTCATTCTGCAGGATGTCAAAATCATATCTCTGGTCGTGGCGGCAGCAACGGCGATAGGTCAAAGCCTGCTTTCATCCGTGCTTACCACCGTAACCGAAGTTGCTCATGTGCTCCTGACCGATATCAATGCACCTGGGAAAGAACGCGATGGAAGTGAAGGGGTTTATCAGGTCCCACTTGCTATGCAGGTGCCTGAGTATAAACGTGCTGGACCAGTCGATCTTCTAAACCAGGTCATTTCCGCCACCAATTCGGATGGCAGCCGGAAGTACAACCTTGACATCGCGCTGAACACACTTGTCACAAAGATCAATCTGGATGAGAGTGGAACTACGCCAAAAGCAACGGGCGTGGATTTTCTCGCTGGACAATATCTCTACAAGGCTGACCCGCGCCGTCAGTCTGGCACCGCCACCGACTCTGGCACTCCAGGTACCGTCAAGGCAACTCGCGAAGTGATTGTGTCGGCAGGCGCTTTCAACACACCGCAGCTTCTGAAACTCTCTGGCATCGGTCCACGTGCTGAACTCGAAAGCTATAGCATCGATGTGAAGGTCGATCTCCCAGGAGTAGGCAAGAACCTCCAGGACCGATACGAGGTTGCCGTAGCAGGTCGTGCACCAACACCCATCAACCTGATCAAAGACTGCACGTTCCTTGAAAGCTCACCAGATCCTTGTCTTGTGAACTGGGAGAGTCGCGCGATTGAGAAAGGAGTCTACAGCACCAATGGCGTTGCCCTTGCTGTTTTGAAGAAGAGCAGCGTGGCGGAGAACGACACCAGTGACCTCTTCATCGCAGGCTGGCCCGCTCACTTCGTCGGCTACTACCCGAACTACTTCCAAGAAGCAGTCGAAGGCCGTAACGCCTGGTCGTGGGTTCCGCTCAAGGCGCACACTCGTAACTCCAACGTCGGGACCGTCCTTCTGAACTCCGCCGATCCTACCGACATGCCCTCGATCAACTTCCGCTACTTCGAGAATGGTGCAGAGGAGGACCTGCAGGCTCTCGTAGAAGGCCAAAAGTACGGACGCAAGGTCTTCGAAGATCTCATTCCTTTGGACGGAAAATTCACCGAGGACTGGCCGGGTGAGAAGGTCCAGACCGACGAGGAATGGAAGCAGTTTATCAAGGACGAAGCTTGGGGTCACCATGCTTGCTGTACAGCGAAGATTGGCAGTGATGACGACTCAGATGCTGTGCTGGACTCGAACTTTAAGGTCAGAGGTGTAGACGGCTTGAGGGTCGTTGATGCCAGTGTTTTTCCGAAGATTCCTGGGTATTTCATCGCGGCCCCGATCTACATGATCAGCGAGAAGGCGGCAGAGGTCATCATCGCTGATGCAAAATAAGCGCGACGCATTATTTGGTTTTACGTCCCAAGAGCGAGCATCGAGACAGAAGAAAGTTGCCAACAGAGAGAAAACGCAGGACATTGTAATTTTCGAGCGAATGACATTCCACTTATGAACATACGTAATTTATAAAAGTCACTCATAGCTTCGACACTATGGTCTTCAAATTGCTCTCCCCGCCCATAACGATCTCCTCGCTCTTGTAGTATGGATTGAATGTGATTTCGTTCAAAGGATTCTGTCGATGCGCACGATCGAACAACTCCTCATAAACTTTACCGTCATACCTGCCCAATGCAGAATCCAGCAAGAAATCCGGAATCTTCCAAGCGTCAACAAGACGAACCGCATGTGGTCTGATCTTCGCCATGAGCTCTTGAATTTTCTCTGGCACGCGGTCGAGGTCATCGTCCGATACGGCGTTGGCTTTGACGAAATCCCGGGCTTCGTTGTCCAGGGTGAAGAATGCAAAGAGTCGGAATTGGTCGGTCAAGTGCTTCCTGAGCGTGGAAGAAATGTTTGAGGACGTGAGTGCCTCGTAGAAATTGGTGACCAATATCGACTGCGACTCTGCCACGCTAATCTTGTGAAGCTGAATTAGCATGTCGTTCCAGCTTCGCTTCTTTTCTACTCGGTCAACGTATGCTCGATATGTGAGATATCTTGAGCGTCGGTGGAACGCTTTCACCAGATCCTCGTCGCGTTCAAAGATTCGGAAGTGTTGGGGCTTTTTGTGGTGCTCGTTCTGCAGCCAGTCGCGACACGCTGCCTCGATTGCATCTTGTGGCTTGCCTTTCCGAGCGACGGCAGCTTCCATGCGCTTAATCAAGTAACTCGCGGTCTGCTGCGTGATCATCCAGTTGTCCCCTTCCACCGTTGGCTTCGATAGGTAGTCATTGTTGAATTGCACGAAACCGCTGGAATACATGAAGCCATGGCCGCCCATGGCTCTCCGGCAGGTTTCGATACTGTTAGCTGCCAGCTCAGTGCACAGACTCTTGAGTCCAGAAGACTGGGCGTGGAGAATCGCGAGTTTGGTGAAGTCACCTTGATCGATCTCAGCTCTGGTGCTCGAGTAGAGATTGTACATTGCTTCGCCAGTGAAGTGCAAAGCAAAAGCTGTCGCCAAGAGTGGCAGAATCCTGATCTGAACAGTCGGATAGTCTAGCACAGAGAGTTCCGGAGCCGACTTGTCTTTGCTATCCCGGTCTTGAAACTGATGGCGTACTGTGGTGTATCGAACAGCAATCGTAACTGCACGAGCCATGATGAGGCGCGCATGCATGATGATTTGGGCACGAACGTAGGTCAGACTACCATAGACAACCGCCGGATTTGCTGGCTTCGAGTATGTGCAGGTGTTTGGATCTACACGAGAATAGTTCGAGAGCATGGCAGAGTGCGACACTTTGAAGTGGTTGAAAAGCATGTAACCATTGTCCATCGGAGCATAGCCATACTTCGGTCCAATGTCGCCCACGATGATGCCGTCCAGTGGCTTATGTGTTTTGAGATCTCTGATTTGAACAACAAAGGGATGCGGGCCACGATTGACCAACTTCGATGACTCTGCTGATTCTGGGACATACAGCTGAGCGACGACGATCGCGTGATTTGCTGTCCTGCCCATGGTGCCATTCCACCATTTGCTCGCTGTTAGGGTGGGACTGTGGATGTCAAAGTTCTTCTCCTTTGGATCCCATGTAGCTCGACACTCCAATCCACGAACATTCGAGCCGTGACCCAATTCAGTCTGTGCGTAACATCCAATTGCTTCCCAGTTACGAATCTTGGGTAGCCAGTACTCCCTCTGCTTCTCATCACCCTGTTCTCTCACAGTGGTTTCAAACATGGAGCTGTGCACCATGTACGGGCTGACATCGTCGCAAAGATAGCTAGACATGTTCTGATCCTCGGCGTCCCAGCCATGTTGGTCTGCTAGCCGGCGTAGCTTCTTCGCTCTCGCAAGTCCAAGTTGATATCGATCGGGCCTGGATAAGTTCGGCTGCTTGACTTTCTTGAATAGTGGGTCCTTCTGTAATATAGGCAATATTTTCTGCTGCCTCGACAAGAACTCGTTTCGTGATAGTAACAAATTGGCCAGCTCGTCAATCTCGACATCTGACTGTCCTCTCTCCTTTGCCAAGATTTCGGGCCCTGCTGGTGAAGCAGGCTTCAGGTGGTCTGCGAAGTCCGGCATGATTGGTCTTGAGAGGCTCACAGTATGTGCAGCTTCGTCAGGACGATGTTTGGGAGCATGGAAACGTTCACCGAATATTGCACGAAGTCGTCGGCGATCGTGTGTCGCAGATGCAGACGTCGTTGACAATACCCGAGGACGAAGCTGTGCCGACTTACCGATCGACTTCCCCAAACTCAATCTTGACAAACCGCGGGGCACCCCGCATATTGGCGAGGGACGACCGTCGCTATTGCTCGCGGGTCGTCTTGGTCGCCATTGTGCGATGCGACACACTAGATTTCGTATCACAACCTGTCCAACTCTTCAAAGATTATTCCAGCGGCAGTCTTATGCCTCGGACTCGACCTACCGTCCAAACCATATTTCGCGAGCTTGAACGCATTTCAGTCAACTCGAGTAGAACATATGATGCGCCAGATCCGGAGAAAGTACTGCCACTGTCTATCTTATTGAATCAGCACTGGAAGATGGAGATACAAGGCGAAGATCGGACACTCCATGTGCCCGGTCATCTTTCCTTGGATTCGCTTTCCTCGGACTCGGAGCGCCACACATTTCCTTGCCATCCACTGTTCAACAAGCTGGTCAGATATGCACATCAGCAGCCGCCACGATTATGCATTCGGGATGGCAACACGGGCGTTGAAGCGACCCATATACAATTACTGACAGATGTCCTGGCCTTCCGGAAGCGAGTGTGGGCAAGTCTTGCGACAGACGCTCGGAAGGCACTGAATGATAGGGAGGAGGTGTACATCGCGATACTGGCGCCAGGAGGATACGAGTTTACAGTAGCAATCCTGGCAGCGCTGGCGCTAGGAGCTGCTGTGGTTCCAATGACCACGGCATTACCGCCACAGGAGGCGTTGTACTTTGTCTCAAAATCCAGAGCCGCAGCAGTCCTGGTATCAGAAGGGGCGCTGCGTCTTGGCCTGGCCGTGGAAAAGCTTGTGAAGGACGGAAATCCCCAGAGTTCTTTTGTATGCGTGCCTGTCGCGCCCTCGTTATCGAACCCGCCGCTCCGACCGGGACAGATCATAGTCTCGTCGGACACCTTCCTAGACGACAATGCTGCAGGAGTGGTGATTTTCACTTCAGGAACTACAGGCCCTCCTAAAGGCGCCGTCATGCGTCGTGCCTTTGTCCATGACGAAGCCATGGGAGTCGTGGATCATTACCAAATCACGAAGGACGATGTGTTATTACATCTTTTACCAGTCCATCACGCAACAGGGATTGGCATGATGTTCTTTCCGTTCCTGATCGGCGGAGCATTGCTTGAGTTCAAGAGTGGCTCTTTTAGTGCCGAGTGGCTGTGGGACCGTTGGCGACGGGGAGGCATAACGTTCTTCTCTGGTGTCCCTACCATATACATGAGACTTATGAGGCACTTTCAGCAGAGTATAGCATCGCAACCGGACGCACAACAGTATATTGACGGTGCTCGAGCACTGCGTGCGTGTATCTGCGGAACCTCGGCCTTACCGAAGAACATTGCAGACTTTTGGACAGAGCTTCTAGGTCGACAGATCCTCTTGAGATACGGCATGACAGAAACAGGCGCAGTGTTCAGAGTTCGCATGGGCGACGACAACGTGCCAGATGGCTCCGTCGGCAACATTTTCCCAGGCTGCGACGTTCGACTGTCCGAAGGTGACCAAGGAGAGATTCTGGCCAAGAGCCCAGGAATGTTCAGCAAATTCCTGTTCGATGCAGAGGCCACGAAAGCTGCACATGATGCCGATGGATATTACAAAACAGGTGATATAGCCAGGAGAGACGGTGACTACTACTTCATCCTTGGGCGAGCGTCCGTAGACATCATCAAAAGCGGTGGTTACAAAATCAGCGCCCTTGACATCGAGCGAGAGCTTCTGGCGTTGCCGTACGTCGCTGAAGCGATGGTAATCGGTGTTGATGATCAAGAATTTGGCCAGCGAGTCGCGGCTGCGATAGTGCTCAAGCAGGCAGCTGACATCTCGCCCCAAGGAATCGCAGACACGCCCAGGCTTGACATCGAGAGATTGCGTAACGATCTCAGAGAGAGACTGGCCGGCTACAAACTGCCAACAGTGCTTAGGGTGCTCAACGAAGAGCTGCCGAAGTCTGCGACCGGCAAGGTAGTGAAGAAGACACTCGGCCCACACTTCTTCCCGCCGGAGAAATATCACGACATGTCTGCTGTGCAAATATGGAGGTCGAAACGGACCACCAAGTTGTAATCGATGGTCTGCATCAACCTCGGCCAGCTCAGCGAGATAAGGGCAGTGCGACTTTGCGGCCGTTCATACTCAGAGCGATTTCACACAGTCCTGGAGAAACTTGAAAAAGCAGACCGCTAGAACTCGTAGAAAAGCGCCCCAAGCGCGTTTGATCGATACATCGTCCTAGAACCAGAGGTGCGCATGTGGGCTGCTTGATTCCGAGCGCGGTCCAAATCTCGCGGTGTAATCCGTTCTAGTTACCGCACTTAAGCTGCAAACTTTGCCTTTCGAGCGTTGGCTTCCGCGATATCCTTCTCCGTCATCCAGCTCGGATACCCGTTGCTTGACTTCTCGGTCTTTGCCTTCTCTCCACCCTGCTTCTTTGCAGGAGGGGCGGCCCTGCCTTTGCTCTTCTTTCGCACCCCACTGTCGCTCTCATTCGCCTCTCGGCCTCGCTTCTTCTGCTTTCTGTCCTCTGATGCTGGTAGAGCTTTGTTCAAGTCTGCCAACCCTGCCAATGTCGCAGTTCCGAACCGCTTGGCCCGCTCTAGCCTCTTCAGCTCTTCATCATCTTCAGTGATGCCGAACCTTGCCCTTCGCGCCTTTCTCTTTTCAATCTCCTGATCTAGCGTGCTTTCGTCCAAGCCGGCGCGGAACTTGGCGTCCTCCTCTCCCTTGCGCTTCTTCTGTGCTTCGGCGTCGGCTGCTGAATCGTCGGCTGTGGCTGCTGGCTGTTCTGAAGTTGTTGGCTCTGCTGTTTCTGTGTCATTTCCCTTTGCAGGATCTTCGACGGTGCTTTGATCGGCGACAGCTGCACTCGCAGCAGTGGCTTGAGTCGCGGTAGGCTTTGTGGTAGCTGGGGCAGGCTCATCGTCCCAATCGATTTCGTCTTCGTTGACGGCAGGCTTCTCAGCAGGTGCCTCGGGTGCTGAACTCTCCTTGGCGTCGTGCTCTTCGAGGCGCTTTACAAGATCTGCTTTCTTTCCACTGTGTGGCAGGTTGCGCGCCTTGCACAGCGCCGCGAGCTCATCGTTCTTCTTCTTGCTGTAGTCGACCATTTTGGAAGTGCGCGGCTGACAGAGGATCCGTCGCAATCGCAATTGACTGATTCGTGTCGCGGAGGTGGTTCAATGCGACTCGCGATTCGAGGAGCGAGATGATGTGTTCGATGATGAATGCAGTTAACGGCAGCAGGTGTCAATCAACGGACACGGCGACGCGAAGCGCGACTTCCTTGTTCGGAATGCACGGGGTCCGGGCGTGATTGCCAAGCCCGAGCATGGCATGACCGCTTGCAGCGCTACATCGAATTGACTATATCTTCGCTTTTGCAGGACTGCCCACCCTTGTGCCGTGAATGTACGATATTTCCCTGAAAGCCCGCCCCGCTTCACCATACAATTCGTTTCGCAGCAGACTGAACACGCACATCTTCGCCTTTGGCGCTAAGCGCCTGGCGAGAGCCAGAGCTACATCGAGCATCTTTTCTGGCTCTGCAATCTCATCGACAATGCCATCCTCTAGTGCTTGCTCTCCTGTCCATTTGTGAGCTTCGAGCAGCATCTTGCGTGCTACCTGTACGAGTGTCAGCATACATTGCAATACCCAAACGAGAGATCTTCCGCACGACTTGCCTGAGGTCTAAGTTTTAGTCTGGGAAGAGCTCCAATGCCAGGAAAATGCAAGCCCAAATTCACCGGAGGCATAGATATGAAGCCTCGCTTGCTGTTCATGACACGATAGTCATGGCTCAATGCAAAAGGTCCTGCACCACCGAAAGTGTGTCCTGTAATGAGAGCTATGGTCGGGAATGGAAAGTCGACAATGGTGGCGAGCAGTGGGTAGAATCCCTCAGAGTTGGCGTATGGATTTCCATCAGCTTCATCAAGTTCCAGACCTGTGCACCAGAACTTTGCGTCGTTGCCTTTCGTGATGACTGCGCCCTCAGCATCCTCGCCTAGTAGCTTTCGCACAGTGTTGTATGCAGAAATCAGCTTTTGTGCATATGCACTATTGATTCGATTTTCGGGCGCCTTCCGCATAGTAAGAACGAAGACATTCTCGTAGCGCTCGAGGAGCAAGTCTTTCTCGTCGATCACAGTCTCGGGCATGATGGGCGGTCTATCGAATATTTGATCGTCAAAAGGTATGTTCCAAGACATTCGTTACAGTGTGTCGTAGGTTGGGAAGTAGGAGGTAGCTGTCGAGCGACCTCGGCTGTCAAGAGTGGAGGGTAGAACGATCTCCAAACGTCGCAAAGCCTGACACTGATCAGCAACAACGAAACGACTGCGACATTTGTGCGACTTGAGAGCGTCTGCTACTTTGAAGCGAATGTGACCGAGCATGCATCATAAAATCTATGCAATGGTCAAGTCAAGGCCAAAACTTACGATCGAGGACTCGGCAGATTACTTGAGAGGGAGTCATTATCATTACTGGAAAACACTCCTTTGGCAATATTGCAGCCAATACTGCAAGACGTGTCCGGGTCCTGTTCACAAGGAGTTCAAAAAGCGTCTTCCAGCATAAGTCTGGCCACGAAAACGGCTGCGAGAGTGCCCATCTCTGTTACTTGTAATAATGTACATGAATGTGGCTCGTGACAAGAAACCCAAAGCATATGGTTTCTCTTACACACTTTGAAATCAGTAGCGCCCTACATCCGAACACTGAGTGACCAGTCCGATCCAAGTCTGCAAGGAGCCCGAATACTGTCTCTGGCTTGATGTGTGATTGAGCGATCAGGGCCTCGGGCATTCAAATGGGTCAGATGAGAGCCCGGCACAGGCGTGTAAAGGTCTGAAGGCCGAAGGATACTGGCTTTAATATGAGCAGTTTCCACCGGATCCTATGCGTCGTGGCTTTGACTTTGGGTGACCAACTGAGCCTCTGCTCACAGCGTCTGCAAGCAGCGGTGGTGGGCATCGTAATCGTGGCCTTGTGACCGTAGTCAACATGTGCAGCACATGTAAAGGTCACACAACGATAGCCTCATCTTCCGGAGAGCGGGCAGAGTCGAGGTATCGATACTGAAGAGTTGAGTGTTTGTTGATGTCGGCGGTGCAGCTCCCAACGGAACGTTTGTCAGTAGTTGTCTGACAAAGGCCGGAGCAGCGACTGCGGTCTTGCAATAGTCTCGGAACGGGCGCGTGACGGCTCAAGACTCCTGGAAAGATCCGGTACATCGAGCCCGTCACAGAGAATGTGGCCAACAGGTGTTTGTGCGATTGCCCATCTACTGTGTTCCATTCACATCAGGAATTTGGGACTCGACTTTGCATTTCTGTCCTGTGCTGTTTGATTGCTGTGTTCCCGCTCTTCCTCTCTTGATTGCGCCTGCTCAGCTTTTTCTGCACGCTTCGCATCTCGTTTCTTTCGGTTTTGCCAGAGCATGTCGGTCCTTTCCAGCTCCTGAATCACCTCTTCCCACTCTCTTTCCTGCTCCGGATCTCCTGTGCCCAGCGCTTTCTTCACGTTTACGTCTTCGCCTCTTTTCACTCGTTCTATCACCTCACGGAGCAGTTCTAGTTTGGCGTCGGTCTGGCGTGAGAAGTTCAGCATCTCGCGCTTCAGGCCGATAATGTTGATCGCATTGGAACCAACGAGGATGCCGAGCAGCAAGAAGATGAGTCCTGTCCGCTTCTCCTCAGCGGCAGCATCTCGTCTCGTTGCGCGCGCCGCTGCCTCTGCCTCTGTTGATGGTTTCCGCAGGAAACGGGGGATCAGCGATGTCCAGAACGATGGGCTGGCCACGGTAGGGAGCCTCGAGTGGTCGGCATACAGCCTACTGGCCGTGACCATGTATGATCTGCGCGATGCTGCATGCACCAGAGCCCCAGCAGCAGCCATGCGCTGTAACCTTAATGCTCTTGAGGGCGCCATGATCGCAGTCGACGAAATAATAATGTGTCGACCGTGCTGCCGCCAGCGGAAGATCCAGAATTCGATATCCTTTCGGAATCGTCGTTGCTGGGGTAACGCCCTCTGTGTCTGAGCGCTCGTGCGCACGCTTCGCCGCAATGAGTAGTGAGCATTAGAGCCTTCAGCATGCGATAGCACCTAGGAGAGACCAGACATGGCGGCCACGGAGAGTATTCTGGATCGTGTGAAGAAAGAGATATCATCGGACAAGGCTACATCGTCTACAGTCGCAACTTTACAGGCTTTGTTTGGCACAACATCAAAAACAGAGGCAGCCACAACAGGACCGCAAGCACGGGCACAGCAACCTACGAATACCAAAGCAGCAGCATCGAAATCGGCGAGATCCACCAGGCCGGCACCCAAGGCATCAAAGAAGGTCGCGTTCGTGCCGGTACTCGAAGACGAGTCCAAGGCTCTTTCTCCGAAAGAACGATATGCGCTCGCCACAGATGTTGTCAACACAGCTCTCAAGGTCCTTCAAAACGCTGTGAAAAATGATCAAACCCTGTCAAATCAGCGCGATGGGGAACTCCACAGCACACCTAAACGGACAATTCCCAGGGATTCGAGGGCACTCCACGAGCGATCGAATAATATGAGCCCCGCGAAAGCTTCGCAGGCAAAGCTTGTCAATGGCAAATGCGCGGCCGTGAGCGCTGTAAACAACGAGACATCTTCAAATGGAACGAGACCTTGGACGGCGACGTCAGAATGCGCGAGGCTGGCCTTCTCGCAGCTCAGAGCTGCCGATCGAGAGCAACTAGGTGTGCGATCACTGCCCAAGTATCAACTCGAGACAGGAATGCTTGCCCTAGTAAGCAGGATGATTGGACTTGGCCTCGAGAATCTTGCAGCCAAAGAGTTATGCGCGGTCAAGAAGCGATTGCAAAGCGCGCGTAAAGATGCTGTTGCTGACCAGCAGAGAGGCAAGAAGGCAGGCACAGTGAGAGTGCCCGGACACGAGACGCTGGCCAGCCTCTTGCAACTCGAAGTTGATCTGGCAGAGCATCCAAACATAGCTCCGCTCGCTATGACCTACTGGTCGTATGTATTGGCCCTGCTCGCGACTGCGAATAAGCCCGCAACGATTGAAGAGGCTCTACCCCATCTTGAACTAGAAAGCGAGCAGTCAGTGGTGTGTTGCATCGTCAAATATGCTTCATCCTTGAGTGACAGCACCAAAGGAGCAAAACAGCTCGACGTACTATTTCAGGCCCTCATGCGCCTCTGTCCTTCGAGCAGCGCTAGAACAGACGAAGTAGCAAAGGACAGCGCTCGGTGCATACGACCAGAATATGCGTTCAAAATCAACATGATCGCACTCTCTGTGCGATTCAAGATGATCAAATTGACGGCGCAGCCCGTGGATATCGCCCAAAACATTCTTGAGCCAGTGTCCCGATCTATGAGCGCTTTACTCAGGAGGCTCCCGGCTCGAGCGATCAACAAAAATGTACTCAGGACCTGCCAAAAAGCTCGTGCATCACTGGACCTTTCAAGTCAGGAAGCCAGCGCGTGTTCGGGTGCCAGCTTCACAATAAGTCGCACGATGTCCGTGCTCGCAGAGAGAGCGGGTGATGCTGAAGAAGCACATTCATACTCCAACATTGCGGTGCAGCAATGTGCTGCTCTTGAAGCGAATCATGCACGTCGAGTCGCTGCCCTGTGCAGGCAATACGCATGCGCTTTGAGGTCCATGGAAAAGAGTGGTGATCAATCAGTGCTTGGGGCTGATAATCTAGAGCTACTCAGACAGGCTTTACAGCAGAGTCTGTCGGGAAGTGCTTCGGATTACGAAACGCTACTTGTGGAATTGGATCTTCTTTTCGAGAGCTTTGATGGACGGCATCGCAATGTCAGCATGACCAGCCGCGAAGGGCTGATGCGATCGGCGGCAGCTTTTGCGTCTCGTTATGCTCGTCTGAGTGCAGGAAAGCAGACGGGATCAATAAAGAGTATCATTGAGAAGGCTGTGGCAATCAGCAGACAAACAGAATCCCTTGCAACCTGGATCAACAAGGACACAGCTCAAGCACTTGTTCAGACGAGCCTTCTCGATGTGGTTGCCGAGAGAGCAGCGCGCACATCGCTTGCACAAGCTTGGTCAGGCACCCGATCCGCCATCATACTGAGCAGAGTTCTCAAAGGTCTAGTGAACAAGGCGGCGGCCAGCGTTCCTGAGAAATGCTTGGAAATACTCTATGATGACTCCGCTCTGCCATCGGACCAACGTGGCGCTATGCTCGAGTGGCAGCTGCAGATGACATGCGATATAGTGCAGAAGCCAAGGATACGACAAGCTCAAGAGGAAATAGTGCGGGAGCTTGTCCGCCGACTATTGCAGATTTACGCATCCACTGACTTTCCGGTGCGGCGAGCGCGGGTCTCTGCAATGGCCATGCGGTATCAGACGGTCTACCCGGACACATTCCAACACAAGCTACTGGAGGATTTAACTCACGCAGAACTCGTGGATCCTCAAAAATCAGGCCATGATGGAGACCTTGTGCCGTATCTAGAAGAGTTGCGTGCTTCCTTAGTCATCTCGCGGAGCTTTGAGAATAATTCACTTGATGTCGATGTGCTCGAAAAGCAGATTCTGGTCTGGCACAGACTCCTGGACCAAAGCCATGACACCGAGAGTTTACAGCGGACCATCGACAATCCTTCGGCCTTCGCACAGCAATTGTCCTGCCTTTGCGATTACTTCACGATGCTAGGAGAGCACACGTCACAACTTCACCTTTTACAGTTACTGCATCGAGTTCAGAAGATCTCGGGCGACAAGGAACAGCTGTGCACGACGACCTTATGTCTGGTTCGATGCTACCTTCTGCATGGATACGCGGAAGTAGCTGTGATCTACCTTGATGAGGCGCGGAAGCTGCTGGCGGCAGTAGGGCCGTCAAGTCTTGCTGCCCTTGACTATCACATCACAGGCGCGCAGTACTTTCTTTGTGTTGACAACCTCGATGAGAGTGCACAAGCTCTTCAATCAGCTGCAGAGGTGCGGTCCCGCTTGGCAATGGAGTCTGCCCCATCGCAGCAACGCAAGTCCTTCAGGCTCCACCACGTTCGAGGCTGGTTGGCCCAATCTCAACATTTGTTTGCATCGGGCAATGCTCATGGGGCGCTGCAAGCTGCTAAGCGATCTGTGCAAGTAGTCAATAGCATTTGGGCTGGCATTGAAAAGTCTAGTCCAGCTGCGAATGAGCCTGACATTGATCGAAGTGGCGAAGGTAGCACCCGACCTGTCGATACCTTGATCAGGGGCGTCAGCAAGTTGAACCTCAAACCAGCAGAAGACAAGTCGACACAACCAACAAGTCCATCCTCCAGTACTGGCGTGGCGTTGTGGACAGTCCTTCCGTTGATGTGCCAGGCGCTGATGCATTTGTCAAACATCTATGCACACCACGGTTCTTTTAACGAGGCATCCTACTCTTCCGAGCAAGCTGCCAAGATCGCGCAAGAGGCCAATGCACATGGAATCCTGTCTGATGTTAGATATCATCGCAGTCTTCTGCTGGCTAGCGCTGGCAAAATCGAAGACGCGGAGTTGTTGCTTGCTCACGAGCAAGAGTCTGGCAAGCCTCAGGGCCCCTGGGCAAGAACGAATCACCTGCGAGCGAAAACTGCTCTGAGCATAAAGCTCGGTGACCTCGAAGATGCCTTGAAGTTCTCGCGCGAGGCCGAGACAATTTTGAAGCAAGTCCAAGGACAATCTTACCTGTCAAGCTTGCACTTATCCTTCAACGCGGACTCTCCAAAACTGAGTGGCAATAGCATTCCAGAGCTGCCAGATGAGACTGTCTCAAAACCTGCGACGAAGAAACGAGTAGCGGCGACCAACAAACCAGCCACAGCTTCACGCGTCACCAGCGCCAGGGCTAGGAAACCGGCGCCTGTCTCGTCGCAGAAGGAAATATCTGCTTGGGGTTCTTGCTATGTGCTCCAAAAACTGGAGGCACAGGTCCTGCTGCAGAGCGCCATACTCGCAACCAAGCTTGGCCAGGACGACGCAAATAGCACGACCAGTTGGGTGGCAGAATTTTGTCAAATCTTCCCAGACACTTTCGACAGGCGCATGTTGAGCTATCTGGGAGCGATGAAAGCAGTGGAAGCAGCAATCGAGGCTGACTTCACGTTCAATGCGCTCTCAGAATCGACGCTGGCCCTTCCGGCATTGCGGTCCGCCGAGCGAACTTTGTCATCCGTGTTGTCGATTATTCAGCCCAGCCGTGGTAAAGTCACGAAAGGTTCGAAAGCAGCTAAGAGCAAGAAGCTGGCTACAGATTCGGTGCTCCAACTCTTGCTTACTGCTAGACAATGTCTTGAAGGCCAAGGACTCTCGATGAAGTCCTTCACGACCAGTGACACGCATAAGTTATATGCTCTGCTTGCAGACACCTCTATGCTCCTTTCGGCAACCTCAGCGACCCAGGCACCAGATGTTTTGCACCCAATTCGGGAGGCGTTGCATATTGAGGCACCGCGTATCCATGCTGCAGAGTGCCTGTCATTCGCGGCAAAGCTGGAGAGCGACATCACACAATCTTCAGACCTCCTTCTGTGGCCTCAGTCTGACGACTCTCGCCGAACGCCAGAGCTCTCTGCCGCGCAGTTCCAGGAAGAATATGTGGACATTTTGCCAAGACCTTGGACGGCAGTATCGCTCAGTCTCAATGAAGAATGCGATGAACTGTATGTTGTGCGATATCGCAATGGTCAGACTCCGCTGTTGATGCGATTGCCCTTTTCCCGGCAGCAGTCGGAGGACGATGATGATAACTTGTTTGACTTCGTGGTTGGCAGAGCTGAGCTCCAAGAGATCGTTGAGCTTTCAAATTACAGCTGCCACAATTCAATGGATACCAGCGTCAAGGGCGCGAAGACAAATTGGTGGCGTGAGCGAGAGGCACTTGACCGACGTCTTCAGGAATTACTTATCAACATCGAGAATATCTGGCTCGGTGGTTTCCGTGGTTCATTGTCCCAGCACTGGAGGGATGATGCACAGCTATTGCGATTTCGACAGGATTTCGATGTTATCCTTGATCGTCACTTGCCTTCCCGCCAAATGAAAGGATCGAAGAGGATCGATTTGGACGACCAGATTCTAGAGCTCTTTATTGGCCTTGGTGCAGACACGCAGGGCGAGGTCGATATGGACGAGCCACTTGCAGACCTGCTGTATTTCGTGGTCGACATGCTTCAATTCAACGGAGAGCGCAATGCCTACGATGAAGTTGACTTCGACAGCATGACTGTGGAGGTCGCAGATGCTCTGCGGTCGTACTACGACGCTGCTGAGCAGCAGAAAGACGATGCGCACTTGATACTTGTGCTGGATCGGCGCCTCCAGGCGTTCCCATGGGAGAGCATGCCATGCTTGGAGAGAGCAAGCGTCAGCAGAGTCGACAGTATGCTGACACTTCGTGAGCGTCTTGTGACAATGCGAGCCAATGCGCACAAGCTCAATGGAGATGATCATTACACCGTGTCCAAGCACTCTGGTGCGTACATACTGAACCCGTCCGGAGACCTGAAGAGCACTCAGGATGTCCTCGCACCGGAGCTTGGTAAATTGACCTATGTTGACGGGGAGCCCTGGACTTCGGTCGTCACACGTGAGCCAAGTGAGGAGTTTTTCAAAGCTGCTCTTCAGACTTCGTCGAATCTTCTTTACTTCGGCCATGGAGCTGGTTCGCAGTATATTCGACCAAGAGCGATCAGAAAGCTGGAGACATGCAGTGAGGTGGTCTGGCTGATGGGTTGCTCGTCCGGCGCCGTCACCGAATACGATGAGCTCGAGCCATTCTCAGTTCCGTCAGCTTACCTTCAGGCGGGGCAAGCCAGCTCTGAACATCCTTCAAAGTGCATGGCTGTTCTCGCCACGCTGTGGGATGTGACGGATAAGGATATTGACCGTTTCTCTCTCGCGGTTGGTCAAGAGTGGGGCTTGTGGCAAGCAGCTCCCGACACCGTGAAGCCGCCTGCGAAGACGCCTCGTAAGCGGACACTTGCTGTGCCGTCAACTCCGGAGAAGTGCACGAAGACTCCAAAGACGCCGAAAGTCCACAAGACACCGGTTCCCTCACGCACGCCGGCTCGTAATCGTAGTCGCGTGAGATTCGAAGGAAGTAAGCCGCAGAGCTTGGTGGAGGCTGTGTCGAAGAGCCGAGAGGCGTGCTTTCTGAGGTACCTCAATGGAGCAGCACCAGTCGTGTATGGAGTGCCGGTCTATCTTGGAGACTAGTTCATTGTGAGGGAATTTGTAGTATAGTGGACTCTTGTGAGCGTTAAAGCGTGTACAGATAGACTAATGACGATCGCGATATCACGTTGACTCTCCTGTCAGGCAGCCTTGATCGCGCCCATGCGTTGTCTCTGGTCATGACTCGCTGCTTATAGCATCCCGCGGGATGGTGATATGTCGCAGCGAAGCTAGTGATATGTAAGGACCACGATGAGGTGCCTGTGCGTGCGCAGTGAGTGGTGATGTCGATGGCAGATGTGAGCAGAAAGAAGTGAAGTCGACACAAGAACGCGTGATCTGCACCTAGCATGCCGGAGCCTGGTGCTGGTTGCAGACAAGCGGAAGAATGCCGAGAAGGCTTGGAAGCAAGGGATCAACTTGTGTTTCCAGAGCCGCCTCACTGTTTGAACAAACCACGTCGTGCCCACGCCTTCGTCCATCCCTCCTTCCGCCATCCCCTCTCCGTTCCGCACACTCCTTCAAGCATCCCCGCGCCCGCCGTCATTGCCAGCTGACGGCCGCTTGAACTCCGACAGCTGCCTGCCTGTGCTCTGGTACTGACGCGCTCGCACAGCCCTTTCTCACACCTCTCCCCAGTCCGTCGCAAACAGCGACACATCGACCACTGCAATGGCCGACCTCGACACTTACGACGCCGACCAGCGCACCTACGACGGTACGTCTCCACCATCAGCGCCGCTGCTCAGAGTGCCGCTTTACGGGCATCAACTTGGGCGAGAATTCAGCGTGTCAAACCACGCGGCTTCGTTCGCCCAATTCAGCCGCAGCACACGACCTGCAAAAGACCGCCGTGACTTCCAGACCAGCACTGACTTCTTCCGACAACAGACGAGCGCGACTACCCACCACGTGAGCGCTCGCGTTCGCCAGGCCCAGACCGCGATCGAGATGGTGATGTCCGCGTGCGCGATGAGCCTTCCAACGGACGCGCGGACCGGTACGTAGAGCTACGATGCAGATGTGCCACCAGCATACTGACTAGGAACCAGTGACCCTCCGCGCAAGGGAGGCGCCGACGACGAGCCAGATGCCACGAACCCGGGATCCAACCTCTTCGTTACTGGAATCCACCCACGTCTGACTGAAGAGGAGGTGTCACGTCTTTTTGAGAAGTATGGACAGGTTGAGAAATGCAACATCATGAAGGATCCGCACACGCGCGAGAGCCGTGGATTCGGCTTCGTGAAGATGGTCACTTCGGATGAGGCAGATGCTGCGAAGGAAGCCCTGCAGGGAGAGGTCTACGAGGGCCGCACCTTGAGCATTGAGAAGGCTCGCCGCGCTCGCCCACGCACGCCAACTCCGGGCAAGTATTTCGGACCACCTAAGCGCGGTAAGTCACTGATCTTGCCCCACCAAACATTCGTGGAGCAATAAACTGATTGAGCACAGAGGACCGTCGCCCACGTGGTGGAGGCTGGGGAGGTCGTGGAGGCGACCGCTACGACGTTAGTTCACACTCGATATCTGCAACATGGATTTGTACTGACAGACAAGCAGGACCGCGGCTACGGCCGCCGTGACGACTATCGAGGCGGAGGCTACCGCGACCGCTACGATGATCGCGGTGGTTACGGACGTCGGGATGACGGTCCACCACGCGACCGCTACCGCGATGGCGGTGATCGCTATGGCGGAGAGCGCCGCGGAGGCGGCTACGGCTCCAACTACGAGCGTCCTCCCCGTGGTGGGCCACCAGGCGAGAGTAGCTACGGTGGCGACTCTCGTCCGCCGCGCGATGCACCACCAGCTCGCAGCTACGAAGACCGCCGCCAATACGACTAGGCGACGTTTAGGCTAACGAAACAGGCGTACGGAGCAAGCAACGGTCTTTTCAGCATCATGGATCGCTAGGCAATCTGCATCCGAGGAGTTTCTGCTGGAGTCGGCTAATCATCCCCCCATGTACTACTACAACTTCCATTTTCCCGGTGCGACTTCAGCATGTGTTATTAGCGGCGGCAGAGAGAAGGCATGTCGACGCTCTTCGACCAGCGACAGTGAATCGGAGAAGCTCTTCGGCCATGTGCCGCAGCCCACATTCCACGTCCTTTTCGGCAATCAGTATGAAACGAAACAAAACAACAGCTTTACTAAATCTGTCACCTCGACTCGCACTTTCGACATCTCTGCCAATGGCTATCAGTCAGTGTTGGCATGCACCCGTTCGACAATTGAAGGAGCGCACCACTCAATAAGAAAGGGTTCATTCGTCAACGATCGCACCTTCAACCGCAGTCCATTCAGCCGCATCGTAATTCCTCGTCGCAATCGCACAGCTACGCCTGACAGCTACAATGCAGCTGCGTTCTGGCACAGTCAGCAGAACCTCGATGCACTGCATTCTTGCCGGCCTTGGCAAGCACATCCCTCGCAATCTACCTTCACTCCCATTTACTTTTATTCTTAAGCAATTGCTTCCCTTGGCTGACTATGTTGCAGGTGACTGGCAGCTCTGGAGTTCAGAATTACCATGTCTGCACAAAGAGACCTCGAGACCACGGACGGACCCGAGTCGTTCAAGACAATGCGTTCCCAAGTCATCGCCAGCGGCCGTCGTCCTTCCACGCCTGATCACAACCCTAGGACCACGCCTGGACTTGCATGAAATCATAACAGATCATTGCAGGCACAATGGTGAGTAGAAAGTTGCTCGCTGCAATCAAAAGCAGCATTTCTTTGGGGTCGTGTTCTTTTCTCTGTTAGGTCTAGGTGGACGGGGCACTAGGCGATCGACTTTTCGTCCATACTAGCGAAATTCAGATTCCGCAGTACTGCTCAAACGCCCTTACGCTCAACGCTTCTCATGTCCCCTTTGATTCTGGAACCAAGTCTCATTGTACTGCGCCGAGCTGCTCCTTCTTTGTCAGCGTCTATTGACCATAAAGGTGACGCCGCCTGATCAACGCACAAGTGCATTGATGCGCACATCATCAAATGCCAAACAATGCTATTTTCGATTTCGCTTTCAAGTCAGGACAAGAGCCTCAGTGCTTTGTTCATTGCTAGCACAGGTCCCCAGCTCTGTACAAAATGCAAGTGACATACGGCCTCGATAGACTCCGAGATCAGTTTGCAAAGCAATATCCACCGAGCAAAGCCTTTTAGCAGCAGGACTGCTTCAAAGATCACCTCGAGCATATTGCCATTTCCAGAAAACACACCAACCGACAACATGAACAGTTTTCAGCAGACTGTGGGCATTGAACTGGAGTTCGCAATCGTATACAAGGCTGACGCGTTTGCAAACATCCCTGGTCTGACGCCTTCACGCCCATTAGCTAACGTGCCCGCAGATCAAGCAATTCAACACTTCCTTAACCAAGCAGGTGTTGCTTCGAACTTGGCCCGCGAGACACCAGAGGATGCTCCTTACAAAGACTGGACTGTTGACCACGATTGCCTGGAATTTACACCCGCCGAGGAGGCTTCGATACCAGATGGCTGGACACGGGAACACATTGAGCTGCAATCTCGAGTATTTTCCTATGCTAACGACAATTGGGCAGCTGAAATCCAGCGTGTGACGGAGGTGCTCTCCATGATGCGCTCCAATTACCACTGTGCAATTCTTACGAATCGTACTTCTGGATTCCACGTTCATATTGGCAATGGTCCGGACTTCATCCCATTCAAAACAGGCAAGCGGATTGCACAACTGTTCACTGCATATGAATCTCGATTCGACCAGATGCACGCTGCAACACAGGTCCTTGCACCTGGTCTCGACATCGAACCCTTTCGCTGCGAGCCTCTGGTTCCTTTCTGGTTTGCTCCGCCGTCGTTTTACCATTGGAACCACAACGCCGATTTCCGCATTTTGCCAATCGACAATCGCATCCACCATTCTGACAACGAGAACGTGTTCAACTGGATCCAAAGAATCGAAAAAGCGACCGACTACCAAGGCCTCGCAGATCTGAGTATTGTGAACTCTGTCTGTGGTGACAAAGTGGGCCACCACGCGGCGTTGAACTTCGACAACTGTTACGAAGATGGATTCTACGGAGATACATTCGTCAAGAAAACCATCGAGTTTCGTCAACATATTGGAACTGTGGACTTCCAGTCCATTGTCTCCTGGATTCAGTTTTCGAGTCAAGCGGTACAATTCTGTCACACTGCCGACGATGCTGACTTTGTCTACTTGTTGACGAAGACTACGGATGTCACGTTTACACTTGCGGATGTTCTGGCTGCGATTGGATGTGACGATCATCTGATTGAGCACTTGCAACGTCAGGATGAAACACAGGAGCTTAGCCAGCGAAGACACTCAGACTCTGATGCTGCATTCATCGATGAACCAATGGTCGCTGAGTTGGTTGCCAACAATGACGAAGAACAAAGCGACGCATGTCAATGGTCGACAATTGTCAACCGATGTGGCACAAAATTCGACTCCGGATATTACGGACTAGATCCCACTGCTGCGGCTCTTCCATTCGAGCTGGCTGACGTGCAGTATTTGCTTGGCTTAGCACGATCCAAAGCTGAACTCCAGTGCGGTCCCGACGAGAATACGGCAGCGCCGCTTGCGAGAGCTTCGGCCTTCCAGTTGCTTGCCAATATCTACGCCCGCCTTGACAACTCTCTGGACCCTAGATCTGCTGTCCTCCGTGAATACGATGCGTGGATCAGTCAGAATTGATGTGGATGACACATTTACTTGATTGAGCATTTGCATGTGCGCCATAGCTTAGGCTAGCGGGCGCGCCGGGATGCATTTTGTCTTATGATCCATAGCTGTATAACATTTGATGAGACATGATTTGCTGATCTCCATTCCACTACCTTGAACTTTCCTTCCCGTGCCTCATAGCTCCATAGGGCACGATCGGTCTCACCGACCTCCGTGGTGTCCGCGGAAGCCTCCCAGCACCAGCACCGCTGAATGTCATATGCGAGCATCGATGTGAGACATATGGTTCTTACGAGCAGGGCATTCCCCTTGTCCTCTTATTCTCCGGATGCCAACCTCTCCACACTTGTGTTTCTTGGCGTGCACAAACTTCCGCATTCGCCCAAAGAGACTTATACCGCCTAGGGCAGGCACGGCTAGACATGTCTCCGAGGATACACCCGGTTGGAGCGATGACAAGTTTTTCACCACACCTCATCAGGACTCACTTTGATATTTTCGCCATTGGCGCGAACAGTTTTGTGTTGTTTGTCTCGCTTAAGTGGTTTCCTCATGTCGTAGGCGTCACTTCCGTCATTGTAGTAGTCTGTTATTCTTCTGTAGACGGAATAGCTAGATCTAATCAGTATGAGACACCAAAATTATGCATTGGTTATCACAAGGAAGGAAGGGGAAATTCTTACCCCATTTTCTTGTACAATTGAATCGCAGCCTCGTTTTCAACCCGCACGAACAAGTCCACGAACCAGGCATTCTCTTGATCACCGACTTGTTCCAGCGCCTCCGAGAGTTTCGTCGCGTATCCCAGTCTTCGTGCCGATGGAGCCACTGTCAGGCAAGTGATGTGCGCATGCCACGGGAGATAATTGGAAAACTTCTTTTGGTAAATCTTCAGACCCGGATCATAAGGCTCGATAGGTGCTGGGTATGGTGAAGCCTCGACTTTGCCGAGGACTTAAGGACATAGATTGGTCAGCTTACGTAGCTCCGTTGCGGTGAAACCAGAAGGAATAATAGCGCAAGCAGGGAAACACGTACTGTAGGCTTCGATTTGGCCGCTTGGACCTTCGATGACTTTGCAGAGGTGTGGCCATTTGGTGAAGTATTCGAGGTAAAAGCCGATATTGTAGGTTTCTGTTAGGTGGTCGAGATTACACGGGTTGAATTTGAGCAGATCCATTGGACCCATGGGTCGAATCGCTGCTGTTGCTGCCATGTTTGATGAAGCTGTGTCGATGGTCGCTGTCTCTGGATTAACATGTGATGTTCTGTCGAACGCATGCGCAAAAAGGGATATCTTTTGGCCCGCAGAGTTCTTCAACTTGATGCTCGACTGTTAGGGCACTGTTGTCGCACGCATTCGATCAATTATGTTGATGGTTCCTGGTCGGATTAGACGCTCTCGAGAGAAGTGAAGCGCCAAGAATGCTTGTGTTTTGTAATCAGTGTACTCTGTGGATCTGGCACCAGGCTGTGGATGAACCGGATAAACCACATTGATCAGTATTCACTACCTTTTTTGAGGATTGGCAGCCACGAACCTTTTGCAAAGCAGTGGAAATCGATCGCACGAGTCTTGGTATGCTTTCTGAGCGGTCTAATGGTCCATTCTTGTACACAGATCATGTATAGGGGCACAGCATTCTTCAAGCAGAGCCCAAAATCATCATCAATCTTAGGATAGTTGCGGCGACCCCGACCAATCCTAGTTCAAGGAACTTGCGGATAGCACTCTGCAAGAGCAGCAGGTATATTAATCTCGCGTCTCTCTGTGTATCCACTCAATGCTCTATTATTCACCTGAATCACTTCTCGAGTGACACCAAATATGTTTGACTATTCGGCACAGAGCATCGGCCGTGTGCTCACGATTGTTATTGCATCCCCCCTTCTCTACCTAGCCTGGTGTATATTCTACAATCTCTTCCTTCATCCTCTTCGCTCCTACCCTGGTCCTCTACTATGGCGAGCATCCAAATTCCCATCTGCATACTATGCAATACAGGGCACCCTCGACAAGAAAATGCTCCAAGTTCATAGGAAATACGGAGAAGAGGTTCGGATGGCGCCCGACGAGCTTAGTTTCTCTGATGCGCGCGCCTGGAAAGATGTGCATATGGGTAAGTGTGGACGCTGGGAAGCTTCGCCGAACCGCGAGATATCGTTTCCTACCTCCCACTAACTATGTCGCTAGCTAAGCTAGAATGGACGAAGGACCCGAGGATGATCTAATACCCTCCTAATGGTGCGCATTCTATCCTTACAGGACCTCGTGAGGAGCATGCACGGTTCCGGCGCCTGCTTTCCTACGCCTTCTCCGACAAGGGTTTGCGTGAGCAGGAACCACGTATCAAGCGCTTCGTAGATCTCCTCATGGACAGGCTCCGCGAAGACGCAGACAAACCAGCCTCAGTCAATGTTGTCGATTTGTACACCATGTCAGTATTTGACATCGTAGGGGAGCTGGCTTGGGGAGAGAGTTTCCACGGTCTCGAAGAACGACGCGTTCACGAGTGGATCCCAGCAATTCTCGCCAATGTGAAGTATGTGTCTCAGACCGTTGCGCTAAGAGGACTTGGGCTGGAGAGATTTACTCATTATCTCGCGGATCCTGAGCTGCTGAAAGGCCGGAAGAAGAATTATATGCTAGCAGCAGGTCTGGCCAGTAAGCGAGCGGAATACAAAGGCGAGCCTCGCGGTGATTTCTGGGATCGAGTTCTCATCAAAAGTGAAGGTGACAAGGCCGCCACTGAGGGCATGGCAGGTCTTCCACCTCGAAACGCACTGAACCATTGCTAACAGCCATATCAGACCACCGCCGAAATGATCAACAACGCCAGTGTGCTGGTGCTAGCAGGCGCCGAGACCAGTGCTACAACTCTTAGTGGAACGACTTACCTCCTGTTGAAGCACCCAGAGGTCATGAAGAAAGCAGTCAACGAGATCCGAACAGCCTTCGAGAGCGAAGAGGAAATCGATATCCATTCCGTGAGTCGCCTGACGTATATGCTGGCCGTTCTAGATGAATCGATGCGGATCTACCCCGCGGTATCACAACAGATCCAGCGAGTACCGCCATCAGGAGGTGGTATGATATGCGGCAAATGGGTTCCAGACACCACATCCCTCCGCCTCTGTCCATTGGCAATGAATAAGACTGAATCAAACTATGCGCGACCGGATGATTTCGTGCCAGAACGGTGGCTCGCTGATGCGCCTGCGGAATTCTCCAACGATGTGAAGCAAGCCTTCCAACCTTTCTCGCTGGGTTCCAGGAACTGCATCGGCCGTAATCTTGCGATTGCCGAGATGCGGTTGATCTTGGCTAAGATCCTGTTCAACTTCGATTTGGAGCTCGATGACGAGAAGACGGGAGACTGGTTCGACCAGCAGAGTTATGGTGTCTGGTGGAAGGGGCCGTTGTGGGTCAAATTTTCGGTGGCGAAGCATGTGTGAAGGACTCTGTCATCTTGAGCGGTCTTTGACTGGGAATTGAAACAGAAACCAGAATGAACACTTCGGACTCTGCTCAGCGATCTTGAGTGCTCTTTCAATCCTCGTATCTCTGGATTGTGCAATGAAGCGGAGGCACTCTGTCTCGAGAAGGGAGTTGGGCGTGGAATCCAGGTCGCGCGGAGAGATTACCAAGAATGAATGTTTGCAAGGTTCTGTTTTGCTGTCCGCAGATACACGGTCTCATCAGCTGTGATCAAAATCCATCACCCTCTTTCCATTCTCGCTTGCTCTCAATTGCCCGCTGTTTCGGGTCCTGGCCCCCAACCAAGGCTGCACCCTTCAGCTTCCTCATTTCATTTTCTAGAGCTTCAATTTGTTCCAGGAGCTCTCTATCCCTCCCGACCTCCGGTACTTCCAGAGTGGCCGCTTCGTCCACATTTCCATTTGCCCACGTTGCCTTTGCTATTGCGTCTGCCTTCTTTCTCCACGCTTTGAACTCCTTCTGAAGCTCCTGCACATGATAGTTGAGCTCGAAGTAGTAGTCAAACTCTTTGGGCCCTCCGAAACACAGTCCATACCCATCGCAGTAGCAAGCGCTCATGCTGGGACAGTGAATTGGCGAGGCTGTGAAGATATATTGCCAAATGTGCTCAAAGATACGTCCGCTGAGGTAGTCTGTCAGTTCTGTGCGAATCAGCCAGTCCCGCATTACGACATATCGCATCTTAGGTGTTTCGAGAATTCGCTCTCGCGATACGGCGAATTGAGCGCAGCACGGCTGAGCCAGAACTTTCGGCACGGGATCCATTGGGAAGAGCTCACTCCAACAATCAGCGAGTAAATGTTCTTCTGGCTTATCGTAGTTGTCCTTCGTCGCGCCGGGATGTAACCAAACAGGACAGCCTGGATCCCAATGACACCGTAAATTCATGTAACCTTCTCTTGTGACTCGTTCGGGGCTCAGATGCCGCACCATCTGTGCAGCATCCGTGTTCAACAATTCATTGTTGTGCCATGCGTAGCGGTGTGCATGCATAAAAACACTGATGTCTGGGAGCGTGTCGTAGAAGTCAATAATGTAGCTCAAGTACACCATGACCTCGTGGCCTTTATTCTTTGGCGGATGCAAGTCCGCTGTACGATCGTCGACCGTATACACAGCTGGTATAAGAAGTCCACTGTCTACCCAATCGCCTAGCTCCTGTTGCACCCAGGCAGTGCTTTCAGATTTGAGTCGTGGCAGAACCAGGGCTCTGGTGTAGTTGCTACCAGGAGGCTTGGTCTTTCCCATAGGATATGGGCTCATCGAATCGATCTCAGGCTCTTTGAATATGGCCTTGGGCACGTCCGCGGACTGGCCCGGCCACATATCTGATATGGAATCTTCATCGTGGTCGAGAGGCTGCTCCGCCGGTCCAGTCGTGCCCTCCCGTACTGCGAGTGGTGTGATCTGCCGCCATGAAAGGTGGTAGCCGAGTGATACGAGGATGGCTGAGCTGCAACAGGCAATGATGACAAAGCTGATGAACCGACGGAGCATAAGTCTGTGACGGAAGAGAGCCGTGGTGGGTGGTATGCTGGATGCGGAGGTGCCTACACAACGTTGAATTGTGCTGATGCAGCCTCCGTGGTTAGCGACATTCGGAACACGAGAAGGAGGAGCTGCGTCTCAAGATCGTCGTCATCCGCCATTGCGCTACCCCTGGTCCCTCCAGAATTTCCAGGGTGTCGTCAGCTCCAGAAGGAAGTGAAAGCAACATGGGGGTGCGGTGAAGGTGCGGGAGTGCTGCTTCGGCGTTGTTTCGGCGATCGGCGTGTCGACGATGCTGCAGCATTGATGATGTGCACCACTCTGTTCGCAGCGCTGCTCCCATCTCCCACCGATGCTCCCTCGACCGCCCACCGCCATCTTCACGTCGTCACTCGATGCCGGCTCGCTATGTCTGCGATGTGCAAGCCGGATAGCACGACTGCAGCAGCCCCATCGACGACCCTTCTCCCGCGCTGTGAAGACACGACAAGTCGCTATCACCAAGGACGATGAGATAAATCAGAGATTCTTTTGGGCCAATGCCTTTCACAACAGCCAGTCCAATGGCTTCACAATATTATCCAAAGCCGCGGCAAGTGGTCAGCTCAGGGAAGCACCAGTTGCGGTAGCCCAGCAAACGACAGCCGCTGCGAGCGAAGAACCACCACATCGAAGGCGGAAACGATTAAAGGCTGCAGCAGCAGCCGCTACCAACGATGCATCAGAGGCACCCCTTCCACTGGACGCATCCTCCCAGCTATCCAGCGACGCCGCCGCAGCACCCGCAAAGTCCTTCCGGCGAGCATTCTCCACCTACCTTTCATTGTCCAAGCCACGTCTGGCCTTTCTCGTAGTTCTCACGACCACTGCGTCGTACTCCATATACCCCGTGCCGGCTCTACTGAGCACATCAGTCACCGATGCACCTTCGCTGAGTACTCTCACACTCCTCTTCCTCACAAGCGGGACATTTCTGCAGATTGCATCTGCCAACACATTAAACATGCTATTCGAGCCACAGCATGACGCCAAAATGAGCAGGACGAAGAATCGACCACTCGTCCGTGGTCTGATCAGCAAACGAAGCGCTCTCATCTTCGCCATCGCAACGGGAATTGTCGGAACAGGACTTTTGTGGTATGGTGTTAATCCCACCACTTCACTTCTCGGAGCAGCGAATATTGCAATATATGCAGGAGCGTATACATACTTGAAAAGAATACATCCCGTCAATACATGGGTGGGAGCAATCGTGGGAGCAATACCTCCTCTCATGGGTTGGTGCGCAGCTGCCAGTCAATACAGCACAACAGATGCAAGTCAATCATCGATCTGGGAAGAAGCCAAGGAACTTCTATTCACTGAGCAAGCGATCGGTGGATGGCTCATTGCGGGCATCCTTTTCGCATGGCAGTTCCCGCACTTTTTTGCGTTGGCGTATGCTGTTCGACAAGAATATGCGAGCGCTGGATATAAAATGTTGGTTTCTACCAATATACCCATGGCGGCGAGAGTTTCCCTTCGATACAGTCTGGCGATGTTCCCGATATGTGCTGGATTGAGCTATTATCATGTCACGGATCCTGCTTTTGTGGTGACCAGCTCGGTCATAAATGGCTGGATGCTCAAGGAGGCATGGCGCATGTGGAAGCTCAATGGGGAGAAAGGGTCGGCGAGGGCACTGTTTTGGGCGAGTGTATGGCAGCTGCCTATTGTTCTGGTCCTGGCTATGATGCTGAAGAAAGGGCTGTGGAGTCGAGTGTGGAATGCTACGTTCGGCGAGCCTGAGCTGGATGATGAATGGGAGGAGGAAGTGATGCCGCCTCGGAAGACTTTACAGAGCGGGTCATGATGTACATATATCATGTTACATTAGCTACGACATTGCATATGTGATACACTCGCTGTGCATAGCGAAACACTTTCATTCCGCCGAGTGACAAATATGGACAGGAGTGAGATTGGAAATGCAAGGTGATGTGGTGATGATTTCCATAATTTCTCATATGCATTCGTGTTCTGTAAATGCCATGCCGCTGCTTTTAAGAAGCGACTTCTACAACAATTTGATTTACGCCGCATCCCACCGATGATTAGAAGAAAAACTCCTCGCTATGTGACCCAGTAATCATATGCATATCTCGTACCATCATCCTCTACTGCATCAGCTCCACAGGTGGGCGAGCAGTATGCACAAACTGCTTGCGGCTATCCATTGGCGTCATCGGCAGTGGACTATCCGTCGTATCCTCAACCGCAATAGCCGGCAAATCCGGCGAATGTCCATGTTCTTGCGGATCATACACCAGTGTCGAACTCCTTGATCTCCCTACAGTAGCCGGGGGAATGGGAGTCTTTCCATCCACATCATCGTACAAAGCCTGATCGGCGGCAGGTTTGGCGTGTAATTTCGACAACGCCACAGCGAGATCATCGGCGTGGACTTCTTTGTTCGGAGGCTCTTCGTTGCGCATTTCCCAGCCAACTGGCGGGCTAGGTGGTGGAGAGATGAAGAACAGTTTTTGGCTTTGAGGTGCTTGCAAGTGTTGATCTTCGGGGTTGATTTTTGTTTCTGTGCCAAAGTATACGCGCACTCTGTTTCCTAGGACGGTTTCGCCGTCGAGGACTTGGCGGAGATTTACTGCGTCTTCGATGCTGTAGAAGCTGACGATGATGCGGCGGAAGGATTTGAGTGGCGAGAAGGTGTGGATTGTGGCGTGTTGGTTGATTGCTGCTCGTATGCTTTCGAGGCTCGCGGCTTGGAAGATTTCTGGGGCGTCGAGGTTCGTGACTAGGAGGGTGTTGCTCGGTTGCGCGGGTTGTGAGAGAGATGGCAGGCTGGAGAGGTCGAGAGACAACGATGGTGAGTGCCTCCGTTTCATGCCCGTGGAGGGCACAGGCGACATGTGCATCGTCATGGCTGCCATTTGGTCGTCGGTGTCTGGGGGTGAATCGGGACTGAGCTCTTGCTGACCGCTTTCGGTGTTGGTGGTAGTGTGATACATCAAAGGAGGAGTGCTCGGCGTCTTGTTCTTATACAGAACAGCGAAGTTGCCATCGAACGGGTTGGAAGTGGTCGATCGCTGCGCCTCGTTGTCCAAGCGCGGCCCGCTGATGCATGTGCCCGCCAAGGGGTCTCGAGCCGGAGCGTCGCACAGCCCCGAAGCGGGTTTGTTTGCTGCTGCACAGACGGCCACTCTGCTCCGCCTCTGACGCTGTTTGGGCGCGGCAGAACCGTTGACCGCAGCGGACGATGTGACCGTCCAAGAATCTCACCCTCGACCACCAGAAGCTTCTGGCCTGGGTTCGAGCGCTGGCGCTGGCTTGGATGTCAACGCCGCCGCCGTCACGTCGATTGCCATCGCAAACACCGCGAACTTCCGCGGACTCCCGATGCCTCCCACAATATACCGAACGACCACGACGTACGCCCAGTGCACCGCCGGCGGTGAGTATCGTGCGCAGCTCTCTCCAGACTTCGGCGAGGACCGTGTACAGCTGCGCCCTGGGGGCCTACGAAAGCGACCACATTCCTTTGGCTACCACTCGCCACATGATTGCGCGACTGA
Source organism: Cercospora citrullina (assembly GCA_013365195.1). Taxonomy (NCBI): domain Eukaryota; kingdom Fungi; phylum Ascomycota; class Dothideomycetes; order Mycosphaerellales; family Mycosphaerellaceae; genus Cercospora; species Cercospora citrullina. The sequence continues at coordinate 105,252 of JAASFF010000021.1, forward strand.
TTCGCAACACCTCCGCCGCGTCGAAACATGCCACGTTCCAGGACCACCTGTTCGGACAGCATGATCTTACACCGCAACAACTAGGGCCCAATCACCCCATGAACACATAGGAGAAATGGCCTGGCACGTGTCCTTACTACCTAACCAGGTTCCGTGCTGTCGCTCAGTGGCTTAGCATTAAACACTCCAAGATCTACTAGGTAGGCAACCGCATTCTTTCCAGGATTTACTACGGTGGTATGTCGTCCGCAGTGAACACACTTGGTCAAGAAGAAAGCGAGAACAAGGCTCAGCAGAGCCAAATTGCGGCTTGGATCGAGAAATGGTCTACGTAGACCAGAAAACTGATGAAACACAGCATAGCAACGCCATGTTCAGTACGTAGTCGCTGGGGTCCTATGACCGAATGAATATTTGCCAAACTAGCCATGATGGTTGGGCATGAAAACATTTGCTTGCATAACGCGCCTGCCTTATTCGTTTGTCCTGCGCCAATGTCTTGACTCTCCGCATATGCAAGAAGCAGAACAGGTATCATGCAGTCGCTCAAAAGAATCAAACGCCGTCAATGTGATGCACTCAATCGATCCCGCTGTCCCTATCGCTTTGCTCCACTCGCGCCAATGACATGCTCGATCCCCGTCGAAGCTCATTGCACTGGGACGGCGAACGGACCGCTCTCTTGCAGGTCCTGCACCAGCTCTTCGACGTTGCTCAAGTATTGGCCGAGCAGCATTTGCTTGTCCTCCGTAGACCTCACATCCATGTCCTGCAGCTCTTCATCAATCTCCATTGCATCACCGGAATGTGTTCTTGCGTGCCCCGCTAGTGCTGTGAATGACCTCTCCACTCCTCTTTGTATTACTGCTGTGTTCGGTGCGCTAGTGTGGCTGAAAGGCACAACGGGCGACTCGGGCATGAGGTAGAAGTAGAGGAATTCGAGTGATCGCATCTTTACATCTTTTGTTGTTGATCGGCTCTTGAAGAGGGAGGTGACGGTGAGGAGGCCATCTATTGATTCGAAGGTTCGTGTGTTTCGTGGTTGATCGATGAGTGCGGCGACAAGGACGAGTAGCGCTTGTGACTGGACTCTAGGTGGGTTCATCGAGTCGAGGAGGTCGAGAAGCAGGTTCATGTGCGATTCGCGATTGAACAGGCATTTCGACGGCGGGTGCAGCATCAATATGCCTTGTAAGAGATCAAGCGCTGAAAGTATGAGGAGGTCCGTTTCTGATGGATTGCCCATGCCCAAAAGACATTCGATCGTCTGTACGAGTCGCGAGGCCACTGATCGCCAGCGTTAGCATAGTCGCAAACATCCTCTCTTCTCTCGAGCTCACCATTCCATTGAAATCCTTCTTGCAGTCTGAAAAACTCTCTGAATGCCGGATCTTGCTTGAGCTCTCCCAGCTGCTTCGCGCTCCCTTGTTTCTTATCGTCCAATGCCGATGACTTCCTCTTGTGCGGTGATCTTGACCCAGCCTTGGAAAGACATATTTGCGCAAGCAGTCCTTCTATTTGTCTCAAGCCTTTTCGAATCTTGTTGCTGTCGCGCGACGCGATGTTGTCGAAGGAAAGACTCAATAACGACTCCATTGCGGCTTGTGTCGCGTTGCTCGATATTGGACCCAGAAGGGGCTCTTGAAGGACTCGCGAATATGCAGCTAAGTGCTTAGGCTAGAAGTGTGCTCCGCAACTTTGAGGTTTCGAAACATGGTTGCCACGACGACCGTCCAAACTAGGCGTTTGCACTTGCGGTATCGATAGTGGTGAACAGAACGACACGACCACATATTCTTGCACGATACATCCGTCGTTGCTCTTGAGAATACCGTCTTCGAAGTGGGACTACGAGTTCAGGAACGCATGCAAGTGAGAGCTCCAACCCTTGGACAATCCCAGCTTGTGCATGCAGCTGGGCCTGGAGATGCACGACGTCTGAACTAACAGAGAAGACTGTTCGACTCCTGCTGATATCCTGAAAAGAGGTCACGATCAACAGCGTAGAAGCCAGGCGCCGCTTTGCAAGACCGTAGAGCTAGGCATCATGTCGTCGTCGTGGGATGGCAAAGAGTGGTCGACCTGGCATTGACGGGCCCGGTCTGGCAACGAGCAATCATGCAACGAATATGACAAAGAATGCAGGATTCTGCATGGCGAGTTGACAGTATGGCATCGATACACATGCAATGGAAGTGGAAGTCCTTCAAGTTGTGTCTGCATGGCAGAAGTGCCTATCTGTGCTTGTGCTTATTCAGGCCGCCGTTCAGCATCGCAAATCTTGGCGGCCTCCACCTGCACTTCAGCACCTCCGAAATTCTGTCTGCGCCGAAGCCAGCGACGACAATTTCACCCACTCGAACACAGCGCAGGATATCCATCTCTTTGCGCAACACAGTCCACACACATCGCCAAAATGGTTGCCACAACAGTATGTACTCGAGACGCTTTGCTGCCCGCCGACGCCTTGATTGGCAGTCTGGCATAGAGCAGTAGGCTGAGAAATTCGCAACAGAAGAAGTCCGCCGCCGGCGCACAGAAGAAGGGACAGAAGGTGACCAAGAAGGTGAGTTCTAACATCCGAACACTCTCGATCCCTCCCTTTATTCGCTCAAATCCAATACTAACATGTCTGCGCCTCCAGTTCATCATCAACGCAACCCAACCCACCCAAGACCGCATCTTCGACCCATCCGCCTTCGCAACCTTCCTCCAGCAACGCATCAAGGTCGAAGGCCGCACCGGTAACCTCGGCGACAACGTCACCGTCAACAACCTCGGCGATGGACGCATCGAGGTCGTCGCCCACCAGGAATTCTCCGGTCGCTACCTCAAGTACCTGACCAAGAAGTTCCTCAAGAAGCAGCAGCTCCGTGACTGGCTCCGTGTCGTCAGCACACAAAAGGGCGAATACAGCCTCAAGTTCTTCAACGTTGTTGGAGATGAGGCTGAGGATGATGACGAGTAGATGTTTCTGCCTTCAGCGATGCGAGGGTAAGAGGTGGATGATGATTGGATTTGCAGTGCAGTGGGTGGATAGGATTTGCACTCTTCAAGGAAGAGATGCAGAAGTCTTGATGAAGCTCTAGCTGGAATTCCATACTTCTCCACAAATGAAGCACCAAAGTCACATCACATGCGCGCTGTCCAAAAGTTCAAAATTTGTTTCCTGCACGAACAAAGATTTCCATGATCATTGGTATCTTGCTAGAAAACGAAATGCCCAAAAGCTACACCCTACCAAGTCTATCACCTTTTTCCTTTCCCGCGACCTTTTTGCAACCCATGCTTGAATCCGCGCCCAGGCGACTTCTGCACCTTGCCTCCATTCGAGAAGCCTTTCGCTTTCTCACCGCCGAGACCACGTCGCTGAGGCTGCTGCTTGCCACGAGGACTCTTCGCATCAAGTTTCTTCTTAGCAGCCATAGCATCATCTTCGTCAATGTCCATTTCATCATCATCCCGCACATTCTTGAACTTCAGCTTGCCCTTCTGGCCTCTGGTGGGAGCATTCTTGCTCTTCAGCGCCTCAACGTATGCGTTGATACCTCCTTCCAGAGTGCCATCTCCAGGCTCTGCCCCATCGATCATTCCATCGTCGTCGAATTCTTCGACTTCCAGGTCCGAGTCGTCATTGAAGACGAGCTTGCCATCGAGATCTGTCTTAGCTTTCGTCTTTTTGTTATCCACAGCGGCTTTCTGCTTGGACGGCTTCGTCGATGACACATGCGCAAGAGCTTTCCGGTCAAGCAGATCGAGCGGCTCATCTTCGTCCTCGACGATATATTGGTTGCCGCCTTGCTTGGCCTTCTGGCCCTTGGCCACGGCTCGACCGAGCACTTCGTCATCAGATATATCAGAATCTGATTCAGAACCAGATCCGTAAATGGCTTCATCGTACTCGCTCTCGAACTTGCTGCGCTTCTGTGCTCCAGGTGCAGTATCGTCGTCTTCGTCACCTGCGTCTCGCTTCTTCTTTCTTCGGTCACGGGTTTTGCGAATGTTCGCGATAAGTTTGCGATCCGCTTCAGGAGTGTACCTCTCCACAACCTCGACACCGAATCGTCGAATCATTCGCTCGAAAATGTGCTTGACCTTCGCCTTGAAGTGTTGCTTGTGTTCGTGACTCCAAACGATGAGATTTGGAATCAGCGTCTCCAAGCGTGGTAGCACCAATGGCGTTGGCAGAGAAATGATGCAGACCTTGACAAAGCCAAGAACCGATCGCACAATCTCGCGATTGTTCGAGGTCAAGAAAAGGTCCATAGTCTGGACGAGATCTGCCACCGTGGTCTCTGGCAACCGACTATGGAATTCAAACAGTAGCCGGGTCAGTGCTGTGATCGAAGCAGAAATCATGTGTGGAGTCGATCCTGCCAGACCAGCCGAGACCATGGTGAAATACTCCTCCAAGCTCGCTGGCACAGTAGGCGCGTCAGGAGCCATGTGTGGAATCTTTGCGTTGTTCACAGTTCCACCTTCTGCCATCTTCTCCGCCATAAGCACCAAGAGATCAAAAGCTGCCGTTCTCGCCTTCTCGTTCACCTCCTTACAGCTGATAACAACCTCAGAGACGATCGAGGGGATGAAGTGCAGATCCGTCTTTGGCATGCCTGGAATGATCTCGGCTATGGAAGCCAGTCTGTCCCTGCGAGCTGGTGCGGACACTTTGTCTGCAGAACTGAGCAGCAATTGCTGAAGATCTGCATTCCGATATGCTAGTGCTTGGCGTCCAGTCTCAGATTCTGAGAGGCGAGGGATCAGCTTATATGCCTTCTTCTGCAATTGCGGATCATCTTGCTTGCTGACCACGTTCGCAGCCATGTTGAACAGACCCGCAAAGCTTTCGCGTGGCAGGTACGTTGCCATTGTGATGATCAGGTCCATGAGAGTATGTGAAGTCGGCGGCATTTTGTTCTTCGGATCCTTGTTGGACTGCTTTTGTTTATCGGCCTGCGTCTGGGGTCCAGCTTCAGGGAGCGATGTTTCCAGCATGCCCGCGACACGTTGGAAGGTCTCGAATAATTCTTGCTCCGGTGTTATGCTCAAGTAAGCATTGATGCACTGTAGCAGATTGCCACGGTTCTGCGGCAGGGTCTGGCTGTAGACATTGAAGAGAACTGCAAGCAAATTGCTTGCAAAGCCAGCGAGGTGCTGTAGATTTCTCTGAGCATCAGCTCGGCTGACTCTACCTTGCTCAACCAGATCCTCCTCGCCTTCCAATTCCGCAATAGCTTTGTTGGTGTCGACGAGGTTCTGCAAGGCACGGCAAATCTCTGTGCGCATGTGAGGCTGCTGGTAGAGCAGATTGCTCAATTGCTCGGCAAAAGACTGATCAAACGCTTCAGTCAGGTCTAGAGGTAGCTGACAGTATCCTGGCAAGCACGACCAGATCTGGTTCACAACAGTTTCGAAGATCTTGATTTCCATCGTCTTCTCGGCCTCACCGTGACTGAGTACTCTCTGGAACATCACTTCACTCAAAGGTACTAAAGCTGCGCGGAAATGGGCCAGCTTCGTGTTGCTGACCGAGTCGCGCATCACGGGCAGAAGCCAGGCTCGGCCAGGTCCTTTGGCAGATTTACCGTCCAAGTTAAGTGGCAAGGTAGACAGGATAGCTTCGGGACCAGCAGCTCGAATGGCGGCTGACAAAACTTCATCGGCTTCCTTCTTGCCGGTAAATGCCTCGTCGCTTCGGAGATCTCCAACAGCCTTGACAATGCTGTCCAAGAGCGGGCAGGCGCGCCAACGCAGGACCTCAAAGGCTGCCTTGAGTACGTTGAACACTTCCATCCAAGCAATCTGGTATTTCACGCTCAGCAGCTCTTTCAGCGCGCGAGCGATATTTTCCAGAGCTTTGTCATCCATGATCGAGGGTTCCAATAGCACCGATTCAGGTACGCATGTGTGCAACAACGAAATTAGGCATTCGGATGCGGATACACGCACGTTGTGCGAGGACGAAGATAGGAACGCAGATATCTTGCTGAAAAGTCCAGGAAGCTTTTGAAACGTCTCGTCTGGCTCAATTTGCGCGGAAACGTCGTAGCCTCTGCTCAGCACAGCGATCCAAGGAGGAAGCAGTTGTGTGTCGTTTTGCGAAGGCTGGAGCTCTGCGATGATCTCTAGAAGTCTCGGCAGCTTAGCTGAAGAGACCTCGTTGGCGAGACCTGCGAAGATGATCTCGAAAATTTCGAACGCTGCCATTGTAAGGAACTCGTTGCTACCCTTCGAAATGTTGAGCAGCAGCTCGCACAGTGCATCGATCTTCTTGCTGGGCCAGCCATTCTGAGCTGACGCAACTGTCTTCACCAGCTGCATTGCATGCATCAGCCCTGGATCATGTGCTCCGTCCTCACGCTGTCTCTGCTTCCTCTTCTTGCTACTCGCTTCTTCGGCGGCCGTCTGAAGGTGACCAAGCGCAGTCTCGGCGCACATTGCTGATACGGGATGGTCGAGCGACGGCGAAGGAGGTGGATGCTTAAGCACGTTGCTCAGGGCTTCCTGTGCCCGCTTTCGCACTTTCGGCCTGTGGTCCATGGCCAGGCCGAGCAGTCCACCCACAGCTCCGCGAGGGCTCGTTGAGGATTGCGGCAGGCTCCATGCTTGCGAGTCTTGTGCGATAAGCAGCGATTCCAAGCAACCTATGCTGGCCCGTAGTAGGGGTGCCTCTGCGTCGGCATGGGTAAGAGCGGGTGCGAGACTGGTGAGAATTTGCGGAAACTTCGATCGAAGGAGCGGTGCGGGCACATGGCTGGTGACGAGGTCGAGCAGGTAAACGACCGCGGTCGTGACCTCTTTGTTGACAATTCCCTTATCGTTGGAGATGTACTGGCCCAGCAGCGACAGTAGAGCAGCGAAGTATGCGGTGGGCGTGGGCTCGGATTTCTGGCTGCGGAGGGTGTCTTCGATAGCGTTCAGAACGACCGACGTCTGCTGCTGATTTTGCAGCTTTGGCGACGAGCGGATCTTGTCCAGCCTCTCCTGCAGAGACATGTTGGCGTCGTGCTGGTGGACTCGGAACCGGCGACAAGAAGTGCACTCGCGAAGCTATCTCCAAAATTTCAGGCGCATCAATTCCGCACCGGCGGGACCCTGTTGACGTGCAGCTTGGATGCCGGGATCCCTACCACGAAACCAGGATGGCAACTGCGCTACCATAGTGTCTTCGACTTCATGTTCATGACAATCAACCCAGGCAATCTCATTCACGGGCACAGATGAATACCAATACAGGACATGAGGTTTTCATAAATCATTCAGCATCAATTAAATTGAGCAGCAGCGCCCAGACGTCTAAAACTTTCTAAAGAAATCTACCACACTTTGTCGTTTACGGAGCCTCTCTTGATCCTTGATTATCTTGACTGCATCCGCAATGAGACGTCCATTCTCTACCACAAGCCTCTCGGGTGCTTCGCTCAAGCCTCTCACAGGCAGATCGCTTTGCAGTTTCCCAGCATATGCGTCATCGGCTTTTTTCTGAGTCCGAGAGAAAATATGCAAGAGATGCGACGAGCTTCCACTCTGCGATCTTTGGCACCAATCTGGGCGATCATGTGGCAGCAGCTTCGGCCGCTGTAAGCTTTGAGAGCTTCTCTCGGACTCTTCGAGGACGGGTAGAGGACGTTTTGAGTAGTGATCCAGGCTGTGATATAAGAGAGTGTCCTGTAAGATATTGTTGGTGAAATGATCATGAGACAAGATTGTTTTGGTGTTTTTCATGGCGTCCGCGCAAATGGAACGTCGTTTCGCGGCATCTCCGGGTCGATATATCCCAGTGCACGATTCTTTCGCTTCCGTCGGCTCGTTGACACCCCGTTCGTTCGAATTGAGAGCGCTTTGGTCTGATTGAGCACCGATGTTCCGTGAAGAATGTCTCCTCGGAATCAATGGCTTCGACCAAAGCTCCGTGCGGTGGATTAAAGAGTGGCGTGAAGGTTGTGTTGCGACAGCCTTCGCTTTTCGTGGTGCAGATCCCACGGGTTCATGCTGCTCAGCGGACACGTCTCTTGACGTTGCATCTCGCCTTCTGGTTTCCATACCCTTTCCTCCCATCCTTTCCTCGACAATTGCCGCGATGGCACGGTTGTCGTGCACTCCGAAAGACATTGCTTTACAGCGGCGATCTTGCTCCAATGGCCCACTGCGCGTTACTGGCTTGGAGGTGGATTCCCGTCGCGGCGAAGTGTGCTTGTCCCGGGTGGAGTCCCGCCGAAGCGGTGTCGCTGTAGCTGTGAATTGCTTTGCTGCGACCTTGGGCATGAAACGACCACATCTTAGAGCATCGCGTTTCCCCCGCCTAATTTGCACGATATCTTGCTCTCTTTTGTAGGCCTCCAATTTGCTGCATAGCAGCTCCACGTCCAGGCCGGTATTTTGCTTCGCACGCACGTATGCTTCTTCTTCATTGACCCCGAACATGATTGTGTGCGAAGGACGCTGATCTAGCATCCGCGCGCCGTGTGTTGAGTGTCAGCTGGCATATGACTGGGAAAATGTCTGTCACACAGGTTCGGGAAAGGTTGAGAGAGGCGAGTTTGCTGTGCAACAGTTCGCGAACTTCCCCAGGAATATCAATCCAGCGCCTCGAGCATCCTGCAGACCGCTAGACTGTCGATCACTGTATAGGCAAACATGGTCTCGTGCCCCTTTGGAAGCGAACTTTCCATTTAAATCCACCTACCGGCAGTGTTAGCAGAGTTGTGTAGGGTGACGCCACCAAGCCTGGTGGCTTGATCTGAGAACGGCCTTGGACGGTTTCAGCATAGCACGGAAAATAGTTGAATGAGTTCCGACCTAAATCTGAACAGAGCAAACGCCACGCTGCACGCACGGTGCCCCTCGATGGCAATTACAAGTGAAACATCGTTAGCCGCGACCGCAGTAGAAGTGCGAATCCTACGGTCTCGACACCAGCAAAAGCGTTATACAAACGGCAGTCGATGCAGGATTTCCTGCGATTCGCAGCGTAAGAGGAGCTGTGTCTCTCGATCGGGTGGACACGGTGTTGCATTGGCTCTGCAGCTTGAAGCGCAGGAGTCCGTTGTAGTGCGCATCGCGACTGCAACGCAGCATCATTGCAGGATGGCAGACCGAATTCGGCCGAGAAGGTTTTCATGAGATGCCTCGACGAGTCGTAGCCTCGGATCAACACCCGACCTCAAGGAATAGCGTCCTGCTAATAAATGCGAACTCATCGCGAGTACCCGACGGTTGTTCAAGAACGCGACGCGTCGTTCGTCCAACCAACAACGCCCGAGCATTGGACATGCAGTTTTGGGATGTCCAGATGAGCCTCCCGTTTGTGCGTTGAATCATTGAATGTCGAGATGCAGATCTGCCGCCAACTGCTGCTGGCCGCGAGCTGTTGGTGCTGTCCATTTGCCATTTGAAGACGTCCGCTTCGGGTACGCGATCGCAATGAAAGAGCCATTAATGATTGTCGAGTCGCCGGACATCGCGGTTCCATAGTGCTGTGGGATGTAGCGAGACTCTTCACATCGCTTGGAATTGCCAATGGTGTCGCGACATGGGTCTCAATATCGGCAAGCCCTTCTCCTCTTCGCCGCATCCCAGTTCTGCTCGCGTGGAGGGCGCCGCGACGACTCCCGAGAGGTCGGGAATTTCTCATTACTCAGCCTACGTAATGTTTGATGCCACTCTCCAATTCGTCTTCACAAAGCACAACCCATTCGCCTTCTACCCTACCACCAACTGTACATCATGATGGCCGCCAGACCTGCAATCCGAATCCTCACTCAAACGGCCTCCCGGCCGTCGACCACCGGGCCTCTCGCGAAGCGCTGCGCTCAGCTCGCCACAAGCAACACCACCCTCCGAACATTCAGCGATGCGCCACGAACCAGCACCCTCTCACCCTCACGGCGAAGCCGCAGACCCTCTCTACAGCGATATACCCCTCCGAGCGCGAGCAGCACAGCCAGACGCACAATCTTCATCCAAACCGAAGACACGCCCAACGCAGATGCGCTCAAATTTATCCCAAACCACCAAATCCTGCCCGATAACTTCTCCTCCTCATTCCTCGAATACATGACACCCCGATCGACCCTCGCACCACCACATCCATCCCCACTCGCGCAATCCTTGATGAACGTGGAAGGCGTGTCGAGCGTATTCTTTGGACGGGATTATATCACAGTGACAAAGGACAGCTCCACACCTTGGCCACACGTCAAACCCGAAGTCTTCAGTCTCATCACAGAAGCTGTAACAAATGGTCAACCAATCGTAAACACAGTCGAGAGCAAAGGTGGTGACGAGGGTCAGTCTTCAGGCGAAGAAGCAGCAACCTATGACCCAAAAGACGAGGAAGTTGTGGGGATGATTCAGGAATTACTGGAAACGCGCATCCGACCAGCGATCCAGGAAGATGGCGGAGATATCGAATTCAGAGGTTTCCATGATGGACAAGTAATGCTCAAGCTTCGAGGTGCGTGCAGGACTTGCGACAGCAGCACGGTGACATTGAAGAATGGAATAGAAAGCATGTTGATGCATTATATTGAAGAGGTCAAGGGTGTGCAGCAAGTTATGGATCAGGAAGAGGAAATTGCGATGCAGGAGTTTGCGAAGTTTGAGGAGAAGCTCAGACAACAAAAAGGTGAAGTACCACCCACTGGAAGCATTGATACTGTAGGATAAGCCAGAAACGTTATACGCTCCCATTGATGAGCAGAGTTCGCCAAACAGTGCCGCTACCTATCAGTATATGCGCTGCCTTGTGCAAAGGCGGCGACATCGAGCCTGCTATGCAAGGGCTCTGGTGCCGGCTTTTCTGCCTCCACTTCTCTACTGCTTGAACCGGCTTGTGTGGTGTTCACATAGGACGCAAGCACTTCTGTATCCGTCTCGCGTTGCTCCAATGCCGGGCGGGCAGGAGACTTTGCCCCACTCTCCCTGTTCTGTTGTCCATTGCTATTGACCTGAAGTGAAGCAAATGTCGCAGCAATGTTGTCTCGCATAGCTCCAATACTACCAGGAATGCCTGCTGCTACACCATTTGACGCAGAATCTGTATTCTTCAAGCTGAAGGCGCTGGGATCTGATGTTTCCTCATGCAAGCTGGACGTTTGCTGCTGATTCTCGTTCACAATCGTGAGTGAGACAGGGGTGTTCATGTCTGCGTCTGCGCGCTTGAAGAGAGAGCTCCACCACCGTACTGTTACCGTACGAGTTGCGGGCGAGCGTCGTGGGAAGAGCAAAGTATGTTCCGCCTTTGGCGAGAAGCTAGGATTCACAAAGTCTCGCCGTCTGGCCAAGAAATGCGGCCACACCGAAGGAAACAGATGCTCCTGTGCTGCTCGTTCTCGCTCATTGTTGAACAGGAATTCCCCATACTGGCACGCATGGACGTGATAGAACAGCCTCACCAGGAATCTCTCGTTGAACTCGAAAGCATCGGGGTATTCATGTTGCAATTGGAAGATGGCGTCGAGGAATTGGTGAAAGATTGGTGCAATCTCGTCCTCTTTCACTTTGTGCTCCCTATCCTTGGCGGTACTTGTCGTGGCAGGGGCATGCAAGATCGCATTCGCTGGAGGTGAAGGAGGCCGAGATCCCGACTCCTCAAGACTGCTGCGGCTGTCATTCTGTTGTCTGAACAACCCGTTTCTATTCTTTTCGAACCAGTTCTTTGCGCCTGAGAATGCCTTCGATCCAAAGGTCGGCTCCAAGGTACCATTCTCAGCACCATGAGATGGCATCACTCGCTCATTCTCGATATCGAACCATTTCTCGCATCCCAAGATGCCGTGCCGGTGATTGAATTTATGGCCAAAAGATAGAAAATCTTTCTGGGTCAAGGCGATGAAGCCTGCGAGTGTGCGATAGTAGGGGTCGAGCATAACCTGCGCGATTGCAGCGACCTGAGATGTACGATCCCAGCCGTCTGAGCAATGAAGCAAGACATGATCTCCACCAAGTCCTATAGCCCTCGCGACCTTCTCAGAACCTTCTAACAGACCTGCAATGTGACCGAGCCAACCGGATTTTTGGAGTGACTCATGGGAAATCTTCAGATGCGTGACTTCTGCGCCGCCCAAGCTCTCCACAACTTTGGCCAAGGATTTGCGCATAACATGAATGTTTGCTATGTCGAGGAAGACTCGCTCTGGAGGACGTTTAGTGTTGCCACAGTAGTTCGCCACGTCTTCAATGCCACCTCCTGTGGCACGATTGGCTAAAGCATTGAATCTTGGTCGCGCATCCACAATCATCTTCCTTCGAGTAGTGCCGTAGATCTTCGGCCCAGACTCTGCCTCGGAGGAATCTAAGTCCGCTGTGTCCATGTCTTCGTCAGGAACATCAGGAGCTTGCTCCAAGGACTTTGATGACGAGCCATGAACGTCGTTTTGGTGCAATGCATCTTGAGTTTGAAGATCTTTCGGGCCTTGTTCTGAATGCACGTGGCTAGAAAATATTGCCGATACGAGGCGCTCGTCTTGAGCATTTCTCTTTCCAGCGAGACCGGGCATCGGTTGTGACGATCGCGTAATGCTGCCGCCGTTGGAATGAAGATATGTCAAGGCTGGTATTCTGCTCTTAGACCTGTATGGGCCACCATACTTGAGCATATTGTCGCTAACATTAGCAGGCACGCACAGTACACGAGGATACGTGGGAGAAAAGGTGTAGTCCTGGTTGATGGTTGTGAGGCGCCAGGCACTGCCCGGCCCTTCTGAGGACTTTCCACCTATGCCCATTCGTGCGAATTCACGTCGAGCGTCATATGGATTAATCTTCGCCGCAATTTCCTCTTGGGGCGCTCTGAAGTGAAATGCATGCAGATCTTGCACACGATCAACGCAGCATCGATCTCGGAGACAGTAAAACACCCTGCGTGCTGCTGCATCAGCAGACGTTTTGCCGTCTCTATGAAAGATGAAGACCATCTGCTTGAAGTCGCGCGTACTGATTCGAATTTCCGGCGCTCGCCCATTGTATGTGCTGTGCATCGCCGTTGCATTGTTGCCTACAGGCGTCAACGGCCTTTGGGGTGATGCGAAAGCAGACAGCGCAGACGCCGAATCTGTGCTCGGCCTGCCCCCTTCGTTGGTGCCATAGACCGGCGGAAACGCTGAATCATCGCGATCAACTTCTCGGTCATGGCGATGTCCATCGAATTCCTGCGGGCGTGTATGATGTGCTTGACTCGGCTTCAAGACACAAGAATTGATCAGTGGATATGGGAACCAGATTTCTTTCGTTTTGCGTTTCGCAGGAGTATGAGAGCTTGGGACTGTGGCTGCGGCTGCAGTACTCGAGTCTGAATCGCCCTTAGGTGTGGCGTAACCAAAGCTCCGCTGGCTTGGTGGCTCTGGTGTGGATATGATCAAGTGATGTCGTTGCAAGATCAGTGTACCGTAGACCTTTTCTGTATCGATCTTGCCGTCAAAGCACTCTACATTTCGTTCGCGAATTTCCCTCGTCCGCGGTATTGTCTCCATGGTGCCAGCGCAGGCAGCTCATGCAGTTGGCTGTCCCGGAGCCGACGGCGCAACAAAGATGTTGTCGCTCGTGCGATCGCGCGCTCTCATTCGCTGGTCAGAATGCTGCTGCGGAAGTTCAGATGTGGGAGTTTGTGCCCCATATCGCGAATTATTAGAAAGGCTAACTAGTCAATGTGTTGCCTCGAGGTCGCATGACGTTTGGTGAATGTGTGTGGCGTGGGCCGGCCCGGCCGTTGAACCTGAGGCCTTCGCATACAAAAGCTGACATGAAGGTACCGTAATGCAATGCCAAACGGCGCTCTGCCATTAATATTTACGAGCTATGCTGTTGATACATCGCTACGCGGGACCTGAACTTCCACGCAACTTCTAGCTAGTGCGCACAATACCCATGAAACGCCGTTCCAATGCTTGCCACCCTTGACGTGAACGCTAAACGCCAATAAACTCCTCCCTGCACATGCCGCTGTGCTCCATCTATGCGAAGCCAAAATACTCACTACCTGCAGTGATGGCAGTGTAAAGTTGATGCCGAAGGTGCTCGTAGCTATCGTACTCAGGAAGATCGAGCTCTGCGGAATAGTCAGCATTGGCAGCCATTTGTTTCTCAGGGCAATTGAACTTACGATTGAAGCATGTGTGACTAGATGGTAGCTTCTCCTTGCTGCTGTAGTCACGATGGATGTTAAAGCGCGAGAAGCCATTCATACCTTCCAGCTCCTTGAAACCGTTGAGTGGAACTTTGCTAGTACCAGTAACGAACTGCAAGAGCTTGGCTTTTTCTTCTTTGTCGAAGCTGCGAACCGCACGCCAGAACCACTGGACTTGTGGAGAAGTGGGTGTGTAGTTTGTGTACTCGGTGTTGTTCTTCCAATCATCAACATCAATGTCAGGCAGACCAGAGATGAGCAACTCCAGCTCCTGTTCATTGAAGATGGAAATGAGCTCAGGAGGAATGATATCGTGAAATCCAGTGAGGAACTCATCGAGCTGCGCCTGTACAGACTTGATCAGGCGATACTCCACAACGTGGCGAACATATTCGTGCTTGTTCTCCTCAGTCACTGGAATTTCGCGCCCATTCTCGATAAGATCGACGGTCTCAGTCGAACCAAACCTATCGATGTCGACGGAGAAGGTCTCGAAGGTGATATCAGTGATGTCGTTCTCCAGAATCCAGACCAGTGACTTGTAGTAGTCCAAGTCGAGAGTCTCCATGTCCTTCAGAGACACAGACTTGCCCAAGATCTTGCGGTACACCGCTCTGCTGAAGTGACAGTCAAGGACTCTGTTCTCGTATAGAGCCTTGCCGATGATTCTCCCAATGAACTTGAAGAACATCAGATGTTCAGGATTGACGGTGCTGAGTGTGTTGGGGTGGAACGTGGTTCGGTCGGCAGCCACAGGGTTGAAAAGGCAATAGTCTGGATTGAACATTTGGCGAGCCATGGCGGCAAACCATTCACGCGACACACCGCCAGCATCGATTCCCTCTTCGCCATGGAAACGAATGTTGAGTTTGCCGTACTTGATCTCGTTTGGGCTCTTGTAGTAGAGCGACTTGAATGAATCGTGGAAGACTTGGTCGCGGCGCACGTTGAGTTGCAGGGAAGGATGCGACACGCGTACTTCAGCTCTGCGGTCGTGAAGCTTGCGACTGAAGTATGCGCGCTTGTTGTCGAACTCAAGTACTTTGGAGTTCTTGGCCAAAATCGCGAGATTCCCATTCATGAGCTTGGGATTGTTACGAATGAGTTCGTTCAGGATCTTGCGATGCTCCTCTGTGAAACTGAAGAACAGGCTCTCGACACGAGTGTCGGGAGGTGGCGTACTCACATCGACATCAACAGACGATGACGCATTAGCCGCATTCTCCTTCAGTGCACTGTTGCGACACATCACCATCAAGGATTCGATGAGTGGTAGCAGAATGGTTGCGACGTTGACCATGTTGCCGCGTTGGCGGATAGCTGCGAGGCAGGCACTGAGACTAGTCCAGAGCTTTTCGAAAGTAGGGCTCCGGTACAGTGTGGAAAGGATGTCATCCTTTAGCTTCTGCTCACTACCAGCGTCTGATGCGGCTGTAGCTTGAGGGATGCGTTTTGGATCGAACAGATGGTCCAGGGCAACCAAAACGCGGAGGAGCTTCTTCTGCTTCGCACCTGCAGAGGAGAAACTCGCAAGCGCCATGCCTTGAAGGTCAGTGCCGTTCTCAGCAGCCTGAATTTGTTTGGCGAGGTGTTCCAGATCCGTCAAAAGACCATCACCGAGTTCCTGTGCCTGGCGGATGAGCTCCTTGCCGAAGACTTCCTTTGCGCCAGGGATCGAAGACAGATTCTTGATGATGTCCAACGTGTCACTGAACGTCTTGGTTGGGCATTCACGGGCAGCCAGTATGTTGACCACGAGGCCAATGTTCTCTTCTGGCACCTCGGGCGGTACGAGATCGTGGTGCTTCTTCTTTGCCTCGGTGCTTTCCTTTGGCGGCTCTTCAGATGGTACCGATGTGTTTCCGGCTGTAGATGCCTCTTGCATCGGGACATCAGGAGCATTAGTGGTCGAACCTGACTGATCCGCAGGGGCCGTGGTGTTGGTGACTTCTTTTGGTGCAGAGTCTTGAGCTTCCTTCGCACGTTTGAGGAGGATTGTCAGAGGATGTGTCACATGGCTCAGTAGGGAGGCCAATGTCTCCATGACAGCGGTATTCTCCGTAATCAGCTTGCGGTCGAGCAAGGTGAGCAGAGCATTCAGTGGAAATCTGCCAGCTTTGCTCTCGCGATCCTTGCCCTTCTTGGCCGGCGTCACCCGCTGGCTTGTGATCGTCTCATGCTCGTTGAGGAAGAACGAGGGCACACGTGGGTTCTCGTTCGCCAGCGCGTTCAAGGTGCCTAAGCACTGCTGAACAATGTTCAGTGGTGACAAATCCGTGCTGGGCGTTGTGGTCTGAGGGCCTGTGAGGCTGCGTTTCAAAGGTTGAGGTGTCTTCGGCCCTGCCGGTTGCTTGGCTCTCAGCGATAGATGTGCGAAGCTGCGCTCCACCGCATTCACGTCGGCGGTCCCATCCTGCAGGATTGAAAGTAGAATGCTGATGACCTCTGCTCGGTTCTGGGTGTTCTTGCAGACGTCCGCCAGGATGCCGTGCAGGTTACTCTTGGCCTTGTGGTTGAGAGAGACGAACATCAGCCGTAAGAGCGTGGCAATGCCCGCCTTGTCCAACATTTGGGCGACAGGGCGGCGTGGTCGACTTGGTTCTCGTGCTGCAGCATCAGCCTGGCCATTGCTGCCAGGACCATTGAGGATACGTGCAGCACCTTCCATGGCACGACCGAGACGGCCTGTTGCATCGCCTCGCGGTCGCCGATCGCCCAGGAGAGCCCGAGCTTCGGCCTGAAGGTCATCAGGCAGCGCGGCAAGAACTGTCTCATCTGCATCCAGCAGGACTGCTTGGCGCAAGTTGGGGTCCAGCATCGCCATAAAGTCCGCGTTGTTCATTTCCTCTGGCTGTGCGGGTCCGGCACTGGCCTGGCCTCCTTCTTGAGCTCTGCGTTGACGCTCCTCATCTCTCTCACGACGACGTCGCTCTATCTGCTCGGAGCGCAGAAGCTCCTGCTGGATCTCTCGTGGCAGGGCTTCGAGGAACTCGCGGCTGATCTCGCTCTGAGGTTCTCCGGATTGAACAGCTTGAGAACGCTGCTCAGCGAACTGAGTCATAATTACTTCCTCTCTCATGTCCTCAGGTAAGGCCTCGATGTACTCGCGGTCGATTCCCAGAGTAGTGATGTCAAGCTCACGACCCCGAATGGTGATTGTCACTCGTTCTCCCGGTGCTTCAGGCGCCACAGGGGCGGGTTCGTTAGTCGCCTCATTCCCAGCTTGTTCAACTCCCTCCATGCTGACAGTAGCATCTTCGGTCGAAGCTGCTTGCTCGGCCTGCTGATTAGCCTGGGCTTCTTGTTCGGCACGCTCTCTGGCTTCACGCTCCTCGCGCTCCTGCTTCTCTTGTGCCTCCTTCTCTGCCTTCTCAGCCTCAGCCTTCTTGCGGGCTTCCTCTTCTGCCTTCTCTGCGGCCGCCCTACGCTCAGCTTCTTCCTTTTCGCGAATTCTCCGCGCCTCCATTGCAGCTGGAACCAAGGCTCGCAGCAGCATGTTGATGACGCGCAACGCTTTCTCGTGGAACTTGCCCGGGAACAGCAAGCGAGCCTCTTCTTGCCAACGATTGGCCGTAGAACAAGCCCTGAATTCGACCGCTTGGGCTTCCTCATGTCCGCCGCTACCCCGAGCGATGGTGCGTCCGCCGGAGAGCATTTCAGCCCACCGCCGGCCGTCAGCGGAGCCGCCAAGTTGCTCACGCAAGGAACGCGTTGTATCGATATCGAGCATGGCATGGCCACCTCCTCTAGTGTGAACGGTGAAACCAGGTGCGAGGGCACCGATGCCTTGCCAAGCACTTGGGTCCAGGACGAAAGGCTGGCCGCCCACGTTTGGCCCTACGGTAGCAACTAAATCTTGGAGAATGGCTTCGGGACCAACGCGTGGTAGGAACGTGCGGCGTGCTGTTGGACGACCCGAAAGGGGATCAAAGGCATCTCGTTCTCGCTGCTGGCCGTTGTCTCGCTGCAACAAAGGATTGATGCCATCCTCGTCACGAGCATGTGGAGTTGATCGATGCGATCTCATTCCCATAGGTCGTAGCGGGTCGTTGATCATGCCAAGCATTTCGTTGAAGCCGCCACGGTGCAAGTGAGTGTGGTGGTGATGGTGGTGCGGTACGCCACGCAGCACAGCCGGTGCAGGTTGAGCATCCCACGCCCAACCGCCATCTGCTTCTTCGTCTTCGTCATCCTCGATCTCTGGCTCGTACACAATGTCCTCACCATAGTCGGGCTCTTCTTCTTCATCGTCATCATCATCTTCCGGTGCCATCTCGTCTTCGAAGAATTCCTCTTCGCCATCGCCCATGTCGATTCTGACGATGTGTTCGTGTTCGCCAGATTCGGAAACATCGTCGCCTGCCAGTACATGCGCGATATGCTCAAGAGGCCCACCATGTGGTGAGCCACCATCGACGGCAACATCATGATGCTCAAACTCGAGACCCTCTTCTTCCCAGTCGCCAGCGTCTTGCTCGCCAAGGCTAGCATTTTCATCATCTCCGGTGACCTCTTCCATGTGGCTGTAGTCCATTTCATCTCCGTGGTCCATATCGTCATCATCGTCCTCGGAACTCTCCTCAGAATCGTCAGAATCGTCATCATCCTCGTCGTCTTCTTCCATGACATCGAGATCAATCTCCATATCGCCCGGTCGTCCTTCGATCTCGCCCATGCCGTCCAGCCCATCTTCGTCCTCATCACTTACTACGTCGCCGTGTTCGGGCATCTCCTCTTCTTCGTACTCCATTTCTTCGTCGTACTCATCGTATTCCATGCCTTCATCATCGTCGTCGTCGTCGTCATCCGATTCATCGTCATCTTCGCCAAGAGTGGTGTTGCGAAGGAGGTCTGGCGTCTGCTCCCGGCCCTCGTCTTCATCGGAGACGGACGTCGTCGACAAGATGTCATCTTCCTCGGTACTGCCTCCCGTGACATTGGAAGAGATATCTGAACTCTGGCTCAGAGTGACGCCCAGCTCGGTCAGCTGTTTCAATGGTCCGAGAATGTACTTCACGGCACGTTTGGCATTCGGGAAATTCAGATCCAATTCCGCAATCGCTGAGGTGAGGGCACTTATGAAGTTCTTCTCGTACATGAGGCGACCAATCTGTTGATGAGCAGAGAACGACCCGGCTGCGACAACATTTGACCGCTGCAAGTCGACTTTTCCATTCAACATGCGATTGAACAGCTCACCCAACGACAGCAGGCGAGAGTAACGGTGATCGAGAGGTTCGGAGGACGCAGTCGCCTCTTTGAAGGCACGGAGAGCGTGTTCAAGCACAAACTTCCTCACTTGGGTGAGTTCCGGTTCCTGTTCCGCAAAGTCGACGGAGTCGAATGATGGAACACTGCTCGATTGTCGCTCTTGGGTCTTGGTGCACAATGATACCAGAACGTTGATCGCCCAGTTCGACGTCGCAGCTTTCTTGCGGTGCGCGACATCATCACGGTGTTCCAGAGTGCCGACAGGCAGTAGACTGTTGAGCAAATAGTTCAAGGTGCCCGAGCGTGGCTTGGACGGAGTTGCCGGCTGTGTGTTGGTTTTGTGCTTGAAGTTGATGAACTCAAGCTTGCTAGAATTGTAGCAAGCTACAAGCTCCGCCACGCATTGCAGCAGGAAGCAACGATAGAGGTAAGTTGGATGTTCCTCGGGCTTGAATGCTGGTCGCTCATTCTTCGCGTCTGCAGGCTTCTGCACCGCCGTAGTGAAGTCTGCAATGGCTGGGGACACATCCGCCATCTCCACGTCCACCGTTCGGTCTTCGTCAGCAGAATTTTCCGGGAGGGTATCCTTTCCAGGAGAAGGATCCGAAACATCTTTCCAGATGAATAGCTCGCGCAGTAAGAATTGAACCACCCAATCGGAGACTTCTGCACTCGGCAGTTTTGATTCTGTCGCTCTTTGTCCTTCTGGCACCGATCGAGGTGCCTTGGCCGCTGAAGGTGATGCGGGTGCATTCTGCGAAGCCTCTGATTTCTTCAAGCTGAGATGTTGGCCTCGATGGGGGTTTCCATCGTACCTCGCGATCTCGAGCAGCTCTTGCGTAACGTCTACGAAAGCCTGTGGATCACGTATAGCCAAATAATAGAGGCTACGCGTGTAGGACGACGTATCCATTGGACGGGTCGAGCGATGATTGTCGAACGCAACGCGGATTTCTGCCCTCATGATTTGCCGGATCGTCTGGTCGTCCTCGATCATATGACGCAGTATCATAAGGAAAGTTGATTGTAGCTTGTCTTCAAGTGGTGCCGCAAGCTGTCTGATCATGACGAACAATTTGTTAAGCGTCTGCTTAGTGCTCAATCGTGCGGCCAGGTCACGACGCCGCGTCAGCTCAACGAGAATGCGGCAGATGGACAGCGCCAGCGACTTGTTCTTGCCGACTTTGGGCAGCAGTCCCTCGAGAGCGTCGAAAAGCTGCGCCCGTGACTCTGCAGACACAACAGGCTCTGGTTCGGTGATCTTTGGTAGAGGCTTCAGAGGATCGTCGGATGGCGGCGGCGTCCACTCAATCTCGATCGGTTGCTCGTCTTCAGCCAGAACACGCTCGATGATAAGGAGGATCATCTCCACCCACGGAGCATCTTCGGCCTTTTGGTCTGTCTCGAGCTGGACCCAACTGACGAGGCTTCCAAAATATTCTTTCAACTCATCCAGGGTCGAGTCAAAGAAATCGCGATCTTGCAAAATGAGTGCGACGAGATGAGCGTATGCGTGAATCTTTTTGCCAGCCTCCGGGCTGCCCTCCTCGCCTTGTAAGGAGATTAGTGAAGACACCAGGGTTGTACCTATCTCTGCTCTTGGGTTTGCGGCTTCACCTGCTTTGGCCACGGCAGCATGGATGAGGTCGGCCAATTCAAAGGTGATGCCATCTTGTGTCCCGAGAACATTCAAGCACTGGTCGATGAGATCTTCACGCACTTTCTCGCGCTCCTCATTCAGATCATCAATAGTGACGAAGGGCTGCTGTGTATCCGTACCTTCGAGTGTCGGTGCGGAGGCTTGTGGTGCTGGCGCCAACAACTCTCGTGCTACAGAACCTGCAATCTCGGCGGCAAGATCTTCTTCTCGAAGCATGTCGGGCGGGATTCGTCCAAGAGAACCAAAATCCTCCTCAGTTGCCATGACATGATCCGACGACTGCGCCAGAGCATCCTCGTCCTGCATGATTTCATCGCTGCCGGGCGCCGGACCAACATGTACCTGGACATCAGACTGAGGTCGTTGTTCGGTCGGGTCGCTAGGGGTGGCTGTTTCCTCTCCTTCTGGAATTGGAAAGCGCGGGACACGAGGGTCATTCTGTCGCAATCTACAGTATGCCTCTGCTTGATGATGGTGCGCGGGACAGCGATACAGTGCCTCGCGACTGAGGCTTGCATCGAACCCTGCGTTCGTCAGGTCGCTGAGATGGTCGGTGTTTCGCAGTCGAAATCCAGGCCGATGTGCCAGCACTCGTCGACTGGCTTGGTCACTACGTCTCAGAGCCCGATCTTCGCCCTCGGCTTTCAGTATGAGGCGAAGAATAGTGACTACCGATTCCACATTTCCCTTGCTGAATTTCTCGATATGCTCAGAGCGCCAGATTTTGCTGATGGCAGGAAGAATTGCGTGCCGCACTTCAACAACGAATTGTCCAGGCTGGAAATAGTCTGGTTGTGTTGAGTGCTTGACGATGATGTTATTGGACTGGCTCGCGTCGTTAATGCACTTCGACCGTGCTATTTGGCTGTAGAAGCCCAAGATAGCTGCAATGGCGTCCTTCACGGATGTGTCGGGTTTGTCAGTGTCAGGCTGTTGAACGAGCAGTCGCACAAAGCGATCGAGGTATTCATTCAACTTGTCGAAACCGCCGGCCGCGTAGAATTTTGTCATGACCAATGTCAGAGCCTCTTTGGTGCCAAAAGTTTCCATCGAGTACGAATTGCGTACTAGCATCCGACCGATCATCTTCAGAATGTGGCACACATACTTGAGTTCCATACCCTCTTCGTGGGCCTCGTTTCGTCTGTAGGCAAGTTCCCAGAGAACAGCCTTCGCAAGATGTTCGGCAACGAATATGGCATGTTGTCTGACAACGGCGTCTGTGGCCCGCTTTGTCACTATGGCTTGGCCAAGGGAATGAAAGAACGATTCAATGCCCATCGGAACCTGGCTCAGAAGATAGCGTATGGTGCGAGTGTTCTTGAGACTGAGAACTGCAGCAGGAGCCTTCTTCTCATCTGACCCGTCCGAGGAACCCCCGTTCAGGGTCAGGCGAGCTGGATCACTGCGGTCGGTTGCGAAATCGACATAGCCCTCATTGTCAACACGGCGCATGTGGAACGCACGGGGATCAGTCTTAGTGAGCTTGTCATCGGGCATGTCACGCAGCATGAGGAGGCCCTCCCAAAGACAAGATGCATGCAGTCTGCTCAGGTCGTCCACGAGTTCGATATAAACATCTGTGAAGTTGAGGCTCGAGAAAACATGGTTGTCCTGGCTCCCGTGTCGGAGTGTGTATGGTGGAGGCGCCAAAGTTCGTCCCAGGATATGAGTCAGCATATGCGTGTTTAGCAATGCTTTCACTATCGCAGTGCCGTTGGTGCCGTCCGGAAGGCTTGACTTGCCGCTTTGTGACAGATCCAGAAAGCTTGAGAAGGAGCTGGATCGGCTGTCAACGTTCATGAATTCCTTAAGGTCGGCCACGGCACGCTGTGTCCTCTTGATCATGCTTGGCAACACCAATGGCGCCTTAGCTTCACACATGGTCTTCAGAACTTGCGTGAGCTTGCTGAAGAGTGGGAATGCAACCAGGTCATGCGGATTGCTTGGACTCATGGCCAGATCGAGCAGAAGTTCGGCGCCCGATTCTTCACAGAACAGATTGCACATTCCACTGTTGTGGAAGAAGCCTTCCAGAAACTTGAAGCAAGCACTGAGATAGCAAATCGCAGGGGCATACTCTCGCTCATCTGTGGAGGCGTCGTGAGCAGCGACCTCTGCCGGCGAGGATGAATCGCCATCAGCGTCACTCGAACCCGTCTGGGTTGCGGCATCCACCGTGCCCGCCGTCAAAGCTGCGCTGCCGCCTGCGACAATGAGTTTTCCATCGGCGGCTTCCCAAAGCTTGGCGCCGGCCTGTTTGCCACGAGAAAGAATGGCAGTCAGCTCCTTGAGTCGCTTCAGCATGTTGAACACGGCCGCCATGATCTGACTCTTCAACCGTGGCTGATGACGCGCCAACTCGTCGAAAGCATGACCGATGGTTGCTGCAGTCTGTCCTTCATCTTCCATTGCACGGACGTGCATTGGCGAAAGGAAAATGTCGAAGTATTTCACCAGAACACCAGACGCTTGGAAGAGTTGCATGCCGTTCTCATTCAGGCAGATTGCCCCAAATGCGGTAGGAACATCACACAAGACCTCGCCCACTGGCAGAATGCCTGTAACAGAGGGGTAGATCGGCTGGCCGTCATCGTTCGCCACGATTGATGGCGTCTCGCTTGCGCTCACGATCTCGCCAGGAGGAGGCAGCTCGTCGGGAATCTTTTGCTGGGTTATAGATTCTAGAAGACTTCTGCTGAGTCCAGCCTCGCCAATGACTTGGTAGCTCGTTGGCTCGTTGTGGATGAAGCTGCTGATGATGTTCACTGCACCACTCCACACGTTGGCGCCGAAAATTGATGAGTTTTCAATCACACTGCGCAAAGCGCCTAGAACTTGTGGGGTGTCGATCAAGTTCCTGAGCAGGCGGTCATGACCACCCGTGTTATGCTCAAACATGTGCACGGTATTCTTGAACAACTGGCGCAGTGTGGACTGCTGGTAGAAGGGAATGTCATAATCCACAACTCTGGACTTGTATTCCTTTGGCAAGCCATTGCCGTTCTTGGATTTCTCAAGTGCTGTGTTGACCTCGGACGCTGTCAGATCGGCAATGATGTCCAGTCCACGGACATCCGCAAGTGTTTGGAACGCGGTGCCGATGCCGTGTACGAAGCTGTCAAAGAATTGCAAGGTGCGTTCGTAGAATCGTTCGGCGCGTGAAGTTCGCAACTGCAAAGCCTCCACGAGAATGCCCATGACACCAGCGGCCACCATCTTCTCTCCGTAGCGAGCTTGAGCATTGCACTGCAACAGGCTGTTGATGAGATCGAAAACGGCGTCTCGCCATTGGCTCTCTTCGAGTTCCACGGCTTTGTCGGCGTTTGGAGCAACCGACAGTGTGCTGATAAGCTTTCGAAGCTCGTAGTAAAGCACACCATGGTTGACCGCAATTGCAAGGGCATCGCCCACCTCAGAGACCTTGTTGCGGCTCTTGCTCAGGGCCTCCAAAGTCATGAGTACTGTGGTTTCCGTTTGCAAAGTCAAGGGAGTCTGACCGTCGGTAGCTGGCTGAAGGAGGTCGGATAGCTGCTGCGCAAGATGGTAGCGTCGCGGCTCTTCAGCATCTGGGATGCCAATCCTCTCCTGTAGCTTGCTCTCACTCAGTGCATACACCAGATTGGCAATTGCTAGAAGGCGGACTTCAAGGATTTCCTGCGCATTCACCTCAGGCGACGCAAATGCCTTCGCGATACGAATGCGGTTGAGTACTTCATACTGCATGTCAACTGGCACCTTGTCCAGAGATTCCTTCACAAGGACCCAGGCTGGTGTTTGAGCCACCTTCGTCGATGATATGGTAAACAGCTTTGGGGCTGTCGGCGAGGAACTGTCCTGCTCTCGCTGCTTCCCAGAAACCACAGGTGAATCTTCGGTCGAGGCACTCCCATCACCCGTTGATGGGCGATCGCGCGACGGCCCAAGGTTTGAAGCCCTCCGCACCGGAGTAGGTGTCGATGGTATGGTTTGGCTAAGGTGTGACGAGGGCGTCTGTGATGGCTCGGCGGACGTCTGTTCGTAGTAGCTCAACGATACCGTAGACACGGCGCTTCGAACGGCAGCCGGCATTGGACCTTTGGCAATGGCCACCAAGTCCGTGGGGGTGAAAGTGGGGAATGTGGCCGGCTTCTCTTTCGCCTTTCCTGAAGACTGCAGCGAGCTATTGTTCTGGATGTGAGGCTTGGGAAAGGGCATTGCGATCTTGTGCAAATTGTCCAAGTTGATGTTGTAGTGGTTTGCAAGCAGGACAGCCTGGTGTGCTGGGTTGTGATTCTTGTACCGCGCGACTTGATAGCGCTGGGCAAGCCGCAGGCCCAGCTTCAGACATTGCTGCAGCAAGCTCAAAGACGTGGTGTGAAGCAGAGCGTTGATATGGGTGCTGCTGGCGTACAGACTTCGGTTGCCACAGTGTTCCAGCAGCAGACGAGTGAAGCGAAGTATCGATTCCACCAGCTCTCGATCTCCTTCCGCCGAATAGCCAGCAGCGTCCAACTCTTGTGTCTGGCCGCCCACGGCAGGATATGGCGTGTCTTCTGCCGCATCTCCCTTTTGCAACACTCTTCTCTCAAATTGCTGGGTTTGAGGCCCCTCGCTCAGACCGTATTCCTTGTTGAACAACTCGAGAACATGGTCGAAGCGGTCCAACAACGCTATCCAGTGGTACAGGTCGCCTCGAGGCAGCGGCCAGTGTTGTGGAAACTCATCGAGCTTTGCTGGCAGCTGGCAGAGAGGAATCTCTATCGACTGTTTCACAAAATCTTTCACGAAAGGTGAAAGTGTCGAAGTATGCCGCTCAGTAGCGACCTTCTTGATCTTTCCCATAGCGCCAGGCGCCGCGGTGAGCGCGGTCCTGCAATGCGCAGTTTCGCCGCACCGGCGTCTGGCAGCGCTCAGCGGGGGATATCTTCTCCTGACCGGTCAAGGGAGCAGTGATGCAGAGGTGGAGCGGTGACCATGAACGCGAGAAGATGTGTTCGATGGAGGAGCTGCGGGGCGTCGATGGCGATGATTTTTCGAGGCGGGACGCGGGAGCAGGTGCGGAGCAGCGAGTGTGATGCAGCGCTGGCAACGTCACGCACGCGAGAGTTGCAACGTCGATGCCGGTCGGTTGGCGGGTGTAGGAGCAGGCGCGAGCGAGCGGCGGTGGTGTCGATGCCCAGGCGAGCGTTCTCGGGCGTTGTCGAAGTTGCGTCGTGCAGTGTTGGTGGTGAATGGTGTCAAAGCGTTGACGTAGTTCGGCAGGCAACTTTCTCGCTCAACGCACACGTGGAGTAGGACGGGCCAGTGGTGGAGGGTGTTGCACAATAATGTACGCTGCTTTGCTCGCGCAGATGATGTAGGTTGCTGGCTAACTAGTTAGGCTAGGTTAGTCGGAGCAGAATAATGAGGTACCGCCAGAGCTCTCACAAAGCCAAAGCCCACATGCAATCCGAGCGCGTCCGGTAGCGTGCTGCACGATCGCCATTCACACACTTGACACCAACGGCTTCAAGCAAACCCGCAATCCACGAAACCTCACCTGTCGCGAACCCTCCCTCACCTCACCCTCAGTCGCTCTTTTCTAGCTACTTCTCGCGCTTTCCTCTCCACTCCACTCGCAACCCCCTCACATCACCGCCCAGCACAGCCACCGCCCTCCATTCCTCCACGATTCGCAAGCATGAAGGTCAACATCAAGTCCTACACCGCCGTGGCCTCGTGGAAGTGGGACCTGCCGCCAGGCTCCGACAAGGACTGTGGTATCTGTCGGGTCGACTTCGAAGGTACCTGCTCCAAGTGCAAGTATCCAGGCGACGAGTGCCCCATCAGTAAGTCGACGAACTCGAGGGCGCACTGATCAATGACTGACCTCCTTACTAGTGATCGGCGAGTGTAAGCACTGCTTCCACATGCACTGCATCGCCGTCTGGCTCCAGTCCGAGTCCTCTCAGGGCCGGTGCCCAATGTGCCGCCAGCCCTTTCGCGAGAAGGTCGCTGAGGTCAAGAGCGCCGGTCCGCAGACTCCAGCTGGCCGCCAGCCGCCACGTAGTGGCGGCAGCGGCACATCGAACCGTTCTGGTTGACGAGCGCATCTTGTTCGAGACCAGACTGGCTCGATCGGCACTCACCAACACTACTCGTTTGATCGGCATCACACGGTGCACTCGGAGCTCTACTCTTTCTTTTGTACAGGCAGTTGACAGTTGAGTCACGGCGGAAGCGTTCATTCGACAAGATAAGACTGACACTCATTAGCAACATGAACGAAAAATAATGTCCGACTGATGAACGACGATTGTACGAAAGGCACTGTTTGAGATACCCCGAGGAAGCGCAGCATCGAGCATGACTGACGCCCTTTTGCGACTTGTGCTTTTTTGTCTTGGAAACCCCCTACCCAGCTGAGAGCATTGCGGATTGTGGATTGCTTTGTTCAACGGTTTGAGAAGGAAATTTGTCTGGGAACTACTGCAAAAGACGCCAGGTGCGTTTAACATGTAGGACTTGCAGATGACTGGGTGCATGGAAAATAAACAAACTCCTGGCATGCGCTGAATTTTCCCTCCGCCATTCATTCATCTCAATCCCAAGGAGTGACCACTCTCGTCTCGAATTTACCGCTCGGAACGGGTTGCTGCATCATCATCATTGATGGTGGCTGCTGCTGCTGGCAACCACTGACCACACTCTCCCACGTCTCACCCCTCGTCCTCGTCCTCCCTCTCCTCTCCTCGGGAGGAACATACCGATATCGAGAACTAGCGCTCGATCTCCTCCCACTCGACGAAACCTGAGAAATAGAGTCCTCCGGCGCAACTTCACTTCGTCGCGCTGACGGCGTAGTGGGATATTGAACAAGCGCCCAATCTTGCTGTTGCCGCTTCGAAGACCGCTTCGCGGACGTACTTGTATCAGAGCAAGGAAAATTATTTTTAGAATGCATCGGCTGTGGAATCGGAGGCAGAGGCAGCGGGAGTGGATAAGTATTCGCTCTGCTTGCCATTTTGCGACGTTGTTGTTGTTGAGTAGAAGGTTTCAACGTTCTTGAGGAAGCCGACGAAGAAGCAATTGATACCGCGCTGTCGCGTCTTGATTTTCCCGTGTACGACGATTTTGGCTTCATGGACAGCTCTTCGATCCTGTCCTCGTCGATGTCTTCTAGCAGTTCGACTCTCGGGCCTGTTCTGTCAGGGAGATATCGAGGTACTGCTTTGGCGCTCCCGTGGAATGCAGACAAAGAGTCGTTCATATTGCCGTACGGGAGTGGGAGTTGCATCTGGCGGCCGAGTTCTCGGCTGGCCAGTTCTGAGAAGTAAGCATCGTAAGGAATTGTCGCTGGACTCGGTGAGGGTTGGTAGGACGTGTACGAGTAGGTATAACTGTAATGAGAATTGTCCGCGAATGTTCCCGAGTGGGAGAAAGATGTAGTTGTCGATGCGGCGAACATCTTCCCTGTCGGTGGTGGAAGACGAAGAGCAGCTTATTATTGATGCGGTCGTCGTGAAGAGGAGCAACTAGACAAAAGAGTCCTCTGAATACTTGTGGTTGAAGTAGAAGAAGTAAAACCAACAGCTTGCAACAACAACAAGCAGCTCCCTATATCCACAACCAAGATTCACGACGTATATATCCAACGCCCAACCCCTCAGCAGCACATGCATAAAGGCAAACAATCAAACGAAACAAGAAGCCAGGCCTTCCTATCGCTTAGCAGCCCACAGCCCAGCCCGTGGCACATCCCGCCTCTGCAAGCCCCATCTAGGCGATCACATAAGTACAACAATGCACGAAACGAGGCCATCTCGTTTAGCCACCTTTTCCAGTCCCACCACATGTATGTATGCTACAAGCAACGTCACGGCACGGCACGGCAAAAAGCACACATAAGGCAAAAAGAATCCACACAACATGTACAACGTGTTCGGCGGCTCAGGCACACGCGGTTGTCAGAAAATCACTCGCTTGCCCTGCATTTCACGATTCGCGAAGTCCTAAAGCGCCAGCAGCGCCACGTCAAAACCTCGCAGAGGCTCAGCCACGCAGAGAGCAAAGCAAGTGGGAGTCCAGAGGTGCTCCTGTCCCGAGAGACTGGACCGTTGTTCGTATGGAAAGCATTACATGATCTTGGATGATAGTCTTAGCCCCAGGGGCCTTAGATCCGAGAGCCTCTTGTGCCTCCAAGGCAGACTGACGCTGTTCGCATACAGCCTTGCCACGCAAGCTCCAGTGTACATAAGCGAAGCTGCATGCAGAAAGACGACACCTCGGACGATAGGAAGCCTTGTCATTGTTTGAGAAAGCCCAACTGTCGTGAAGTGCCCATTAGTTAGTTCTGTACTGTACATAAAGTAAGCTCGTGGCGTTGATGGTCTCTCTGCCTTGCTGTGATCGCCATCATGCTGCAAATGCATATGCAGCCTTTATGCATACGCCCGGAAATGCCAAGTCCTGCAGGACATCCTGCCGGCGAAGAGCTATGCCGACACAGCCCCGTCCGAGCCTATGCAAGCTCTGCGCGTCCTGGTGGAGACTCTCTCGCCGTGCACTGTGGTGCGGCCTCAAATCTCAATCAAAAGCTAGGGAGTCCTTGTTGTTATTGCACGGAGTGACGGCGCGCCATTTTCGAAAGCTCTAAAGCTCGGAATGTGCTGCCGCTGTAGTCGCACTCTCGTATTTGCTTGCGATGCTTTCGACGGCATCCTTGCCCTTTGGTGGGAAGAAGTTTCCGTCCTTGAGTGACTTGAATGCGAGATCAAATCGCGCCCCAAAGAACCACGCCGCAGCGATCTGCGAGTCGATTTGTCAGCTGTGTCCAATACCAACGAGGTAGACCAACTCACCATGCAGATCGAGACCACTCCTAACGTAGCAACGATGGCCAAGATCATGAAGAAGACATCCTTCTTCGCCTCTGCCTCTTCCTCCTTTCTCCTCGCCTCCTCCGCTGAGTCGACCACTGTGCTGCCGGCTGGCAGAGTCCTAGGCGTCTGCGTCGGGAAAATCGTCTCGATGAACTTCTCGATCTTCCCGCATGCGACACTGATCTCCAAGAAGTTCGGATCGCTAGGGTTATTCTTCCTATGGATCTTCCTCGCAAATCGTCTGAAGACCTCACAAACCAGTTGCAAGTTTTGTGTGCTCTGCATCATCAACTCACACGCTGAACCCTTCGTGATCTTCACGTTTCTCTCGAAGATATCCGGGTTCTGGAAGCACAGCTCCAGCGTTGCAATGGCCATCGTCTGGGGGATCGCAACGAAGTTGAACACACTCTGTTCCTTGACTCCAGCCATGTAGAACAAGCACTCATCCGCCCTCTTCAGCGCCAACAACACCATCTCACTACTACAGGCCAAGGCCTTCTCACGATTTTGCGGTTCAAACAGATCCGAAAACTTCTCCACGTGTTTCGACCAGACCTCCTTGGGCCAGAAATATCTCTTATCCTCATGATCCTCTCGAATATCGCGGATAATGTTCGTCTGTTGCAAAAATTGTCCCATGCTCTCCATCAACTCAGGTCTCTGCAACAGCACTGGGTTCGCGAGTTTCGCTTCCACGAACAATCTCGTCAAACCCTCTCCCACCAGCCCCGCAACGTAATGGCAGTAGAGCTCGTAGTCCTTGATCGTCTTGACTCCGTT
The DNA here is from genome assembly GCA_013365195.1 of Cercospora citrullina. Classification (NCBI taxonomy): domain Eukaryota; kingdom Fungi; phylum Ascomycota; class Dothideomycetes; order Mycosphaerellales; family Mycosphaerellaceae; genus Cercospora; species Cercospora citrullina. Next base: position 135,874 of record JAASFF010000021.1, read on the forward strand.
CGCATTGTGATCCGCATTCTCAGCATAGTCCGCCATGCCATTTCCCATCTTCTTGGTGATGTCCTTAATGATGGCCTTGTACTCCGCCTTCTGCTGGTTGAACTCTTTAGCCACAACATCGAACTTGACCAACAGCTCCCGATCCTTCTCATTCGGCCCATTGCCATCAAATGTCCACGCTTCGTCCTCAATGAATTCATCAAACTTCCTGAGCAGAGGTTCTTTGCGCTCGATGGGGATTGTCATATCGTCTTCGATGGTGTCGAGACCGCGGAGGATGAGGTAGAAAAGGCAGACGGGAACAAGGAGTTCGGGATGCAGCTCTTGAATCACAGCGGCGAAGGAGCGGGAGGTGAGGTTGAGGAAACGGAAGCATTCTTTGAGGTTGGCGGACTCTTTGGACTCATCACGTTCGTGGACGGGATTGTGCCAGGTCTTCCATTGGATGATGGCACGGAGTTCCTGGAGGTGAAAGAGGTAGTACGCGACGGTTTTGGCGGAAGGCATGTTGGGCGATTGTATTGTGTGTTGTGTTGATCGAGAAGAAGTTGGTCGGAAGAGGTTTGAGGTTTTTCGCTATTGCTGGACGGGATAAGGTAGGAGCGCAGCTGGATCGTCAAGTCCGTGTCGTTCTGGCCACAGGGTGTGCGGAGTTCCTGCTGCGCTACACCACCTCACTTTTCTGAGCAAGTGACAAACGTACGAGATCGTAGTGGTCGAGGGGTGCTTCTGGCGAAGGATGCGGCTAATTGGACAAACACCAATGGTTCTGGCGTCGGTGTGGGTGGACCCTGGATGAGGAGAAGAAATGGCCTGACTTTTTGCCATGGGGCCCTAATCTTATTCCACTTCGGCTCCGCAAACATCATTGCCTGTGCTTTCACTTGCCATGTTCCACTTTGAGGACTACTGAAAGAGGGCAGCACGTTGTACAATCCATCGTTTTGCGACATTCTTGGTATGCGGTGGCACGATAAAATGATAAATAATAGTGAGGGAGGCGATGATCGTACCATCTCTGCTGCAATTCCTACGGCAGCTAATGCCCAATGCCGCGAGACACTTCTCCGCTGACAACATTAAATACTACGCTGTCATTCTGTACGACAGCATATCTTCACTGTACAGCTGATCACATACTCAATCGCTCCCACGGCTCCTCAGTCGCCTCCCAATTGGGCCAACGCTGGCACTCAGGTTGAAATTCTCTTTCTCCTTCTCCGCGACCCCTAACGCCCCTCCAGCAACTGTCATCCGCGCACTACGCTTGGTCGGCAACTTGCTATCGCTCTGTTGATGCACAATACTGTCAGTCTTGTGTCTCTTCAGTCTTGGCTCGGGGACCTTGCAAGCATCCCCAACGATGTCTTCCTCCTCATCAGCATACTCTTCGCTAATGGTGAAAGTTGCTGTTGCTGATCCTGTGTTTGCCAGTGCATTAGCATCTAGCTCTCGAAGACTTGCCACACTACTTAGCGAACTTGCAGTCTGAGGTCGAGAAGTAGGTGCCGAGGCAGGAGCTGTAAGGACCGGCGGAGTATCGGTGAAGACGTTGGTTATCTTTGTTGGACTGGCTTGGGGCTTGCTCGGACTGCTCTTCGAAGGACTGTTCCTCATCTTTGATGGGGAAAAGCGCTTGTTAGGCGACTTTGGGGGCGAAGCGAGAGGGTCTCGAGGCACTATGCCGCGCATTCGGTTGAGCAGAGTTTCGTGGCTCTCTGTGCGAGGGAGAGTAGTTGGGTACATGTACTGCATCCGAGCAGGAGTCTCGCCAGTGATTGAGTACTCTGCCAGCTGAGCAGAGCTGTTCTCCTCGCGAAGACTGCGAAGCGCTTGTCGCACTTCTCCCTCTTCAGCCAGGGCAGGAAGTGTCTGAACGAGAACTTCAGCGCGATCCTGCATATCGATATCGAGTGCTTGAGTTCGATTGTAGGAGGTCTCGAAGTGGTCGCCGATGTTGCGATAGCTTTCTTGGACGTTGCTTGCAAGCTGTCCCAGGCTGGCTGTGTGGGCATCGTGGTGCTCCTCATTTTGAGCACGAACTCTTGACACAATTTCGTTCAAGGCAACAAGCTGATTGTCCATTTGAGCCATTTGTCCATTTACGATCCGAACAGTCTCGCCATGGACTGCTTTCGTGGTCTCGGTGATCTTGATAGTGTTCTCGTTGGCATTGGTCCAATCCGTCTTTAGCTTGGTCTTAATTGTCTCTCGGGCTTGGACAGATGAATCGATCAGCTCCTGGCCACTTCTGCTCCAAGAATCCATGCCATTGCCATAAGTCTGCTGCACGACGGCATATTCGTCGGCGGATGTCTTGATGCGCTTGTTAGCACTCTCAAGGTACCCAGCCATTCGCGACTCTTGTGCTGCGGCAGAGTGGTTGATCAGCGATCCAATTTGTGTCAGCAAAGCCTCGCGCTCTTTAGCCGCAACCTCGCGCTCTTTTTCTACAGCTTGCCTGAGATGATCTTGCGACGAATGACTGGCCTCGACAAAGCTTGCATTCGCCTCTAGGATTTCTTGACGTAAACGTTGAGCTTCTGCCTGCTGTTCGTTCATGCGACGGATGAGGTCATCAAACAACATCTTGAAGTCTCGTCCAAGTGTCACATAAGAGTCCTGCAATTGGCGATGGAAGGCGGTTAGTTCGGTAGCGATGCCTTCGCTAATGCGTTGTGCAGCAGAGGACATGTCGTTCAACCCTGCACCGACCTTGTCTTTCACGTCCTCACGAAGTGTGCTAATTTCGTGCAACACTTCGTTCATGTCATCTCGCGACTTGCTTGTCTGGGCGTCCACCTCTGCTTGTGACGCCTCAAAAGCAGCCGCCTTCTGTTGCAAGAACTCCTTTGACGATTTAAGCTCCTGCATTTCGTCAGATACGAACGACTGCATGCGGCCAGATAATGCAGCGATCAGACACTCCTGCTGCGCACGATGTGCCTCAATGCGCTCTTCGATGCTCATTGTTGCAGTGGACACCTGGCCTTGGGAGTCTGCCCATCGGGTTCGGTTCACATCCTGGAGATCAGACCGTCGTCGAAGTTTCGAGTGCAGCTTATCAACATGGTTCGTGGTGGTTTCCAGTGTTCCCAAAAGATCTCCCCCAACCTCAGCCAGTTTCTCCTCGGTCTCTTGGTGGGCTTTTCGGAGCATCTCCTCTTCAGCCAGAACAGTCTTTGTGTGCTCCAGTACAAGCTCAGTCTTAGCGAGCACGCCCTTCGTGCTGTCCAGAATCGTCTTGGTCTCCTCATTGCTCTTCTTCAAAGTTTGGAAGTTACTCGTAAGTAAGAATAGCTCGTTAACTTTATTGCGCAGATTCACCTCCATAGTCTCGATTTTGTCGCGTTGCTCTTCGCTCAAAATTCTCCGCGACTCTGACTCGGTCGTAATGTCCTCGTACGCTTCGGCGGTGAGGTAGACACCGTTCCGCTGTCTTGTGGCTATGAGCTCCGACTTCAGCTTCTCGATCTCAGAAGTCCACTCCCTAAGCAGCGTCTTCTTCGACATCATTTGGTTGACTTGTGGTTTGTTGCGAATGTTCTTTGCGCGGAAAGCATAGTCCAGAGTACTGATCGTCTCCTCAAGATTGCTCTTTGCTGGGGACAAGGTCGCAATGATGCAGGTCTTGGTCTTGCCACCGAGAGAGTCTTGTAGTAGACGCGTGAGCTTCGACTCTCGATATGGAATATGGCTGCTCTTGTCGACCAGCGCGTTGATGACACGCCCCAATGTGAGCAGAGATTTGTTGATCAAGCCAGCCTCGGCTGCACGTTTGTTTTCTGCACCAGAACGCTGAATGTTTTCGGAACCAGCCAAGTCCACCAGATTCAGCTTTCCAGAGCACACGAAGTCTTCTCCAGTATCGGACGTGCGCTTCTGGTATACTGTAATTGTAAACACGGTGTGAGAACGCGACGACAGATCGTTGCACTTTGTTGCTGCGACTTGTCTCTTGTGGCTACCATCTCGCAGCAATTTAATGCCTTTCGAGGCAGTCTTGATGTGTGTCTCCTCCATGCCCTGTACCATGGTTGTAGTCCTCCCATTCTTGTTGGCTTCGTCGAATATCTTCAGCTTTGTGTGGTCGTCAGCTGCAAGCAGATCGCGCAATTCCTCATTGTATAGTTCAATGAATGAGCATTTCACGCTATGCTCAATCTTCTCCGATTCGTCGCCCAATTTCGCGAATAATGTATGCAGTACTCGTGGGATGATACCGGCTGCTTCAGGTATAGGAAGAGTGTCGCTGATGTCGCCCGACATGGTATATGTTTTGCCCGTGCCTGTCTGTCCATATGCGAAAATTGTGCAATTGAAGCCATTGAGCACTTCGTCCAGAATGGGAGCCACCACTTCCTCAAACACCATGCCCTGGTCGGAGGCGGGCGAAAACACCTTGTCAAACTGGTATGCCTTATTGCTCAACGCGCTTGGTCCCATCGACAATTCCACCTTCTTGCCCTTGATGCCATCGGTCGATACCACGACGCCGCTGTTCTCCTTGACTTCCCTGTCATTCCTCCCTCGACACCGTACCACCACATTGATGTTCGTCTCTTCTCCAGACTCGGCTTCAGGTCCAGCAGGCGCTTTCCGTTTGGGAGTCCTATTCCGCGACGACGCGATGCTCTCTGCTGGCGATATCCGGCCGTTCGTGATGGGTGTCGCTGTCGCAGCTCGGTTCACGCCCGGACGACCGAGTCCTGGGCGCATGGTGGGCACTTTGCGCGTCTGGCTCGCCCCTCTGCCAGAGCCAAAAGATGCCATTGCTGGCGCTGCTGTGTGTGTTGATATGGCGACTGATAACGGGCTTTGGGTGTGACAGGCGCATATGCAGCCCATCCTGGTTTGTTTATTTACCTCGAGGAAGCTCCGACCGACCGGCTGTCCCTGCGTCGGCACTTGGTTAAGCCGCGCTGCGTCATCGCCCTCACCTTGCACCACCAGCGTGACCTTTCTCTCAACAATACAGTTCACAGACTGCTAGAGTCCTGGACACTGCGGGAGAAGCACCGGTAAGCTGAATTGGCAGTGTCACTTCATCCTGCAACTCCTCCACCACGCCGATCGACGCTGCCCGCCATGGCTTCCACATGACCTGGGTCCCGCCGCAGGCATGTGGTCGCAACAGCATGACCGCCTTTCACTGCTCCGACGACCCTTTACCCTCCAGCCAGCATAGACCTCAATTCTCACCGTAGACGTCTGCAAATATGACGGGCGACACCATCTCCGTTGTGCCTGGGCATAGCCTGGGCTTCATGGCTCTCGGCTCCTCTCTCCACGAGATCCTCACCACGCTCAAAGACGACATTACGCGCTACCCCAAGATCGACCTGTCTTTCTCTCAGTTGGCACCTCTTATCACCCCGATCGTGGTGTCTCTACCTGAGAATGGCATTCGTCTTCGTTTTGATGGCTGCGACCAGCGTTTACGCTTGATCGAGGTCATGGATTTTGACAAAGCAAGAGTGGCGTACAAGGGCAGTGAACTGGTGAAAGAAGGCTCGACGGCTACCTTCAAGCGTATCTACCAGCTTTTTGGCGCTTCGTATCCAGGTGAATATCTACCACCCAGGACCGGCAAAGCTGGAACATATACTCTCTCGTGGCCAGGTGTTGCCTTTACATTTCCGTTGCAGCACTCCGCATGGGCGCCAGATAAGGACCATGTGTCTCTACTTGGCTCGCATGCTGCCTCATCTGCCACATTCATGGCCGTGTTCGAGGGCAACAGCTGGCCTGAAGCACGGGAGACGCTGTTTGTGAAGCCGCCTGAGGGGCCACGAACGAGTGCCATCGTCTCCCAACCACGCGACATGTTGCCTGCCGAGGTTGAAGCTGCTGTCATTAGTGGTGCTGGAAAGATCGAGCTGCTAAGACGTGCTCCGGCGTCTTCTTTCGACATCACGTTGGGCCGCACGACACCGCAGGACCTTCTCACTGAACTCGGTCCACCAGACGGTTATCATAAGCGGGATATGCAACCGGCGATTGAACCGTCTGCACACCCAAGGCCACGCAGTACATCGCGAACGAATGGAAGAGCGCATCCAACTCCGCCATCCAGCTATTCCTCGACTGGCACTGACACGTACGACACAGACTTCGACTCAGGCGATACCGAGGACGATGCAGCAGAGCGAGCTGGTAGAGAGACCTTTTGGAGCTACTTCAGACACGGTGTGGACATTCTGGTGGGTCCTTACAATGACCAAGTCTCGTTCCCGGAGGAGCTGTCCCACTTGCCACGAACACCACTGTCGCCAAGTCCACACCTGGTAGTTCTGAAGGTTGTCATGCACGGCAACATTCCCGGCTCATATGCCTTTAACCGGCATCGAAGACTACGGTGGCAATTATCACTCCGAGGAGCCAGCAGCATTCTCACATCCGAGCACACATTCGAAGAAATTCAGCCGGATCTCATGCAAGCATTTCGAAGTGTCTGGCCCGAATCGGAAATGGGAAGAGGCAAAGTCATTAACCGGACATGGCGCGGTTCGCCGAGTGACAGTAGTTTCTTTCTGCCCGATACCGATACGGATTTGGTGGAAGGTACTGGAAGTGAGAGCTTCATTGATAACAGCAAGCTGCATAACTTCCCCGGCCTGACCTTCGAGGTGTTGAGCAATGGCGCTATCAGTGCCCTGACCGTATCTTGATGAGTGACAGGTCGGCAGCAGGTCTTTCGATCAGGACCTGCTTTAGAGGAGAGTATGTATGTTGGAAAGTGGTCTGCGTACATCTTGTACGTCTCATAGCGGACGCATAGCTATGCTACTATGTACCAATCCGAACACATCTTCTCTGCCTTTCCAAATTTGACGTGAGAGTTTCTATTAAGAGTTCCATTAAATTAAGCTTATGTTTCTGTGATATCGGCGGAGCTGCGCTGCGAATTGAGCCACTGAGCTGTTACCTAGGCATTTTAAGCACTCACTTGGCTACTTGCTGATCGAGTCACACTCGTAGCAGACTTCCTGGTAATCTCTCGAACGGATTCTGCCAAGTGTTGCGTGACTTGCTGTTCCTCGGCCGCTTGACTCCCATATTATGTGTCTTCCATTCAATTCTGATCGGTTCTCCACTTCACCATCGCGATCGGAATGACAACCGTTGCAGGCGTGTCACCTGTGGGCTAAACCTCGCTCATCCTGCCAAACCAGGCAAGCTGAAAATTCCCATTAAGCCATACTACTCCCCGCATCTTTCAACGCATATCGAATCTTCGCAATCTCCTCATATCCCGCAAACATCCCATGCGGCCCTCCAGCCCCTTTCAAAATATACGGCAAAGTTTCCACATACAATTCATGGCTTGCTGCGTATGGGTTACAAGCCTTACATTCCAGCTCCACCTCATATTTCGTGGCCAAAGTCTTCCCTTGGAATTCCGCTTTCGGCATCAACGTATCGCAAAATTGTACCCATGGCCATAGTTTCTTCCAGTCGTCTCGATGTAGCTGTTTCGTTACTCTGACTCGGAGATCGAATTTCGTGACTGGGGTCACAACACACCGTTCGAGGGCTTGAATAGATTCTGCAAAATTGAAGTTTTGGAGTTGCCAAATAACTTTTTCGGGAGCGAAGCGCTTTGTTGGCGGATTACTGTTCGACGATACTGAGAAAGTCCCGAGAAAGATTGGGCCGAATTCTGCTCGGATTTGTCTGTTGACTTGTGCTAGAGGGTGGTCCACGATTTTTCCGTTTCGGATGACCAGTTGTTCGGTGTCTGAGGCTATGGTGTCGTAAATCATGTTGCGCAATTCGCCCGGCAGATTCAGGAAGGGCGAAAGTGCCGACGTTCGTGGTGTATAAGCATTTCGATCTGCCATTTCTAACTGGGCCTTGATTTCGTTTGAGATATGGTGACTTGATTCGCTTCCTGGCAAGGTCGGCGTTCCTTTTCCTTGGGAAGTGCTGTGCAGAGAGGGAGGAAGTGCCGCGCACCGGCCGCCTAAGGTATATACGGGGACCTAGCAGAGCGCGCAGAACACGATTACGACTTTTTCCTACAGGATGTAGTACGTCACGTTAGTATTCTGTGCTTACTTCGTCATGGGCAGCGAAGCTGATTATTAGATTCTAGCCAGGCGGGTACTTTATCTGGTGGCTGCGGGTGCCTCGGAGATAGGACTTGGTGACAGAGTCACGATTGGTGCTGAGCATCAAGGCGAAGATACATACGCCCGAAGAGAAGGGATGAGACATTTCGCAGAGTCACTGCGTCTGTGAGACCAGCGTGGGTGTCGTTCCCCGCATGCTCGCTCATCCTCATGGCTCACACTCAAGTAGGCGCAAATAGTTTTAATGCCGGTGGTCGAATGCCACTGATGACATCAAGAGAAGCAATATGCTTTACTGTGTAGACGTGCATGACGACCGTTGTTGATGAGGAAGGCAAGATCGAGGAAAAGCTACGGACCGAGCCTTGGCTCATATCCCGAACGAAGCACGTCAGACGGCCAATGCGATCTCGGCGACAGCTCCAAAGCTGTTGGAAAGATGACTCTCGTTGCTGTTGTTGACAATGCAGCAGGCACTTTCGAAATTCTCGCGCCCTACTCCTGCTCGCCACCTGACTGAGAATTTCACCAGATCGCAATCCCGACCCCGACTCCTACTCCACTCTCGCACATTCGCAGCAACAGCCATGGTCAAAGGCGATCCATTCAAGCCCGCGAGTCGCGTTGCGGGCACGAGGCAGGATGTCTGGAGTATCGTCAACGAGGCGGCAGGACAATCAGAAAAGCCAGTCGTCAACATGGGACAAGGCTTCTTCGGGTACAATCCTCCCAAGTTCTGTCTCGATGCTGCGAAGGAAGCATTGGACAAGGTCGAATGCAATCAGTACTCTCCTACCGCAGGACGACCACGACTACGAAAAGCAATCGCTGATGCCTACTCGTCCTACTTTGGACGTCAACTGGATCCAATGAAAGAAGTGACAATCACGACTGGAGCGAACGAGGGCATGCTGTCGGCCTTCATGGGTTTCCTCGAACCTGGGGACGAAGCGATTGTTTTCGAGCCTTACTTCGATCAATATATCTCCAACATCGAGATGCCAGGTGGAAAGGTTGTCTATGTGCCTCTACACCCACCAAAGGACGGCGCTACAAAGAGCACGAGTGCGGGCGAGTGGACGTTGGACGTCAAGGAATTCGAAGCAGCGATCACAGATCGAACAAGAATGGTGGTTATCAACACTCCACACAATCCAATCGGTAAGGTCTTCAGTAAGGAAGAATTACAGGCTATTGGGGATATTTGCGTGAAGCACAACATCATCATTCTGTCTGATGAAGTGTATGATGCGCTATACTACGTGCCCTTCACTCGGATGGCCACACTTTCGCCGGAAATCGCCAAGTTGACCTTGACCGTCGGCTCAGCAGGCAAGCTATTCTACGCGACAGGGTGGCGTGTGGGTTATCTCATTGGACCAGAGCATTTGATCAAATACGTATCGGCAGCACACACCCGCATCTGCTACAGCAGCGTCAGCCCGCTCCAGGAAGCCACAGCTGCCGCATTCGAGCAAGCAAACGAGCACAATTTCTGGGAGGAGAGCAAGAAGGAAATGAAGAGCAAAGTGGATCGCTTGACGGAAGTCTTCAAAGAGCTTGATTTGCCATATTCTGATCCAGAAGGAGGATACTTTGTGCTGGTCAACCTTAGCAAGGTTAAGCTGCCCGAAGATTACGACTTCCCGCCGCATGTTGCGAACCGCCCTCGAGATTTCAAGCTCTGTTGGTTCCTCATCAAAGAGCTTGGGGTAGCGGCTATTCCGCCGACTGAGTTCTTCACTGATGCGAACGCTCATATTGTGGAGGACTGGTTGCGGTTCGCTGTCTGCAAGAACGACGATGTTCTCGAGCAGGCGAAGGAGCGTCTTCGAGGCTTAAAGAAATACATCCAATAGAGACACAGTCGCTCATCCTCGCGGATAAGACGCGAACCGTTGGGCATGCGGAAGCGTCGTGAGTCACTCCTGTTGCCTTGAGCGCAGATCATTTTGCTGCATTCCAGCAGAAATCTCGTATCGATAGCCAGAAGACTACTCTGACCCCGATGCTGAGTGATCGACCGCTGCAGTGTCAGTGCGCATAATGCCCGAAAGCAAGCCATCCCGCTTGAAAACAACCGTAACCATACTCTGCCCCGTCTTGCCGCCGAATTGAAATGTAGGATACTTCGCCTCATCGTGATACCGCAAACCACTATCCTCCGTAACCAGCCACGAAATCAATTCATCCTTGGTCCAATTGCACGACGTGACGAACAGATAATCGCCCGGCTTGATCAGCTTCTCCACCCGTTCCCGGTAGACCTCACAGGGATGCGGTTGCCCATCCGTCCTCGGCATTAGTGAAATCGCATCGAAAGTGCCCTTATCCAGCACAACGTCGAACCCGTCCCTCAGCCATTCCTCCTCAGGCTCCTCCGTCAACAGATCCCACTGCTTAAACTCCACTTTCCCATACCCTTGCTCATCGTCCTCACTCTCCAACTCCCCTTTCTTCTGCTCATTGATTTGCTCCGCGAGCCGGATACTCATAGGCGAGTAATCCACTCCCCACATTTCTCCGATCCAGCGCTCACCGCAATCATTTTCGTCTTCGCGGAGCGCAAAGAGCATATGGCCGTTACCGGTGCCTAGGTCCAGAAAACGCGTTTCTTCGCGATCGAGAGAGCCACCTGAGGTGAGGTCGTATGTTGAGAGGAGTTTGAGGACGACATCTTCTGCATTGGACTCTTCGAACCAGTTTATTCCTTCGTCTTCGGGGTCTTCGGTGTGGTTCTTGAGTTCGCGCGTGTAGCAGTTCTCCCAGCTGTTGCAAACTGATCAGCATCTGGTGGCGGTTGAAGGATTGAGGGAAGTCGCGGCGCGAAGCAATGACTTTTTTTTCCACTTACTACTCCTTCGTGCCGAGCTCGCTCGGATCGAGCAATTTGCGCCCTTCAGCACCGGAAACTTCACCCATGTTTGATTTGATGGTTTTGGTGAATGTTCAGAAGTGCTGCTGAAGTGGTTGGTGTAGGTACTGAATTTGTGTCACGCCGCAATCTCCCGCCCGAGCGGGCAGCGTGGAGATGTGGGGTGGACGAGAACGAGAAGGGGCGGCACAGCATTCTAGACAATGTCGCAATTGTATCGCGTAGGCGCTCTAGCTACTACAGTGCCGCCGACCTGCATCTCATTGCGACTACTCAAAAGGGTATGTGGACCGTAATGGTATTTTGTCGTGATCGTCCGCCTGCCGCCGCTCCGTCAGCCTCGCATCCGGAGCCGGTTGAGTGTACAAGGGCCATCCCTGAGAGACCGAGCAGCCGCGATGACTTGTGCACGAGACTGCACTTGCCACGCTTCCGCTTTGTCAGGTGCATAGAGCAGGTGAGGTGAGAGAGCAGAAGAGAAGCTACTCCTTTCGTTTGTATCCTTTCCTTGTTTCGGAAGGCCCCCACAAACGTCATCGAGACTTCAGGCTGTCAGATAATCTTCGTATCTACAGTTGTGCACACGCCACTTACCTACGTACGCCTAACGATGCTGCATTCTCGATAGCGAATATGACGGAGTCACAGACCACCGGCAAACTCTCGCCTGAACAGGCCAAGGCCCTCTTCGACATATTGACGCACCAACAAATATACAAAGAAATCGAGGACTTCAAATATCCCGGAGCTATCCACAACTACGGACCACCATTCCAGGATAGTGTCACCTCCCCTCAATCGCCTATCCTGCAGACCCTAGTGTCCAAGTTCTTGCTCAAGCTACCTGGCCTGCGAGATGTCTCACCTGAGTTCTGGAAAGGTCGTGTCGATACCTTGATAGATGAGCTTTCAGAGGCTGAGTTATCTGAGAGCTACGACAAGGGAATATTGGGTATTCGCAAGACACTTGCTACCGCGATTTCAGCCCTGATAGAGTATCCTGCAAGAGGCGTGCTTGGAGGTTTTCCAAAAGAGGAAGTCAAGCGGTCTGCGAAATATGACACTTCGAATCCAGACGATGTTTTGCAGGCATGGAAAGATTGTGTTCAAAAGGCAGTGTATGGGGACCTCGTCGACGAACTTTTCGATAAAGCTGCCGAGACGGACGACCTTACGAAACATGACTCTCTGGTGCAGGGCATGCACGAGTTCATGGTGGTGAAGTAGGTGGGGAAAAGAGTTGAGTCCGAATTTCTTGCTGACTTCGGACAGCATTGCATCCATTATGCACTACACATTAGTGCTTTCACCAGAAGGCCCGACGATGCTGCGAATGTTATCAAGCGTGCACAATTTGATCCCATACACGATCATACGACAGACTCTGAAGGTCGGCAATGTCGCAACAATGCTCAGTGGAATTGTCAGGATTGTGTTAGCCAAAGCCAGTGTGGCAACAGTCACAAATTGGATCGGGTTGAGCAGTGGCGCTGATGAAGGCATGAATCTCATGCAACAGTGAGTCGATCGACAGTTTTCTTGATGATGCACTCTCTGACCATGTGCAGAATCATCTCTCAAGTCCTAGGCTGGGACAAGCGTGAGCTCAAGAAACGTGCGGAGAAAATTGAAAAGGGCAAAGACGCGCCGCCCAAAGAAGTCCTGGCTGAAATCAAGAACTGGCTAGGACGAGGCCGCGCAGAGCACGAGGAGACTCGCAAAAGCAGCCAAGCGTCGAACATGTCGATTGTCGCGACGATACTTGCTCTATCCTCAGCATCGGCAGAACTGTCGGAAGCACAGCATGCCAAAGCCCAAGAATACCTATCACTACAGCTGGGTATACGGGATCGACAACAAATTGTGAAGGTACTCTGCCAACGGAATCCGGACATCATAACAGCTGCGATCAGAGATGCCGTAGATGCATACACGCCCATGATTCGTTACATACACCAGGCTGTCAATCTCAGCGATACGCTCTGGGACTTCGAACGATTCCTCACAGACATGCTCAAGATCAGCATGCCGAGCGACAACACAAAGCAGGAGCAAAAGCCACCCACTGTCGAAGACTTTGTTGACCTTCTGCATCGTCACCAGAGCAGTTGCCATAAATTCCTGCACCAGTTCGCCAAGAATGGCAAAGAAATGACGGAATGGTGGAGGGAGTACATTCACATGGCAGCTTCGAACTTTAGAAAAGAAGACAAGCCCCCGACAAGTGACTCCGTTGTATCCGATAAGATGACCACAGGTGCTCTGCAAGACGAACTGGAAGTTGCGTTCTCGAAACTATCTGCCGAAGACCAGAAGACAGTCCAAACAGAACTCGATGCCTGGAAGAAATATATCGACGAACTTCACAATGCTTCCAATGCCAGGATAAGTTCCGTCATCAAGAGAACACATTCTACGCCTTTCGGCCCTGGCGCATATCTCGCGAGATGGCAGCAGCTACTCGATGAGACGCCCATCACGCCCGCGACTTCGAATGGACCTGTGCGACATGGCTCCGATAAGAGCGTGAAAGTAGATAGTCGGACCGACGTCGAAGGAAACTCTGAGGGCAGTCTGATTACGGAAGAGCAGGCGCAGAAAGCTGTTGGCGAACAGTTGCCGACGCCGCCGAAGTGCGAGGCCGTTTCAAAGTTGCTGTGGCCTAAGTTCACGCAGTTATTGGTTTCGAAGTAGACGCTCATGCATGCATCTCGGACGCAAGCTTCCTCGAAACTGCTGCTGAATGCGCGAGCGAGCTAGCAAGAAACTTTCGGAATACTGAATCGACTGTCAAACCTCCTCCGCAATCAGCATCGCCCTCATCCTTTTACAGCAAATGAAGACAGCAGCCCATGAGCAAGTTTAAAAATACAGCCAGAAGAACGACACCTACATAGAAGCAACAAGCAGTACAGCTAAAGTCTCCTTCTCTGCTCAATTCTTTCTTCTGTCCACAGTCTAATCTAGCTAATAATTAATGAAAAACTCTCAGAAACAGACCTGCGTCTCTCAGCATCGACAAGGCAAAAAAAACTCTCGATTTGTCCAAACCCCCTCCCACATCCGCTTTCCACCCGGCGCTTCTGCCTCCTGGGGGATACAACCTAAATTCTACAGTACTGTTGAACACCAAGCCGGAGCTTGAACCGCAAGGCCATTCCTTAGCTCGCCACAACCTTTCACCAATCGCTAATAAGCATGGAAGTACTGAAACCCCAGCGAGCGTTCGGGCACGTGGGATCACAGAGAGGGCATTCGCAGACAAGGAGAATAAAGTTCAATTCTGACTTCCAGTCACGGAAGATTCCTTGCCCGACTCCTTTTTAGGAAAATGGATCAAAGACTGAAATGAAGCTTGGCGACAACCACGAGATTCGGAAGGAGAAAGCTGTAGGGACAGTAACAGTAGTGCTTCGTGTGATCGTGCTATCTACTGATGACTCGCCTCTCTCTCCATTACGCGAACATTTGCCAATCGATTCGACTCGATCCGATAGAGGCTTGCCTCTTCTCTTTCGTACACGGCTACATGCCGGGTGCCCTCTCCCTTGTCGTCCCATATTCCCTCATGATGATGATATTGATGATGGTGTATAATGCTCCTCTTCCAATCCCGCTGAAAACGCGGCAAGTCCAGGCAAACAACAAAAGAGAAAACATCGCTTGCTCGAAAACCAACAAAGAAATGCAAAATGTACACATGCGTGCGCAGTGTTGAAGAAGTTTCCCACTGCCTTCTGAATCACGCAATTCAGCGCGACCGGAGAACAGAGCAAGAGCGAAAGCTGCTAGACGTGAAAGTGTCGAATGCTCTGCGCGATCAATCGTGATCCATCAATTCACTCTCGTCGCCAAAAGCCTCATCGCCATCCACATCAATCTCATCCAGTGCAGCAGCGCCCATCATCCCGGCAAGGTGCGTGTGGTTAGTGTTTTGCTGGTATGGCTGGATTTGAACGACGCCAGGAGGAGCAGTGTGGATATGATGGCCAGCATGTTCAGGAGTCCACGCCGGACCAGCAGACGTGGTTGTGGCCGGTGCGCTTTGGCTGAGAGGAGAAGGACTCCCACCTGCAAGACCCGGGATGTTCCCAGTCGGCCAGTTGTGAGTAGGAGTGGGCACTATGGGGGTGTGACCAGGCTGGTGATGTCCTTGGACATCGACATTCAGCACAGGCGTTGTGCTTCCGTTCGAGTCGACAATGTTCTCGTCCATTTCAGCATCGGACGGCTCATGTTCACCTGCAGCCAAAGCCGCTGCACGACGTGCGTTTTGTCGAGCAGCAAGGCCTTCACGTGCTTCACGGGCCCACTTCTGCTCGTTGAGATATTGTCGGAGCCGTGAGACGCCGGTACCGGAGAAAACGCAAAAGACGTCGCGCTGGTGCTCGTTGAACTCAGGTGGGGCATCTCGACAGAAGACAACCAACTCATCTCTAAGAAAAGCTTGCACACCCGTCAAGCTGAGGTGGGTAAGCTTTGGGCAAGAGTTGAGTAAGGTGTGGATTCCCTGTCGAAAACTGTCAGCAATTATCCTACCAAAGTGTCAAATGAGAAAACTCACATCGAGTGTCAGCTGAGTGCAGTAGCTCAAGTGCACTCGCTCCAACACGCTCGAGTTGCCAATTGTCTTGCCATTCCTCACTTCCCCTCGCGCCAGGCTCCATATACTTTGATCTGTTATTCCAGCGCACTTCACCAATCCGATCCGCTTGAGCTTCGGCAGTCCGGCCAATTTCATCACGCTCTGATCAGTAAGTTGGCTACAACACGCCAAATCGATATACCGGATGCGATTGCAAGCCTTGGCCAAGGCCTCAACAGAGGCATCGGTGATGCGCGCGCAATGTCCCAGATGGATGTAGTGCAAATTCTTGCCCAACTTGGTGATAGCGAACACCGCGCGATCCGTGATCTGTCGGCACTTTGCTAAAATGAGATTGCGCAGGCGCGGACAAGTCTGGATGATTTTCTCGACACCTTTGTCGCCTAGTTCAGCACAGTCCGTAAGGTCAAGAATGCGCAGTGAATCAAACGTTGTAGGGTGATCCGGATCGTACGGGATGTCGAGGAATGCTTGGTCGTTGATCTGACCACAGTGTGCAAGGCGCATCTCACGCAGTTGCGGACATCGGGTAAGCAATGCTGTGATAGACTGGCTCTCCATGTTCTGCAAGCCATACAGATCGATCTCGAGTAGGTGTGCGCAGTAGGTAGCCACAGTCTCAATCGATTTGTCCGTCAACTGAACACAGTTATTGAATTTGAGTCGCTTCAGATGACGGCAGTTCTTTGCGATGGCCATGATCGATGCATCTGTCAGCTTCTTGCATCCGGTCACGTTGAGTCCTTGCAGACGTAAGCAGTTGTCCGCAACCTCCATCATGGTCTTATCCGTGAGCTGGTCCAGGCCAGTGACGTCCAGCGCAAGAAGACTCCGATTCCCATCGATCAGAGGCACAAGACTCATATCAGTCAATTTGCAGTTATTCGTCAACGTCAATCGTTCAATCCTCTTGCAGTTCTTCATGCCCACCAACGTGCCGTCGCTGACTTGGTGGCCGAGTGTGGACATGTTCAGTCTCTTGACCAGGTCCTGATACGCAAAGAAGCGCTTCCTATTCCGTATCGAGTTGATCACATTGTGGATGTTCTGCCACTTATTCATGGCCGGTCGATGCCACAATAGCCCCACGCTGTTCTTTGCCCATTCCTTGCACACCAGCATACACATCTGCAGGTCGCGCGAGGAAGTGAGGCGCGAGAATATGCTGATCAAGATCTCTGCAGGCAGACGATGCACTGGCGACACACGGCATCGCTCTTCGTACTCCCTCCGCATGGCTTCCGTTTGCGACAGCTCCGGAGACATGTCGCCACCCAGTGAAGACTGTGAATCGTTGGCCTGGATCATGAAGGAATCGTTGTCATCGTCCGCTTCGCGCTCGGGCGATGTCGAAGAGGAACTGGAGCTAGATACGCTAGAAGCGCGTTGCTGCCGCCGTGATCGCAGCATATTGAACCGATTGTCGTTGTTGTCGTCAGGTCGCGCTGTGGATGCCGGACTTGGGGCGAATCGTGACATGGTCGCGGCGGGGTGGTGGTGCTGATCGTGAATTCGCCAAGTCACTGTTTCCGCAGAGCGAGCGCAGCCAAGTCGCAAAGGGTCGTGACCAGACGGACTTGGTACGCAGCGCAGATCGAGCCGTCGCGATGTTTTCGTCGAGTGTGCGAAGTGGTGAAATTGGCGGCAATCCTGCTTTCGAGGCGAGGATGAGGTCGGGAGAGGTCAACGGGGAAGAGCCGGTTGCGTGAGGCTGTCACAGATGGCAGGAGACCGTTGCTGGAAGGGGGGTGCACCTGGCACCTGCCAACCGGTCGCTTCGGCTTGGTCGGAAAGGATGTTCGGGGACGTGATCGTTGGGTGGTGTCGTTGGTCGTCGTTTGTTGTCGTCGTCGTCGGCGAAGGTGCAGGAAAGTGGTTCGCAGCAGGTGACTCGTTAGTGGCCGAGCAGGCTTATGATGAATGTGATGGAGTGTGCAGCGAGCTCCGGACGCGCTAGGAGGGGCGGGCACAGCAGGCGTGTGACGCGAGTGGGTCAATTATACACCCGCAGCACAACTTTCACTTGGCGCTCGTTCACTGTGCAGGTGCAGGGGTGGAAAGTGGTAAGCGCGCGAGCCTCCATCTGCCTTCACGACATCGTCTTCTGTCTACCACGGCACCAACAACGTGCAATAAAACCGGCTCTATTCTCCTCTGCTGTCTCAGCCCATGTTCGCAGACGTCCACTGTTTCTCAGCAACGCTCGACGTTGCATGTCCCACGAGTCGTACCGGATAATCCTCACCGGACACATCATCCACGATGAAACGAGCCACAAGCACGACACAGCGACACCGACGGCACTTCGATACAGCCGCAGGAGGGAACTGCTATATCGTTCAGAGACCATTTCTTAGCCACTTGAAACTGCTTCGTGGCGCATTACTGCTATCAATGTCTAGGGTACTCTCTGGCCACATGCTTCACATCCCGATCTCGAGTTGTGTCCGCTGCAGCACTCAACATGGCCAGCCACGTTCGACTCAGGTCATTCCCATCAAACTTCTTCCTTGCAGGTTCGAGCCCGTTTGACGACCCCGTGGCCGACACCATCAGATCTCCTAGGACAACCATCGCAGGGTCTCAGATCCCAGGACAACTGGCAGCATACAAGCAGCAGCACCGCATGGGCCGCACGGACCGCTTCTCACTGCAGGCTCTCTCACACAAGCTGCAGTTCAAACACCAACGGCTTCGTAAAACGCGCCGACGCCTTGCCTGAAACCTACCTCCCACTCCCACGCGAAATGCTGTCCGGCTTGTCCACTATCGCACAAACGCTTCAGAACCCAAAGATCCAGCATGCCAATTTTGTCCCCGCCCTTCAATCCACAATGCTGCGATTCGTAGCTGAAGAACGCCAAAGCATCAGTCCAGCCTTGCTCGAAGCCCTTCTCGAAGCGCCAATGCTCGTAATGGCCCGGATGGGTGGAGTCCCAGTAGTGGCAATGCGTGCCCCAGATATTCCCTTTGCGACCATCGCACTGTGTTTGCGCGTTCGCCGCGCGAGTCAGGACATCTTCTTGCGCAAGCGTCAGAGAAGGAGGAGGCAAGATGGCTCCCTGGTCCGTCATCTGTTTGAATCCCCATTCGCCGCCGGGCATCCAGTCCATCTTGTAAGTCCAGAAGAAACTCCCGCCAGCACGATGCTGGAATCGCTGCGACTGGGCATTGCCGAATTTGGTCACGAGTTCCTCTTTCGTGGCGCCATTTCCTTTCTGCCATGCCTCTTCGGCAAGCACACAACTGTACTCGCCGACGACGAGCTGTGCAGCGCCACGATCGTGAACGGAGCCTTCCCGCCCATCAAGCTCTCTAAGCCTCTCCCAAGCCTCTCCGGTGATATCGTAAGGCGACTTCTGCACATCTTTGGCATCGAAACACCAATACAGATGCGTATCCACCACCACTGGGTTGGTCCGGAATCCTTTCAGCGTCACATTCTTCTTCTGGCTCCAACTCAAAGCCCTCGCCAGATCCCACCCATCCGAGACGTAGATTGGAACCTCCACATCCATTCTGCCCACCTCTCTCAAGACCTCTTCATACCACTCATACATCCCATCCCCGTCCCACTCACTCTCATTCACAATCTGCACTCCAGCTACTCCCTCCATTCCCTTCGCCTCCTTGGCAACGAAGCAAATTACCCTTGTCGCCAACTCTCTATTCTTCTTCCCTTTCTTCCCCCAAAACTCCGCCTTCCCACTATTCGTCCCCGAATGTTCCTGTGCATTAGCCCCACCCGGCAAACCATGCAAATCGATCAAAACCCCGATCCCCCTCTGATACAACCTCTTCACCAAATCCTTCACAGCATCCCAAGACCCCTCATACAACTCCGCCACATGCTCAAACGGCGTCCCTTTACAGAAGGCAGGACCTAGAGTGAAGTATCCAATCGGTAACCGGACAGTCGTGCATTTCGCTACATCGCGGAGGTAATCGAGATCTGCATCGGAAGTGAAGTCTCGCCAATGAGAAGAGAATTTCTGTTTTGCGCCTTCGAGGCCAAAGGCTTTGATGTTGGCTTCTGCGGCTGCGAGTTCGGAGGAGCCGGGGCAGTTTTCGTTGCCGGGGAACATGGAGGGTGTGAGCCAGCGTTCTTGGATGAAGATGGAGCCGAGATTTGTGCCGTGGTGGTAGCGGTAGCGGAAGATGTCTTGAGGTGTTGGTTGTGGGAGTGCGTGGTAGGATGTCTCTTGTTGTTGAGGATCAGATGTGCCATCATGTGAGGCGATGGGTTGCTCGTGTTGGTGGTCTTGTGTTCCGGCATCGTTTGTGAACTTTTCGAGCTTCGATTTTGCTTTGTCGAGGAAGAACCACTTCATTTTGTCTTTGGTTCGGCTGATTAGATGGTATGGAGAGCAGAAGTGCTGGATGGCGAGTGCGATGATTACGAAGGTTGCGAGAGCGATCAATGCATACGACCAGATGTTCCCTGTGGTCATGTGCAATAGGAAGTGGAAGATATGGATCTTTCGGCTTAGCGGTGCCGACGAAACACGTCACTGGAGTTGTGGTGGAGATGGGTCGAGTGAGACATTGTTGACAGCCAGAAGCAGCGCGGTTTTGCAAGTCAAGAACGTGGCGCTTGCCGTTGTGGAAAAGAAAGAGGGAAGGAGACAAGCATATCTGGCAGTTGAAGCTTCTTTCTCGCGTGGTGAACATACATATCTCAGAACGTCATTCGCAACCGCGCACTTGCGGTTTCCAGGGTATATGGTAAAGCAGAACTACTGTTACAGCTATTCTTCGCACATTTTGCCGCGTAGTCGCATAGTGAAATCCCTCATTCATCTCCAACCCAAGCGAAGGCAGCACCCGCCAATGCCGAAGCCACAGCCCAGACACTCGACCACCCAGCAGTCCCGAGCAGATCCGTGCCTTCAATGGTAAGGTATGATCGCATGAACGAGTTGGCAAAAGAAGAGACCGCGAGGATTGCAGTCCTCTTGAACAGAATCTCTGCTCTTGGTGAAAATCCCGCCGCACTAAGACCGAGATTGTACGCAAGAGTCTCGCTGAATGTTGCGGTCTCTGGGTTGAAAGGAGCCTGCTCTGGGCGGATCTTAGGATCTGTAAGTCCTGGGTTCGCAGCAGATCCGATCGCTGGGACGAAGATGAATTGTGTAGCACCATAGCCAACTGGGAGGAACAGAAGTACGAGCAGCCATGGCACAGCGGCGTGAGCTTTTTCGAGAGTCTTCAGCCCGTCGAAGTGCACAGTCATCCATACTGTCAGCCAGGTGGAGTAGCTGAGGTAGATGACAAGGGTGTACAAGCTTGCGGCGAAGGCAGCGATTGTCCAATTGATCCCAACATCTTGCGCCACGAGTTGATTCGCTGTCCTGGGCTTCTTCGAATTGCGAGCGTGGATGGGACCGCGGAAGAGAGCGAATGGAATGGCAATGGTGACAACGTCGATGGCCAGGGGAATGAGTGCGGCGAGGTTGTCGACACCATAGAAGGTGTTGAGAAGAAAATAGTGAGGGACATTGCTCAGTAGAGTCAACCAGCCCAAGTCCATGTCTAGTGTGTCCACTGTCAGCGATGTGTCGCGTGCAGTATTGAATCGCATGCGCGACGTGCTACTCACAATCATAGCGCAGATACCATGCGCCGAACAGCTCAGCGAGCTTCCAGCCCAGGACTGCCCAGAGCTGCCATCGCTCTTCGAGGTTGCGACTGACGGATGCGAGTTCGGGCCCGGTGTAGTCTGCGACAACGGTGTAGAGGAAGGCGCTCAAGCCCAGCGAGACGAGCGTCAATGCAGGGAACTTGATGTAGGATGGCAACCGGCTCGCCGCGCGCTGCGTGGCCGCCTGCGTCTCATCGAGCGCGTCCATTGGTGGTGGCAGTTGTCGGCCGTTGGCTAGATGTCGTTCGTGCGCGGTGCGATGCAACTGCGCATTCGCCGGTCCGTATTGCAAGAGAGCGTGATGGTGGGAGAACGGTGGTGTTGTCAGTCGCGTTGCTATGCAAACTCAAAATGCGCGCGCGATTGTGACCTCATAAGCGCCGAAGAATGTCCTTGAACGCCTCCACAAACTGCTGGCTACCAACATCAAAAGCCATCCGTCAGTGTACCACACTTTCACCACTTGCACTGTCTCTCGTTGCTGTTCATCTTCGCGAGTCCTCTCATCCACGCGTCATTCAGCGAGATTATCGAAGGGGCTTGAATATCACACCTGTTCACGGATGACGCGCTTGGACGACAGGAGAGAAGCAGCGTGAGACACCTACGCTTTGATGCACGCCAGTCGCAGCCCGGCTCTTGATGCGTGCGATGTATCTTGGGACTGAGACTTGCAGTCGCTTCTAGCGCTCGTTGCCTCCTCTGCGTACCTGCGCTATCTGCAGAGCCAGACACGTCTCGACACAGTGGACCCTTCAAGCGCGTCCGCAGCATTCACTGACCTCGTGCTCCCTGCCCTGGACGGCGCTCAATTTCTGCTAGACGGCCTGAGAAGTTCACGAATACGAGGCGAGCACACGACTAAATGAAAAGGCCAACTCGGTTTCTCCAAACTTGAACTTGCTGACAGACATCGAAGTGTCGATCTGGTTGTCACTGCGAACGAATGGAGCCAACTAGTCGATAGATTCTCGCCGACCTTGCGCTTTTCGCTTGCGATCCTTCTCAGGCTGATTGTCTACAGCATGCTGAATCAGACGCCCCGTAGATGGCAGGCTCGTGGCTCGACCGCATCAATATCGGTACCTTTCGTTGATTAGTCGTGTGGCCGAGACTGTGGCTCGTCGCTGACCCAATACCGTGGAATCCCGATGTTAAACAATGAAGCGGTTTGCGGCACTGCTCCCTTCTCGTTAGCAAGATGGAGTGGTGTTCTGCGCCCAGACCACAGCAAGAATCTCCGCCAGAGCTCGTCTATGTGTACAAGAACTGGCCGTCCGGTCTCCCATTGACGATTCACAGATTCTACGCTCTTTACCTTACCAAGCACGAACAACATACTTTCCCTCAGCATGCTCCACACTCTCTTCTTTGCAAGTGCTTTACTACTTCCTGGATTGGTTTCCGGAGTTTATTTTGGACAGAAACGTTGCTGTCAAGAAAATAAGAAATATTGCACGGACAATGGATACTATGGTTGCATCAGCCTCAAGAATGATGATCAGTCTGTCGGCGAATATTGCGTACGAGCGGGGGATAGTGCCTGCTTAACTCAATGCAGAATTGCTTGGGACGGTAGGCTTCCTCCTAAGCACTTCGTCTACAAAGATCCCTTGCAGTAGGTGACTCGCTTATGCGATATTGCACGAGGCAACAAATGCTGACATATTTTCAATTAGCAAACCAAATGGGGGTTGTTTCTGCTCTCTTTTCACTACTGATGGCGATGAGGGCTATTGCTTTCCTCGTGCGTAACTATTGCCTGGCATTAGAGAGGGGGCGGGGGAGGACTGTGTTGCATGTCCTGCAACAGATGCAACATCGCGAACACGAAAGTTGGCATTGAGGGACATAAAAGAGCGGCGAAGTGTTGGATCAAGTGGCGCACATGGACAAGATACAGTACTCTTTCTCTTGGTGCTCGGACTGGCGACATGGCGCCAACAAGGTCTTGTCCCATTTGCGAATGCTTCGCCAAAGCTTCAAAGGCCTCGATTGGAGAATCTGGCCAGGGTTTCCCTGTCCTGTTCATCTGAAGCAATCACTTCACCTTTCCTAGTGACCCTGGCCAGTCAAGAATCATGCTCAATCAAGCTTGCCATAGTCCGGTGGGGAATCCGATCAGTCACCAGAAGCTCACTCATACCTGGAGCACAGCACAGTATCTCGTATCCGTCGGTTCCAAGCAATTACAAGCCCCGTTCTCGGTACATTCTGGAGACAGTTTCCTAACGCAACGTGATTGCAGCCAAGATTCCACAGTTACCTGGCAGGGAGGCCAGCAGTCTAGCTTCGACAAATTCGCATTCCCACACGTCGACTCTTTCACCATCTATCCTCAATAGACCTCGAGGTCATGACTCGGGCAAGAACGCTGACGGTAGTCATGACTGCTATGCGACAGGCAACAAGAGCCTGAGTCGTGGCTCGGCAAATATTCCACAGGAGTCATTTGCTGGTATTTATTTTCCCTACAAAACTTGAAGCCTCGCCCATTCAACACAGAGTATATACGCCCTCCTTGGGATATTCTTCCGAAAGCCGGTGTTTGGGGAGATGTACCAGAGCCAACCCCCGGAAGAGAAAGTGCTGTCCGGAAGGTCTGACTATCATCATAGTGCGTGCACCAGAATCCTCCAGTCTCAGTGAATGAGCATACAACTTGAATCCGAGTAGCATGTCTCCTGCTTGAAGCGTCGCGGGCGCAATGCCTCGAAGACCGGTACGAGTTGCGAAGAGGAGCGCATGGCCGGAAGCATGTCGAGCATAATTGTAGAAGGCGAAAGAGCAGCGGACAAGATCACTCTGGAAGGGCTTAGAAGATGGCAGTCGCCGCCAGAAGCTTTTCGGGGAAGAGAAAGAAGAGCCGAAGCCGTTGGGGTCGGTGTGGTACGAAGAATTCAACTTCATCATTTTCTTTTGCAGCTTTTCCAGCATCGAATTCTGCTGGGCAACAGGGATCGTTGGAAGCCCTTCAAGCTGGTCTCGCGTGTCGTCCAGCATTTCAAGTATTGTAATAAATCCCGCCAATCCCTCTGGCATTTCAGCCTTGACTTCACGCAGATCTTGAATCGCCCCACTCAGTAACCCGCTGGAGCATGGCGGCATTGCATCCACGATGACATGGTGGGCCTTCTCCCAGGTGTCCGGTAGTGTCGCAAAACTACATATTGTGTCGACCTCCTGCGCAAACAAGCAAAGGTGTTGGTATGAGTCTTCCAGACTAACTATCAAGGATGGAACGTGGTCATCGAAATCCCAGTCATCCATTGGTGGGAACTCGCACACATTGCGGAAGTCCACCGCCCACGAGGGGAGCAAGCTGGGACGAATCGAGCTGAAGCAGACTCGGCCAAGCATATGTGGTTTCGTTGATCTTGCCGAATTGGAGTTCATATTGGGTATGGCCCAATGTTTCCGGATTGCAGCATAAGTTGCTTTGGCACATACCTGCTCGTAAGTCATGTTGTAATTAACACCGATATACATCGCTTCTGTCTCGTCAATGAGCCCCAGAAGAGCGTAAATGAAGTCTCTTGGATCCGTAGCAGAAGTGCCTTGGAGAATCTCGACAGCCCGAAAGAGAGGCTGGCGGCGCCGCAGCCCAAGGCATGCAGTCAGCCTAGAACCTAGCGACCTTAGATAGTCTGTAGGAAGGCCAAGGCGTTGAGCAGACTTGTCCAGTTCAGCGGGGACTTGCGATCCATATCCTGCGAGTTCTACTCGCGCGGCGCCTAACCAGATAGCTGTCTTTCGAGCTAAGGTATACTCCTGGACGACCCAAGTCCTATTTTGCCATCGACTTGCCTCGTCTCTGTGATACGCTTCCGTATGTTTTGACGTGAACGGTCGCTCAAATATCCACATGAGGTCGCCTTTCTTGCCATGAACCCACCAGATGAGTGGAGAGAGTAGTGCAGCCCACAAGCTCGAGCGAGGAGCGTGGGCCACTCGCGGCATTATTCCCATCAGATGGCGACTCGTAGCTCGACTGGACTCCCCGAGCCAGACATCCACCAGTTCTGCACCATGGTATTTGTCGCCCATTCTCGCTACCTGCTGCGATCTCTCGGATATGTTGTACTGCTGGATGCACAAAGCGCCCACCCACAATGTCCGAATCGCATGCTTGTATCGCAGTCGGCGGAGCGCATCGAAGAGGTTGTCCGTGATTGGCAAGACATAATGCTGATTGATGCGAATGGTCCTGCCTTTTGTGTTGTTGCCCCAGACGTATGACAGAGCCTCGTATTTAGCTTCCTCAAATCCAGAGACTTGATCAGGGTTGCCTGACAGGTGCAGTAGCTCTTCTAATGAGTCGTTGAAGGTGTTATCAAATTCGAACCGCTCTCGAGCGGATTCGGGCAGATTGGATACTCGAAGCGTGCCTTGCAGCTCACTGTCCCATGCCCCAGGCAACAGATCGAGCAGTCTGATGTTCTTCGCTGCATCTATGGTGACCTCGTGATACATCTTTGTAATGAATTCGGCATGACTTTTGAAGTGTCCTGGGCCATCGTGGAAGAAGGCCGTCGCGGCCGGTTCCAGCCATAATCGTGGGTGTTAACACAGATGAGATTGTAGGCACAATTGAACAATAGAAAAGACAGACGTCAGGGAAATCAACTGACGTGGCGGCATGGCCGACCGCGAAGCCACAGCGGTTGCGGATTTCAGGTTTCAGACAGCAGAGTGGCTGACCAAAGTAGTGCTTGACAGCAGTTCGTGTCGCATATCGACGAGGGGAAACCAGGCGGCGTTGCGCGTATTCTTCTCCATGCGCCAGTCGCGAAAGCAACCGCCGCCATGATGAAAAGCTCAACAACATTGCTGATGATGAAGGTAGTTTTGCCAAAAATTCCCAGCCGACCGGAGCCAACTGGAGCAGTCAGTTGATAGTTTTCAACTAGCAAAAACGCAATCTCGGACGAATCCTCACTGATATGCGTAATGCCCTTGCACTCGGATGAAGAAGAAAGAAAGCGAGTTGTGGGGGAGAGAAAAGACTTTCTTATAGTGCAAGCGCGCGCTAGCTGAGTCATGAGTGGATCAAGGCATGTGCACGTGAGTCATGCGCGAAGTTGACGCCTCAGGCTTGGATCAAGGTGACTCAAGTGAGCTTCACTTTTGGATGGCTTTCTCATGGATCACAAGAATTTAACAACTCACTCTGTTCACAACCAGATCTCGGTGGAGGCTCGTTGGGTACAATATTCGCAAATGTTGGTTCAGAAGCTCCTGACGCGATCTTTCAGTTAACCCTGACCTTCACCATCGGATAGATTCTATCATAGATATCGTATGGACTGATGCTTCCCCATTGCCGCCAACGCCTCGCTCAACGACGACCGATGCCTGCCTCGCCAAATTCGAACTGATATCATGCTGGTATAGCCTCACTCTTCTCCCTTGCTGCCCTCGCCAACCTTCTCGCCTTTGCCCGCTCCTCAGGTGATTCAACTGGAGCATCGGGAAGCTCCCCAGCTGTGACCTTCGGCGCATCTGGCATGCTAGGAACTCCTTGCGCTTGTCTTTGCTCTCTCTCCATGGCCTCCAATTCATCCTCGACAGCATCCTCGTCTTCGTTCGACATCTTGCCTGCCAGCATCTCACTGACTTCCTGTTTCCAAGCATCAGCCATTGGTCATTCGTATACTCACAGTAACATTCACTGACCTCTTGATATGCTCTTGCTTCCTCACTCTCACTCAAAATCATGTCCACTTTATCCAATCCTCCGATCTCCTTGTTGATCTCCTTCAACACTGCCGTACCTTGCTGTAGCCCGAACAGCACATCCTTTTGCACGAGTGCAAACTCAACATCACTTGTCAGAGCCTGCAGCTGTGCCAATTGTTGGTCCGTCTTCGACAACAACGACTCTTGATACTTCTTCCTCCTCAAAGCAAGCAATGCTTTCTGTTTATTCCCATTCCTAAGACATTCCTTCGCGATTTCCGTCTCGCGGTTCGTGACCGTCGTGATTCGTTTCTGGTATTGCTGGAGCTTGTCGCGTTGGATCTTCAGGTCGAGGATGGCTCTGCATGTCTTCCGTTCAGCATGATGGGTCGCAAGAGAGCTATGCTGTTCGCCAGACCTCACCTGTCCTGATCAGAGATTTTGTTCTTGCTGCTCGAATTGCCCATTGCACGCGATCATATGCGCATGTCTGGCGAGAGGGATAGACACAGACATGTTTGGCAGTACTCGAGGCGCGATCACATGCATCTTGCGCGCGTGCTTGGCGGGCGTCGAAACGTCATGGGCCGGTCGGCGCGCGAAAGATAAGATTGATAGCGAACCTAAGCGAACTCCGTGCCGTGGTATTGCACTTATGCGAGCCAGACGGTGGACGCTGCTTACGGACAAGGCACCAAATGTGAAGGCAACTGTGAGTCGCCATTCCAATAGACGAGGATGTGAGCAGTTGTTATAGTGAGACGGGGGAAAGTGCTGATCTGCAGCTGCCTCGAGATTTTGCTGAAGCCGAACTCCGAAAATCCGCTAAATTTCCTCGACTTCACCCGGGCATCTTCAACGCCTCGCAAGATTTTGGATCAACAGAGAGGCCATGGCCGTACGCTTGCAGGGCGCTCTGGATAGCGAGATACACACTGTGGTAAGTGAAGTTTTTCGGTCTGTTGTTCTGCAGGGAACTGGAGAGATCTCCTGTCTCTCTGTTCGCTGAACCGACTGCGAGGTAACAGAGCTGGACAGCCTCTTGTTCTTCTACGCAAATGTCTACAGAGACAACTACTTATCTTATCGATTAGATCCAAAAGTTTTTATCAGACGGCATACCACCGACAACAGGCGACCTTTATAACGCCTTGCAGAGATCAAATTCTTCACTCAAGCGACGACCGAAAAAGACTCTTCACGCCAGTATCGAGCGCGTTCTCGATTTTATTGGCGTTGACCAAGGCGAGGAAGTTGACTCAGACGCGATTATTGAAGACGCACTCCCGGAGAGCGACGGCCAAGCAGACCTCATGAACCGCAGTCTCCGACAGAACTTGGCACCAGTGCGCCCACCAAGCCCACCACAGACAACGGGGGACGAATCGCTCAGCAAGAGACGCAAGGCCAATGGCGAAGCTCTGCCGAAGCGCCAAAAACGCGGCAATGACGACTCGAAGCCACAGACGAATATTGAGCCGCCGTCGGACGTGAGTTTAGAGGATATCGGCGGTATGAAGGAGGTCATCGACCAGCTGAACAGGACATTAATGGCACCGATGTGCTTTTATGAAGAGTTCCGAGAAGCTCACATTCCATTGCCCAAAGGCATTCTCCTTCATGGCCCCCCAGGATGCGGCAAAACAATGCTTGTGCGGGCGGTCGCTGCTGAAATGGGAGTCCCTTTTGTCGAGATATTGGGGCCTTCGATCGTGTCTGGTATGAGCGGCGAATCAGAAAAGGGAATTCGAGATCGCTTTGAAGAGGCCAAGAAGAATGCACCTTGCCTGATCTTCATCGACGAAATTGATGCCATCACACCAAAGCGAGATTCTAGTCAGAGCCAGATGGAGAAGCGAATAGTAGCACAATTGCTCGTGAGTATTGACGAGCTGAATCGCGAGGGAGAGAAACCTGTTGTAGTACTGGCTGCTACGAATCGCCCGGACAGCATTGACCCAGCGCTACGGAGAGGCGGACGATTTGGAACAGAGATCAATATTGGTAAGTTCGTGCTCTCCCAAGTATGCTTCTGCGCAACGGCGCATAGCAATGGTAGTGGAGGTCAAGACAAGAGCCGAAAGGTTTTTGGTAGCAGAACAGAGTCAGAGCTTGGACGGGCAAATGTCTCTGAATATGCACGACGACCACGCCAACCATTGTCGGCCCAGGCTGCCCGCACGATCTTCTTAGCGGACAGAGAAGCTGACAGTCAGTACAGGAGTTCCAAATGAAGAAGTTCGCCAGCGCATTCTCGAGACACAAACACGCAAGATGCCAACCTCCAATATCGATTTCCAACAATTGGCCAAACTTACGGCAGGCTTTGTTGGCGCCGATTTACACGATTTGGTCGGAAAGGCTGGGGCTCACCAGATGGAGCGCCTGATGAGCGCTTTGCAACAACAAGCCGCGGAGTTGCAGCTGCCACACACTCCCTCTAACCGCTCCGAAATCGTTCATTTCCGCCGCCTCGTCTCCCGGTCCCAGGCACGAACGCTTCCCCGGCCCCCTGGCTTCGAAACTATCACTCTCACAATGACCGACTTCCTCACAGTTCTCCCGGGCATCACGCCCTCATCCAAGCGCGAAGGCTTCACTACAGTCCCCACCGTCTCCTGGAAAGATATTGGCGCCCTCCAAGCCGTCCGCAAAGAGCTCATCCGCAACATCGTCCACCCAATCGCAAAACCCCACCTCTACACAGCCCTCAACATCTCCCCCTCCTCGGGCGTCCTCCTCTGGGGCCCACCGGGCTGCGGCAAAACTCTCCTCGCCAAAGCCGCCGCCGCCGAATCCCATGCCAACTTCATCTCCATCAAAGGCCCAGAACTCCTCAACAAATTCGTCGGAGAATCTGAAGCTGCCGTCCGACGAGTCTTCTCCCGTGCGCGCTCCTCTCTCCCTTGCGTCATTTTCTTCGACGAACTCGACGCTCTCGTTCCAAAACGCGACACAGACTCCGGTAGCGAAGCTTCCGCTCGCGTGGTAAATACTCTGCTTACCGAATTGGACGGTCTCGATACCAGAATGGGAATCTACATAATCGCAGCCACGAATCGTCCCGACATGATCGACGATGCAATGCTTCGTCCCGGCCGTCTCGGCACCCAACTTTTCGTCGACTTACCCGGCCCCGAAGAGCGAGGAGATATCCTTCGAACTTTATTGAAAGATAAACCGCTTTCTCCAACATTCTTCACCGGCTCAGCTACCATGCCATCCACTCCTGGCACCTCAGAAGCGACTTCACGCAACGGAGACACGGATATGACCACCTCGCTAGATTTCACCACCCTAGCCCAAAGCTGCGAGGACTTTAGCGGCGCGGACTTGGGCGCTCTTGTGCAAGCCGCTGCACAGAACGTCATCGAAAGGGAAGGAACGCAATTGGAACTGAAAGATTTCTTCGCAGTGATGGGCAAAATGAGGGGAAGTGTGAGGGATGCGGAGCGATATAGGAAATTGGCGAAGAAGTTTGGGCAGAGGTAGAAAGCGAGTAGTGGGAAGTGAGGCATACTCACTTCGTATACCCTTTTCCGGGCTCTCCATCTGAATGAGTGTCGCTGAGGCAACGAGGGTGGCGATGAGGAGAAAATGTGTAATGGAGAGACAATGGAGGGCGTGAGATGGGGCAGTAGTCGGTCAAAAAAATATTGCACGATTGGAGACCACTCGTTCAGCTGTCATTGTCCTTCATCCGTCACTGTACTATCGTTACAAGTCTATCTTTGCTTACAA
Organism: Cercospora citrullina; assembly: GCA_013365195.1. Lineage (NCBI taxonomy): Eukaryota > Fungi > Ascomycota > Dothideomycetes > Mycosphaerellales > Mycosphaerellaceae > Cercospora > Cercospora citrullina. The sequence goes on from JAASFF010000021.1 coordinate 166,491, forward strand.
GCGTGTTTATCGCTCGTGCCGAATCTTCCCTGTCCGTTCCCGCTCTGCTGGGGTCATAGACGGCCAGCAGCTGCGCGCTTCGGTGCTGAAAACACACACAAGTAAAATTACACATTCCATTCATTTCACCCAAGCGCCTGGCTAAATCTGCGACCCATGAAAAAATAACTGCGCACTCATCGCCAATGTCATTGACTTGTGCTGTCCTTTGGCGCCGGCGGAGGCGGTGGAGCCACGGCCGGAACGTCGTCACTGATTTGCGTTGGAGCGATCCGTCGTCGCTTCTCACGACCTTGCTCATCCGCTTCAGTTGCCACGCCGGCATTGCTTTCCCTCTTCACACCAGAGACTGGAGCGGGCACTTGTGGCACTGCAGCCATGGCGGCAGCAGATTGCCCTGGCGTTTGCGGAGGTGTGAACAGAGGCATGCTTGAGGTTCCGGAACCGGCTGCTGCTATTGATGGCAACGGGGTCAGCGAAGGCGTTGGATTGTTCATCACAGGTGGCGCGTTCTGATCTGGCACTCGTGCAAAGCTTGCATCGGTGGCTATGCTCGATTGAGACATGCTTCGTGCAGGACTCGCAGGGCGTCCGCCAACATGACCGGTGGTCGTAGTGAATGGTGACGGCGAGGCACGAGGGGCTTTTGAAGATGGCACCGCAGTTCCATTGCTGCTCGCGGCTGTCTGTGCAGTTGCAGTAGCACTCACACCAGTTGGAGTAGGTTGTGGCGTCGAAGCAGTAGAGTTCGCCTTTGCTACAGATATTGGTGCAGGTGAAGGCCTAGTGCTAGCAGTATTTGCAGGAGGTTGGTATATGGTCCCGAGCTCGCCCGGAGCAAAGGTCAGGGCTGAGCAGAAGCCGTCTGTTGAGGTCATTAACAGTGTTTGCCCGTCACTCAACCTGTATCGCAGTCAGCACAATGAATTGTAGAATTTGAATATAGGACATACCAGCTCAGATCTGTAAAGGTCGCGTAATGCAGATTGCTTACTACGCACAAAGGCTTCTGCTGTTGCGTGTCGTACAAGTGCACAGCATCTTGAGTAGCAACAGCATATACTACACGATATGGAAGACCAAAGGCGGGCACAGGCCCGGGGGGCGGCAGTGGTGTTGATGGAGTTGACTCAGAATCGGCGCGTGGTCGAGGTGATGCTGCCGTGGTTCCCGTGCTAGGGGCTGGTGAGGGTGCACTGGTCAGAGGTGGTGGTTCCATTGCCGAGTGCGAAGTCGGAGCTTTTGTTGGCATGACCGGTTCTGGCAGGGGTGGCAAGTCATCTTCGGTGCGTGTGTCGATGGTGATCTCTTTGGTTTCCACGTTCGAGGCCCGAATCTGGTAGAGAACAGGCGAGCACTTGACCGCGATGGACGGCTTCTTGTGGCCCGGGAGGTAGGCCACTGGAGGCTTGTTCAGTCCAGCTCTGGTGTATATGTACACGGTATTGATAATTTCATCTGTATTCTTGCTGCCATCGGAAGCAGCGTGAGTCGTCTTGAATTGACCGGCGGGTGTCAGCAACAGACTTCCGTCTGGAGTAAACGTCAGGCGGCGAAAGAATGAGGTGAAGGTCTCATTCGCGTAGATGTTGGTGTTTCGAACGCCTAAACCCATGCTAATACCACCCGATAAGCTCGGCGAGGCCGAAGGCATCACGGCAGGGAGCGGCATAGATGGGCTAGGTGAGACTGATCTGCGCACGGATTGAGACCCAAAAGAAGATCGTCGACTGTGGGATGTTGGTGGTGGGTTCATTGGAAGTGCCAATGATTGTGGCGTGCCTGGTGCGGAAGGTTTTGGTGAGCCAATGGCTTCTGCCACCAAGTCTTGCACAAAAGACGCTCGATGACCACCAAAGTCAGGAGGTGCAGGACTGCTGGAAGAGATGCGTCGTCCTCCTGGCAGGTCCATTTTGGTGACTTTGTTGTGCTGGCTGAGCGAAAATTGGCCGTCTTTCGTCTTTAAAGTGTAGATGTGAATCGATCTGTCAGAAGATTGCGTTGCAACATATTCGTTCAGCGGATCCCATGCGACGCCTTGCACATAGTGGTTGTGCTCCGCGATCTGGCGAACAGTTTGTCCTGCGTCGTGTCAGCTTCGAAACCTGAGTGGCTGTACAGTTCAGCTTGCTTACCTGTTGAGGCGTTGTATATCCGTGCCACATTGTCCATGCTTCCCGTGATGAAAAACAATCCGTCTGGCGACCAGGCCAAGTCGTATATCTCTGAGCCAGTATTTGACCTGCACATCGTCTTGACCCGCCAATGTTCAACATCCTCTTGCGCATCATCGCCGAATGCCGAAGCATATGCTGGATTATCGGCGGGGGTCCAGAGAAGGACGTTGCCATCGTCACCGGCCGAGGCAAGCAATTCACCTGTCGAGATTTAGTCGCGTTCGATGCTGTCACTGAGAATGCTGCATACCGCGAGGGCACCACCGCACTACATTGACGGCTTGCGTGTGCTTCTTAAGGGTGGACAAGTAGGTCACTTTCCGCTCCTCCCCATTGGTCTCCACGCTCCAGATCTGAAGCTTCGGTCAGCCATTATAACCTCCATCGAGCTACTTCTGTTACTGCCACCTACCCGTACGTTGCAATCTCCGCCTGCAGTTGCCAGCCTCCCTTTGCCCTGAGCTTCGAAGTGTGCAGAGTAGATGGGGCTGTTGTCGTCGTGCCAGGACACGAGAAGCGGAGCGGCTTTCATGGTGCTGGGCAGTAAAGCTGGCTCGTGACCAGTCGATTGTGTAGCGACAAAATGGGACGAGAATTGTATCAGGCAGCGTTGTGGTCGTCCAGTGTGACACTCAGATCATCGAGATCGACTGCCGCGAGAATGCCGTGGGTGTGGAGCTGGAGGAATCCCCAAATGGTGGGAACGAGGCTCTCAGGGTATGCAGGTGGGTGACCGGGTGTGCTGCGTGCTGAAGGTTCAGCCCAAACAGCAGGAATCTGGGTGGTAGCAAGGGAGCTGCAACAGCGAGGCCCAGAGATGCGTGCAGCAGAAGGGGAGGTGGTGCAGTGGAGGCAGAGGCAGAGGATCATCAGACATCGCTCGATTCGCTTCAAACACGCTACGACACGCAGACTTGGGTCCAAGACAGCCCCGCTGGCCGCAAGCACTCTGCGCCGACGCGTCGCTGTTCTTGTCCACTCATCTGCTGCTGCTGACCATGCAATATGCACATGCATTACTATGCACACCATCTGCTGATGCTGCCACTTGCACATGAACTTTCCACCGCCGCGAGCAGCTCCGCTCCGCCGTTGCCCGAGTCACCACTCCGCGGACACTCCCACGCCCGAACCACACTACCACGCCTTGCATTCCCGCTCGATCTCGTCCATCACCACAGAACTTACATCAACGGCCGCATTGACGCGTACAGACGCGCTGCAATGCCCCGTCTCCACCGTGTATCGCGCCGGGCAGAATCCTTGCTTGGCTTGCCGCCTTCGCCGATTTCACCTCAGCTTGGGACATGAATCGCCAGCACACCGCAACGACCCTGAGAGTCTCAGGCTGCCAACGGGCTGCGCATATCCCGCACATGCATACGACACCTGCTCCTGTCAATGTCAGAGGCAGCTCTTTTCTATTGCGCATGGTCTATGATATACTTGACCGCAGACGCTGTACGGTCTTCTACTCGTCTACTGGCGCACTGACTCCCACTCCACAGCTCTGCCTTTCGCCTCTAGACCCTCCTGCACTCTCCCTCCTGTCTCACCACTAGGACCAACTTTCTCCCTCCTTCAACACCCAGAGAGGCGGCTCCAGATCTTCTCATTGATATGTGAGTCGCGCGTTTGACCACGCATGGCTTGCACTCTAGCAGCACGTCTCTCATATGCCTCCAGCCAGCTCTGAGAATGCGCCTGCATCCTGGCGCTCTCGCCTCGCTTCGACATCTGTCCATTGACATAGTCGGCAAGCTCTTGAACATACAACGCTTCCCTGCCATCGCCTCTCAATGAGTGGAAGTTACGGCCAATACCCTTTTCTCTTATTCTCTCATTATGTTCCTCACGCATCTCCTCCTCGGATGGCAGAGGACTTCGCCCTGACAAGACCAATGACAGAGCAACTGCTTGAAATTCGAACAGACTGAAAGTCGCCACATGGTAAGGAACGCCGATGAATGCAAGACTTGGATCTGGAATGTACCTGGACAGGTCAGCATGCGCCCAAACTGAGCAATCGCCGTACTCACCATATATCTTTGTGGAGATTGTGTGCCACTTGACCATTCGTGACAATGGCCTCCTCGCTGGCTTGCTCCGCACTCACCCCGTCTTGATGGTACTGACGCATAAATGGCAGTGACACATGGTAGCCGGTACACACAATGACGTGGTGAAGGTTGCAAAGCTTCCTCCCGGATCGAAGGGTGACAGTTCCTTTGATGCTGCCATCAGTGGACAGCTCAGCGACATCGTCTAATTCGAACTTTTCGACTCCATCGACTCGAGCACCGTTCTCTAAGAGCATGCTTTCCGGCAAATCGTAAGGCCCGCCTCGACTCGATTGGAACACCGCACGTGCATTGGAGAGATCTCGAGCAATGTCCATGGAAGACACCCCAGCGCCAATTAGCAGTACGTTCTGGTCCTTGAATTGATCCGGCCGGCGATAGCGCTTGGAGTGCTGCACCCGTGTCGGAAAGTACTTTTTCCAATCTGCTAAGCCAGGGATGTCTGGAACATTGCACGCATGATAATGACCCGCTGCTACAGCGACTGAATCGAACTCCTGTAGAAAGGTTAGTTTGAAGCGGATGGGAGACTTGAATATAGTCACCTTGATACTGCTGATCGTCCTGCCTCCCGCTACTTGGTCGATGTCGACAATCCACTTGCCCCCTCTCTTTTCAACATGCTTGACTCGGGTATCAAAAGAGATCACGTCTAGGATACCATTCGATCTCGCTGTATCCTGGATATACTCCGCAAGCACATGATGTGGCACGAATTCTTGCGTGCCAGGTTTCCATTTCTGCGTCGAAAGCTCCATCTCGATTGTAGAGACGTTGTTCTTGAGAGCAATGTATGCTGGTCTTTGGCTTCACATCAGCATATCGAAAGCTCATTTCAAGAGGCCGCGGATACTTACCCTGGAGGTGCGAAGCTCAACAAAAGATCATCGTCGCTAGCAGCCTCCTCCTTGGCCGGGTCTGAACCATCTCTTTCGATTGGACTATCGACTCTTCGTGGTCCATCTTTGTTGCTTCGATCTCTGATGAGAGCGTCATACTCAGGCGAGTCTCCTACTGACGGCAGTACTGAAGGGTACGCTGGATCTTTCGAAATGCGTTCATCGTAGACCCTTCTTGCTCTCTGTCAGCTACTTTGATCTTTCGAGCCAACATTCGGCGCGAGAACGAGATCGCCATACCAGACTCCTCCAGCTCGCGAATTGCGCTCAAAGACTGTCACATCGAGTCCAGCACGCTTGCAATGTATCGCTGCGGAGACACCAGAAACGCCAGCTCCGATAATGGCCTGAAGTCAAAGCAAAAATGTATCAGCGCAAACCGGTTACCTGGGCCTGGATCTTCAAACTCGATACCAACTTACAACAGTCTTCACATTCAGAGTCTGTGCCATGTTCTTGTCGCAGCGTTGAGCAATGACAAATACTGACCAGAGCAATGTCGTGTCGTGCCGAGCAGCAAAAGGCCTATAGCATGAAAGATCACCTAACACTCAACGATTGAACTTTGGCAAGGAACGCAGGTACAACACATGCAGGGCGCATGGGATTATTATTAAGACTACCCAACTCGTTGCTCGGAGTTGTGCTTGCAACCGACGTGCCGCGCTACAATGGAGTCGCTGAGGCTCTACGGGCAGTACGACACAAGAGCTTACGATCACGCCATCTGTCGCTGTGCTGCAGGAACGAATGCCGGCTATCTTTCGTGGAAGGCTGACAAAGGTCTTTTCGGCAGCTGTCTGCGTCCATTGAACTGAAGTCTTTTGATCATTGTTGAATGCAGGCTCGTCAGAGGACAATCTTGGTTGCCAGTCCAGAGGGGTGATTCTTGTTGATATGAGAAAGAAATGCTTGGCATCAATGCGCAGGGATGGTTTGTCTCGACATGGCTGCAGCTATCACATCATTGTTGGCCTGTCTCTGTCTCCATGATCTCGCTTCGCGCAGCGTTATCAGGCATAGACTCGTGTCGTTCAATGCGACGCTATAGACGACAGGCCGAAGTCAGATCCACCATCTCCACGCATTGGTTGAATTGCACGAGATACAGTATTCACACATACACATGTCTCGCAACCATCTCCTATCCCCACTCTCAACCAGTCCCACGCAGCTCTTCTCTGCTCACTGTCCTCTCTCACCCCTCAAACGATCATACCTCAACACCGCTCCCATCAGAACATTCGCTCCGTCCGCGCAAGCCTCAGGGCTCGAGTATTCCGCCGGATTATGACTGACCCCATCTCTACAAGGCACAAAGACCATCGTCGTAGGGCATCTCTTACTCGCATAGACCGAATCATGGCCAGCTCCAGATGTCATGAATTTGCCCCATGCCCCGATATCTAATCCTTCGACCTCACTCTCGCCGCAAAGGGCACTGCCTGCATCTTGTACGCATTTGATGCAGTCCTCGTGGAAGTACGTCGCGGGAGACACGAAGTCTGTGCGCCAGGAGACTGTGCATTGGCGGTCTGAAGGGGCACAGTCCGCATTCACGCCTTCAACGTCTTGACCTGCAACGATGGCTGAGAAGGCGGATTTGCATTCTGCTTCGACGGCTTCGACGACTTCGTCTCGAGGAGAGCGAATGTCGAGAGAGAATTGGACGTGGCCTGGGACGGTGTTGGTCGAACCGGGTTTGAGGGTCAGGATTCCCGTGGAAGCGAGGGCGTTGTGCCGGTGGGCTATTCGGTGGCTTGCAAGGATCATTTTGGAGGCTGTTAAGAGGGAGTCTGCGCGATGGGCGAAACTCGTTGCGCCGGTGTGCGCGTCGCGGCCTTTGACTGTGAGGGTAAACCACTTGTATGCTTGTACTCCTTTGACAACCCCTATGCGGCGATTCTCGGCCTCGAGGATGGGACCTTGCTCGATGTGGAGTTCAAAATGGGCGGCCATGGGTGTGGACTTGTAGCTGGCGGGTGTAGTGCCCAGATAGCCGATACGCTCAAGTTCGCTTTTCATTGTGGCAGTATCATTGGCAGGGATCACAGCCTTCAGATTGTGTGCTTTCTCCAGTGGGACAGACTCGGCCCAAACGCCGGATGAGACCATGGACATTGGGAATCTTGCACCTTCTTCATTGGTCCAGTTCACTACGCCTACGGGATAATTTGTCTCGACCCAGTTGTCGTTGAGAGTCTTGAGCATTTCTACCGCAGCTGTCACGCCGAGGATTCCATCATAGCGGCCTCCACTAGGCTGCGTGTCGAGATGGCTTCCAGCGAAAGTCGGATGGCCTTCCTTTAGGCCAGGCCGGACAGCAAACTGGTTACCCATCGCATCGTAATGCAGCTTGCAACCGAGAGCTTTCGTGGTTTCTGCGAACCAGTCTCGTGCTTGCTTATCGGTATCAGAGAGCGACAATCTGGCCATGCCGATTTCTGTTGGGCCTCTGGCAGATGTGTCAGCAAACTTCCTGCGAACCAGCTGTCCAGATCGAGAAAGTGCAGAATGTATGTCATTTCAGTTGGCCGTTCGAACAATCACCAGTTCCCCGAGACGAGGATAAGACTATAAAAATTGGTGTGCATATTTCGAAATTCATCAAGTCATTTTGCCAGTGGGCGTGGAGTGAGTGCCACGCCGCCAGCAGCAGCGGGAATGGAAGGGTGATGACTTACTCGCCCCATCGCTCTCCCTTACCCCACTCGCTCGTGGAATGAATATCGTTCATCAGTCGTTCCTGGTCAATTTTGAGGCTTGACAGGTCGCGTTCAGACATCTCCGAGACGGCAATGTCGCGTCTTGGAGTACTGGCGAATGCGCGCCATTGTGACTTTTGAGAGATCTGAGCCGCTCTCACAGACAGGGTTGGCGTTCGAGTATATCCTCGAGCCGCGGATGCGGCATCCGCAAGGCGGCTACATGTTGATGTTGATGCAAAGGAGAAGGACATGGTGCAAGAGTTGTCGAAATCCGACGGTCGGTGGAAAGTCGGGTGGCAAGTGCTTTTCTCTTGGCACTGCAAGGTCCGTGTCAGCGACAGCAAGAACAATGTACTCCGCGAGAAGTTCCAAATATGAGCTCGGAAAGAAATCAACGTTCAATGCAATGCTGAATGCACCGGCCCGGTAAAGGTGTTACAACTCTGTCCAAGCTGTTCTTCCAAGCCTGAGCTCGTATCTCTTAGTCATGAGATTGCTTGCCCGCATTCAATCGATAGGACGTGTTCGGCACAGTTGGCAACGAACGAGAGGCTTTGAGACCATCACGACTATGTGAAAGGCAAAGACACGAGAGTCACACGTGAAATCATGACACCGAGTTACGCCAGCAAGACTGGATTTTCTACGCTTACGTTGTTTCAGCCAGTCGGCGGCTTCTCCTCGTCTAACGCAATTTTTGGTTCATGATCTGTACTTCGTCCAGAGCATCCGATGCTTCAGGAGCCTGGTATCCTCTCATCGCCGAGCCATTGTCTACCATCCAGCTCCACTGTCAACGTTGGACTCGAAGGTAGTGGTACCGGCGACGTTGTCCTCCCATCCACCTGACGCATCTTGCTGCTTGGCCTCAGCACCCCATTCAGTGCCTTCCTAAGACTGAGCTGGAGGGGCACCACGACCACGGCCGAAGCCACCACGGAACTCTGGGTTGAAGCCGCCTGGAGCAGCACCGTCCTTGTTCTCACGGTCGCCGAAGTCACGGCGGCGGTATCCACCCTCGCGGTCACCACGTGGGCCACCACGGCCACCACCACGACGCTCACGGTCGTCACCGCCCAACATGCCGCGCGGAGGTGCGTGAGAGCGCTGCTGCTTGACGTGGGTCTGAGGAACGATCTCGGCTGGAAGGTGGAGCCACTCGCGGAGGTAGTCGAGACCCTCTGGGGTGAGGGTGTAGTAGTAGTACTGCCACGAGAACTGGGTCTTCAGGTAGCCACGGCTGGTGAGCGACTGGCAAGCCTTGATGACCTATTGAATTCGTTAGTAGGCCATTACGAAGCGCGACTCGCTCTTGAAACGTACGTAGAGGTTCTTGGTGTCAATCTCGCCATGCTTTGGCAGGTTGAAATCCTTCTTGGCCACGGCCACACCCTCCTTGAAGAGGTACTCGTGGATCTTCTTGCGGTCCTCCTTTGGAATCAGCCTGCGGCGCGTTAGCGAAACTGTATCGTCGCGTTGGTGTGGCGCATAGTCCGATCGTACATGTTGGCGGTATTGGAGGTGCTGTCGAGGGTTTCGTTGGGCGACTGTCGTGGTGAAGCTTCCAGGTCTCTTGTTTGCAATTCATAAATCGCATCTGCTAGCGCGTGGGCCGTGGAGCCGCATTGGCTTGGCTTTTTCGTGCCTGAGGTTGGAGAGTCGGTCTCTCGGTTCAAGCTTGCCCGATGCAACACAACTAACTAACCTCGCCTAAGCTTCAACAAGACTTCCCCTCCGCAGTTCCTGCACTAGTCTGGGGCACGGCAGTATCGATGTCATCGTATTCGCCAATGTTGCACTGCTTGCAGCAACAAGACCAAAGACGGCATTTGTTTGACATGTCAGGCGTGCTGTAGCGCCAAAGGCGGCGCGTTCTGACGGCTCTTGTAGGAGTATAAGAGGTCCTGTCCAAGCCATAGCGTGTTCCCTTTCAATATGCCATTTCTCATCTGTTAAAATGGCTGTCTCACTACTGACCATTGCTTCACTGGCATCAGTGGCTTTGGCCATTCCCGCCCAGCATGACAATACCTCTCGATGCTCAACAACGGCAATTGGCTTACCAACAACATCGCACCCGAAGACCTGCTCGGCAACTCGAACGGCCTCGTACAGCAGCTTCACATATACAGCGCTCACCACCACACGTTATGCAACGGCTGTCCCCTCTCCGCTGGTGTTGACTACGACCTACGCCCCACCTTTCAGTCAAGTCTCCTCCCTCCTTCCAACCGGCCAGACCTATACAAGCTATTCCCTTGACAGAAACGCCACTGGTCTCCAGGATGGGCAGTACGGCCAAGGTGCTTACGCTAGATTGTGGTCGACACTGAGCTATAATTCGACTGTACCATTCACGACCACCGTGACTCCAACACCCGTTGCTAGCAGCGAGCTCGTATTCCCACCAGCATTGTACACTCCTTGCCCGCAGCAGGCAGATGCTTGCCTAGATTGCTACAAGTTTCCGAAGGACTTCTTATGGGGCGTTGCTGGCAGCGCGTGGCAGATCGAAGGCGCTGCATTCGAGGACGGTCGTGGACCTAGTACCCTGGATCAGATTGGCGCTCTTGGTGGCCCTGAGGATACAGTGAACGCAGTGGTTTCTGACATGAATTACTACCTCTACAAGCAGGACATCGCCCGTCTCGCAGCGATTGGTGTGCCGAATTATTCTTTCAGTATCTCTTGGACCCGCGTCGTGCCGTTCGGCATTGCTGGTAGCCCAATCAATACTGCAGCGCTGGAGCATTACGATGATTTGATCAATACCTGCATTGAGCACGGAGTACGACCAATCGTCACGCTCTCGCACGCCGATCCACCACTTCTTCATTCTTGTGAGTGGGCCAAAACCAGCTAGGTCAACATGAGCTGACCACTCGTTCTAGACAACACCACAGAGTTCGCAGAGTCGTTCTTATACTATGCTAAAGAAGTCATGACCCGATATAGTGTAAGTGCGGCAGTGCCGGCATGTTTGCTACAAGACTAACATCGCATTTGTAGGATCGCGTTTCTCACTGGGTCACATTGAACGAGCCAAATATCGCATACCCTGGTCAAACAACCTTCTCGGCTGTTCCAAACATCTTACATGCGCACGCATCAGTCTACCACTGGTACAAGGAAGAGCTTAAGGGCACAGGCCTTGTCACTATCAAGTTTGCCAACAATCTGGCAGTTCCACTCGACAATGAAAACGACGATGACATTCGTGCAGCATTAAGATACCAAGATTTCATTCTCGGGATCCTTGGCAATCCCATCTTTCTCGGCGAGCAAATACCGGAAGAGGTGCTGAACACGCAGGGTCTTAACCTGACAGCATTGACAGCAGATGAACTTTCATATTTCAATGGCACAGCTGACTTCTGGTCATTCGATCCCTATACTACTGGCTTTGCGACTTCGCCTCCAGATGGCATCGACGCTTGCGCAAAGAATCAAACTGACCCACTTTGGCCTAACTGCGTCGTCAATACCAACGTCCAGACTGATGGCTGGCTGAATGGTCAAGGCAGCTATGCGTATGTTGCGCACATTCCCCTCCTTTCCTACATTAGCTAACCAGAGACAGCTACGCATACATCGCGCCTCAGTATGTCCGTCAGCAACTGGGCTACATCTGGAACACCTTCAAGCCTTCGGGGATTCTCATCGCCGAATTTGGGTTCAACCCGTTCATGGAAAGTTCGAAGACTGTTGTCGCACAGCTCTATGATCTTGAGAGAATTCTTTACTACTGCGCCTTCTTGCGCGAGACGCTCAAATCCATCTACAAGGATAATGTCAATGTCATTGGGGCACTGGCTTGGTCTTTCTTGGATAACAACGAGTTTGGAAGCTATGACCAGCAGTATGGGTTGCAGCACGTCAATCGTACGAATGGGGAGTTCACCAGGAGCTTCAAGCGGAGCATTTTCGATTACGTGGATTTCTTCCATCAGTATGTGGAGCAATGATTGTGGGAAGTGGGGAGGAAAGTTCGACAATTGTAGGAGTAGCCGCGTTCGATGGTCCAGGCAACATGTCACGAGCGATGGTGCATGAGGTCAATAGTTGCGGGCCTTCGACATCTGACTTGGAGAAGTGAAGAGAGTCGGCCCGATCCAGGAGGATCCAGGAGTTATTCGCCATTCATGATGCATTCCAGTCCGCGGAGGCCATCGTGGGCCCTACTGCTACGAGTACGAGCGAAGCCCTACACGATACTACTACCACTACTGCAGATGATCAGCAGTCCTACCAAAGCCACCTCAAATTAGAAGTTACTAAGCCAGACCTCAGCATATTAGCGTGAAGAGGCCATCACAACCGACATAACATGTGGTAGTGGAGTCTGGAGACGTTCGGGTCTTGTGCATGCATGCCATTGGTCTAGCTTCAAGGTTCGAATTGACACTCCTTCGTGCCAATCCGCATCCAAAGTTCAGCAAAAAGAGAAGTACTCGGAGAGTGTTGTATGATACTATTCGCAGGCTCGCTTTCAAACATCACCGGGCTGCACTCCTGTCTGCCGGATCGCACTTGTGGTATCTTGATCAGGACTGGTACCAACTTTAACAACTGCCTCGTAGCAGTTCTGGGCGATGTGGCGCATAGAAGAAACCTTGGAACCGGACTAGAGTCAAACTGCCGCACCGTGAAAAAGACCGGATCAGCAAGTGGCGCCGAACCTTATCTTGAACATTCATACTTGCACTATTATAGCATGGATTTTGACTTACATCCGGCATGAATATCGTTTCGTTCGGTGCAAGAGTTGCTTTTCTAGGCCTTTTGTATGCGGACCAGTCGTCAAAACACGAGTGTGGACTCTCTGTCCTCGTGCGTTGAGTTCGAGATATATTTAAGCCAGATCTGCTTCCACTTCTAGGATCATTTCGAGCGTTCTTGGCCAGCTGAGGATGCGGTCTATAACTGTTCTGGCCGGATGGCTGCTGTTCCTGTCGGCTCAAAGCACCACAGCTTCACCGCTGACAGACGCAGAAGCCCAGAATGAGCACGAGAAGAGGCAACTCACGACATTTGACTATGTCATCGTCGGCGGAGGAACCGCAGGTCTGATATTCCAATGAGTGCTAGCAATTCACGAACTTTCACTGATTTGACAAAGGTCTCGTCATGGCAAACAGATTGTCAGAAGATCCGGCCGTATCTGTAGCAGTAATCGAGGCTGGCTCTTACTACCAAGTCTCCAACCCATTGTTGAGCAGCACACCTGCAGGCGACACATTCTTCGTTGGCGCGGATCCCAGCAAAGCACAGCCACTGGTCGACTGGAAGATCGTGACACAACCTCAAGCAGGAGCTAACGGCCGACGAGTGCTCTATGCTCGTGGCAAATGCCTGGGAGGAAGCTCTGCGCGGAACTTCATGATCTATCAGAGACCAACTGTGGGTTCTCTGCAGCAGTGGGCAGATGCCGTTGATGATGATAGCTATACCTTTTCGAACGTCAGTGAGACCCACACCGCCCATGCTCTCGTAATACATACTGACCTATACAGTGGCTACCATTTTTCCAGAAGAGTGTCAAATTCTCCCCTCCTGGCCCAGCTCGTGCGTCAAATGCTACCACTGGCTTCGACGCCTCGGCCTTTAGCGCGAATGGCGGGCCTCTAGACGTTTCGTACGCGAACTATGCCGGGCCTTTCTCAAGCTGGATCCAAGGGTCTCTCAACGAGATCGGAGTGCCGATCAACGACGAAGGCTTCAACTCTGGAAACTTGTTCGGCGCCCAATATTGCAGCAGTACCATCAGTCCCTCCGACCAGAAGCGAGAGTCCTCCCAAACTTCCTTCCTCGACGCGGCTGCTAAGAGACCTAACCTTCGCGTCTTCACACTGACCAAGGCCAAGAAGATTCTGTTCGAGAACAAGCGAGCCACGGGTGTGAGGGTGACCTCAGGTGGATTCATACCATACACCATCAGAGCCCGCAAAGAGGTCATACTGAGCGCTGGAGCCTTTCAGTCGCCTCAACTCTTGATGGTGTCTGGTATTGGTCCGGCCAGTTCTCTCCGCAGATTCAATATCCCAGTCATCCAAGACCTCGCTGGAGTCGGACAGAATATGTGGGACCACATCTTCTTCGGGCCATCGTACAGAGTCAAGGTAGAAACTTTGACGCGAGTTGTGTAAGTCCCACGAGATGCTTCAAGCTGGCAAGCTTCTGACAACTGCTACGTAGCAATGACCCCTTCTTCCTCGCTGCCAAGTTTGCCGAGTATGAGCGCCAGAAGACCGGTGTCTTGACAAATCCGGTATGCGACTTCTTAGGGTGGGAGAAGACGCCAGCAGCCCTCAAGAATGGCTTCAGCGCCACCGCAAAAGCAGAACTTTCTCGTTTCTCAGCAGATTGGCCCGAGATCGAGTATTTGTCCGCGCCTGGGTAAGATCAGTAACCCCTGTAAATGAAAGGAGTGAACATTTCGCTGACATGTCGATCTCCCAGGTACGTCGGGGAGTTCTCAGATCTGCCAAGCACTCAACCCAAAGACGGATTTCAGTATGCCTCGATCCTCACCGCTCTCGTTGCGCCTCTTTCTCGTGGTACAGTCACGATTTCTTCATCCAACACAGATGATCTGCCTGTCGTCGATCCCGCCTGGCTCACCTCGCGGACGGATCAAGAAGTTGCTCTTGCAGCATACAAACGGAACCGAGCGGCTTTCGCTTCGAACTTCATGAAGCCCGTCCTTGCTGATCCGATTGAGTACTTCCCGGGCCCCAGAGTACAGTCTGATGCAGAGTAAGCTGTCTCCCTCTGCCAATTGAATATGGAAAAAGGATGGGCGTGACTGACTTATTTGTTCCACATACAGCATCCTGGCTACAATCCGCTCAACGCTCCTGACGGTCTGGCATGCTGCATGTACATGCAAGATGGGCGTGGCTTCGGATCCTATGGCAGTCGTGGACAACAGGGGCCGAGTCTTCGGTGTTACAGGACTTCGTGTCGTGGATGCTTCTGCTGCGCCTTTGCTGCCGCCTGGTCATCCTCAGAGCTGGATTTATGCATTAGCAGAGAAGATCTCGTCACACATTCTCAACGAAGACTAGACGATAAGCGACTGGAGTCAACTTTGATGAACATGATGTGGTCTTGCACAGACGAGATGTACTGAACTATGAGCAAAAGTCATATTTGTGTTCCAGCTGTGAAGTCGCAGGCATACCATAGACAGCGCAGCCATTGCCTCAGTCCTTGACACTTTTAATGCGCTGCCATCCTCGCATATTGTACTTGCACTTGCCTGACTTAGCAATCCCGCCGTGACTTTCGGCGTCATCTAGCGATGAAAGCGACAGCGGGCACACTGCTGCAAGAGACATTGCCGGCACCTGTATGTAAAGTATGGCAGCTCGTCGCCACAGTCCTCGCACGCAAGCCACGGTTCACGCACCCGTTGGTAAGAGCGATGGTCGCATACGTGGTGCTCCCGCAAGTGATTGGCAACGGCGTTAACAGCAGCGGCATCGCCGCCCTGTCGCTGGCGTTCTGCAACCTGTTGAGCTCGTTCAAGCAGACGAGTCTCGTCGTAAAGAGGGCATATGCAATTCTTCCACGTCTCGCCACACACGTAGCAGAATTCAGCTTTGCAGCGGCAACTGATGGCTTAGTCAGTTCAGGCCTGTAGAGGTTGCGGGCGGTGTACGAACATCATATGGTTGCACCCAGTGCGCAATTCCACCATGTTTCCGCAACCATTGCACTTTTGCCAACCTTCTTGCCTTGCAATCTCCAGAATGGCTTGTTTGTCTGCGTCTGGTGGACAAGCTCGACCAGGATGGATGGCCTTCTTGCAAGATGTGCATGTGAACTTGTTGCACGTACGACACAGCGCAATCGCGTAGGCTCTGTTGATAGCCGGAATGTACGCCGAGCAAGATCCATCGTGGCAATATAGTCTCGCTTTGTCGTCAAGCTCTTCGCGCTTCCCCTCAAACCGAGCAGCTAAGTCTTCGCCGAGCACTGCTCGTGTAGCCTCGAAGTCCAGGCGTTGGCGGCAGCAACGAGGAGGATAGAACTCTTCATCCCGGAGCGCAAGGCTGAAGATCTGCTGCACGTCTTCCGCGCAGTAGTGGTGACCGCAGGGCGCTCGAGACAAATCATTGACTGGAAAAGCGTCATTGCAAGCGTTGCATTGTTCGCGCACAACTGGTGGCGGCGGCGGGGGCGGCGGTGGAGCTCGCGCGGCACGATTGGCGCGATACTGTAGAAGGGTCACGCCGAAAAGTTCTCTGTGTGCTATCAAGGTGAGGTCCTGCGAAATGTGGTTTGGCTGCTTACTGTGCCACGGTAGCATCGCTGATTTGAGCACCTGCTGCGGTCTTGAGCGCTGCGATGTCTTCCAAGTAGATGTTGATCAGCAGGTTGGCGGTGTCATCATCCACGATATCCAGCTCGTGTGCCCAGTCCAGTGGGGAACCGACTGAGGGGTCTGCCATTGTGGTTGAAGGCGAGGACCGGTGATCTGACAAGGTCAGACGAGCCGCGTCGAGGTATGTGTTTGCCTCGGAGAAAAGGTGGGTGCGCCTTCCAAAAGGAAACGTCCCAGGTAGGCGCGACAGGATGAAGCAGGCGCGACCAAACAATGCAGGCGCGCGTAGTTCGTGACCGACTTCAACGGCCGGAAGTGAACCGTGCCTTCAGTTGCAGCTTCGTTCTGCCAACCGGGGAGCAGATATACCACATGAACAAACCGCTTGCAGGCCAACGGTTGCTCGACGTCGACCAGCAGATGCCTAAATCATGGATTGTGGGCTTACGGGGCTACCTGCTTGTTCCTCATGAACATCTGATACGTCTCATTCTTGGTTTCCTCCGTGTATCCATAACCCAGATCATTGAGGAACTTCGTGAGTCCTTCCTCCTCGCCTGGCGGACACTGGATGGCGGCCAAGATCTTAGCGACGTCGCCTCCGTAGTTTCTGTAATGGAACAAGGAGATATTGAACTGCGGCTGCAGCAAAGTCAGGAACTTGTACAGAGCGCCACCACGCTCTGGGAACTCGAATGCGAAGAGGCGCTCGTTGTCAGCATTGCTCCGTCCTCCGACGAGATACCGAATATGTGATTTGGCAAGCTCATCGGCGCTGATGTCCCGAGCTGTCATGTCCTTCTTCTCAAGCCGGGAGATCAAATCTTGCACGTCTTTCGTGCGTGTTGCTGCGTTGACCTGAATACCGATCAAGACGTCGGCCGAGGCATCTGTAGCATATCGGTAGCAGAATTCAGTAACGACCATCGGGTTGACCTCTTCGACCAGGGCAGCGAATGCACCAGGACGTTCCGGGATCGTCACAGCAAGAAGCGCCTCTTTGCGCTCACCAATGGCCGCGCGTTCAGCAACAAAGCGCAGGCGGTCGAAATTCATATTGGCTCCGCTGGCAATGGCAACGAGTTGTCTTCTAGTGTCCTGAGAGGGATTGCTCCTTACGTACTTTTTCAATCCTGCAAGGGACAGAGCTCCTGCTGGCTCCAGAATAGATCGAGTGTCCTCGAAAACATCCTTGATGGCGGCACAAATATCATCAGTGTCGACCTGAATAATCTCGTCGACCACTTCCTGGCACAAGCGGAAAGTCTCCTCACCCACTAGCTTCACTGCAGCGCCGTCGGCGAATAAACCCACCTCCTTGAGCGTGACACGTTTGCCCAATTTGAGTGACTGTACAAGAGCATTGGCGTCATATGTCTCGACGCCGATGATCTTCACATGAGGTGCAAAGCGCTTGATATAAGTGCCAATGCCGGCTACCAGACCACCGCCGCCGACGCAGCAGAAAATGGCTTCCAGCTTGTCCAGGTCTGCTTGCCGCAAGATCTCAGCACCAATGGTACCTTGTCCAGCAATGACATATGGGTCATCAAAAGGTGGGATGTTAGTTAATCCATTGGCCACTGCTCTGCGATTGCACTCTGCTTTGGCCTCATCAAAGTCAGCACCGTGCAAGACCACGTTGCCACCAAGCCGAGAGACGTTGGAATGCTTGATCGCCGGTGTACCCAGAGGCATTGTGATCGTGGCGGGGATCTTCAACTTTCGAGCCGAGAAAGCAACGCCTTGGGCGTGGTTACCAGCAGAGCATGCGATCACACCCTTCCATCTCTCTTCCTTAGTGAGATGTGCCATCTTATTGTAGGCGCCTCGCAGCTTGAAAGAGAACACTGGTAGCAAATCTTCTCGCTTGAGCAGGACAGTCGTTTCTAGTCGATTGCTGATATTCACAGCATGTGTGAGTGGAGTCTGTTCAACAACATCGTAGACCTTGGCGGTTGTGATGAGGCGAATGTACTATGTTGATGTTAGCACTGCATTAAGCCTCTATTATTTCAGGTCCCCATATTAGATGAGGACTCACATCGATTCACATCGAGTGTGAACCGTCTTCGAGCTGCGAGCCAAATGAAAATTACTCACATCTGGATGCCCATTTGGCAAAAGTAGATGCTCGGGCAGGATTGCTCGGGCTCGTTCTCTGGGTGTCGTAGAGATCGGTGATGCAGCGGCAGTATATTCTGTCAATGCCAACGTTGTGTGCTTTGGTCTGGGAGGAGTTGTTGGGGTCTGAGGCTCGTCAGGAGTATGAGTGCCATTGGCGCCGTTGGCCAGCCCGTTCGTGTCTTCCATATTTGCAGTGACAGATCTCTCAGCGACTTGTAAACAAACCGCTTGAAAGCGAGAATCGGTACTGTTCGAAATGATGTTGTCCCCAGTAGGGCGGTGGACTCACATTCTTGATGCCCAGGCCGGACGGTGAGCATTGGCGAAGCGGGCACTCCCGCTGCAGCAATCCCTGCTAGCGCCTTCCTAGTTCCAAATCATGCACAGAAGCATCATCAACTCTGCTGCTGCGGAAGCTGTTCGGGAGTGCTTCTATACATCGAATTGCTGTTAAGAACACGGCATTGCCTCGTTCACGACCTGCAAGAAGCATCGCAGAAGCTAGGCCTGTCCTCATAACACTCCTCCATAACAGTGTCGGACCCAGGTTGCATCGAGAGAACGAACACCGGAGAACTATTGCATCATTGAACGAAGGACGAGTTGGAACTCAGAGCACACGACCATCACAGCCATGTCGGTTCCCGGCAACATTAACACGGCGCCGCCGCCATCATCATTCGACGAAAACAATGAGTTCTACGAAGAGTCGCGCATGGCCAAGTTCAAGCGAAGGCTGAAGGAGGAGCCGTTGATCCCTCTAGGATGTGCTTTGACATGTTGGGCATTATACGAAGCGTGAGTACAATCATCCCCAGTAAGGGCTCAGATATTCCGATTCTGACCCCCAGCACAGGACACGATCAATAAAGTCTGGCGACAAATACCGAACAAACCGCATGTTCCGACGAAGAATCTACGCCCAAGGCTTCACAATTCTCGCTATGGTCGCCGGAAGTGCGTACTGGGAGTCGGATCGCGCGAAGCGCAAGGAGTTCGATGGGCTCGTGGCCGATAAGCAGAAGAAAGAGAGGCACGAGGCATGGCTGAAAGAGCTGGAAGCACGAGATGAGGAGGAGCAAGAGTTGAGGGCATTGCGCGACAAGTTGATGAAGGCGCGGACAGCGGAGAAGCAAGGCTTCACGCAAGATGAGAAGAATTTATTGGAGGAGAAACAAAGACGCGACAGTGGGCAAAACCCGGGTGGATTTGGAAGTATCAGGAGCGCGTTGGAGGAGAGCGAAAGACGGAGGACAAGTATCCTTGGCGCTGCTATGGAACTGTGGCAGGGCAGGAGATGACGCCGATACGAAGTGGAACGAGGCAGCTGAGTGTGTACTGCCCATTTCAGGACGCTGAATCTGCCTCCCGAAACATTTGTACAGCACCTTGAAACCTACCAGCAATGCGGGCCAGCAACGGATGAACCGGTTCATCACATACTCAAAAATGCACGCGCGTTTCACTCTCGAGGGTTTCGAATTGAAGCGCTTGAAAATCAGGCTGATTTCGTAGCTTTCGGTGATACTTGACTCTTGCCAGGGGTCTGAGGTTGTTTGCGGCGGAACATCCGATGCGTACAGGCATGTCGTGTCAGAGTTCAACTCTGTTTGCGACTTCACTTGTCATAATAAATGCTGAGATATAGACAATTTGGCTGTTGTTCTTGGCTTATGGCAGCAGGAAGCTGTTGCAAATCAGGTGAGATCGAGAGCGATAAAACGGGGAGATTGCTACGAGCATTTGGTCCTCAGGCGCCTATCTAGCACTTGATATGGCGTACAAGAATTTGCAATTCTGTAGCCTTAGACTATAGGCCTCGACCACTGGTAAACGCTTATACTATTGCTCAATGGCGGGGTTGCGCAACGAGCCGCGTCGCCGTGTTGAGGGGTGTTCGGCGCCATGCATGCTCTGAAGCTGTAGAGAGTATGGTTGGCGATGATCTCATCTCATAATAAAAGGAAGCATTCGAGCTCGTTCTTTCTAAATGTGTAGGTCATACAGCATATTTCTTAGCGACTATTGAACAATTCAGTCGCAAATATGAAGGCTGTTAAGGTGGTGGGCTACCACCAGAATTTGGAGATGCAAGATGCTCCTGAACCTCAGATTGAGAACCCTCTGGACGTGATTGTGAAGATTGGGGCTGCCGGCGTTTGCAGGCGAGTATTCTCCTCTTGCTGTTTGCGTCCAAGGCCACTCCAAGAACTGACTGTCGAATGCGTTGCAGAACCGATATCCATATCCTCGAAGGCCAATGGGAGGAGAAGGCCGGCGTCCAGCTCCCCTATACCATTGGCCACGAGAACGCAGGCTGGATTCATGCCAAAGGCTCCTCCGTCACGGGTCTGGAAGTCGGTGACCCAGTGATTCTTCATCCTCTTGTGACTTGCGGCCTCTGCAGAGCCTGCCGCTTCGGTGATGATGTACATTGCGAGAACTCGACATTTCCAGGAATCAATGTAGACGGAGGCTACGCCGAGTTCCTCAAGACCACCGCTCGCAGCGTGATCAAGCTTGACCCAAAACTACAACCTGCTGATGTCGCTGCTCTTGCTGATGCTGGCTTGACAGCCTATCATGCCGCCGCCAAAGCAGCCAAGGTCTTGCGCCCAGGAGAGTTCTGCGTCATCATTGGCGCGGGAGGCTTGGGGCATATTGGTATCCAAGTTATGGCAGCAATTAGTGGAGCGACACTGGTGGTGATCGACCGGAACCCAGATGCATTGGCGTTGGCCAAGGACATCGGAGCTGACCATGTCGTGAAAGCGACGGACAATGAAAGCTTTGTAAAAGAGGTCCTCGACCTTACAAAGGGGAAAGGCGCGGAAGCGGTGATTGATTTCGTCGCTGAAGGCGGCGCGACTTCCACAGGCGTGAAGATGCTGCGGCGAGCAGGAAACTACTACGTCGTCGGCTATGGCGAGAACATCAACATTCCTACGATTGGTAAGTGCGATGCTTTTGTTGAATTGACTGCGACGATACTAATCTGTACACGTTTTCAGACATCATCTCGACTGAGATCAACTTCATCGGCAACCTCGTGGGTTCTTACAACGACCTGTCCGAGCTCATGGTTCTCGCAGCTCAAGGAAAGGTGAAGTTGCATACGCAACAATACAAGCTTGCCGATTTCCAGCAGGCTATTGACGACTTGAGTGCGGGCAAGGTCAGAGGAAGGGCTATCCTAGTCCCATAAGTTTGTACTCGTCGATATGAGCAATATGAAGTGATGTGCGAAGAGTGATCATCGAGTTCACGACCGAGGGATGAATGCTGGGCCATCAAGGTCGCCTCTGCCGATCGCGTTGAAGCATAGGTTCGCGACAGAGGAACTCCTCCTCCCAATGCTCTATTACTCCGCATTGGTATTACTATTATTACTGCTCTCACACACAGCGTATTGTTGTCGGAGCTCTGTATACTCGAAACCGCAGCGCTTCCCGCGCCTGTGTTCAACTTTTCGCCAAAAGGCCCGATGCATCTGTCTCTCTGACCCAAACGCCTCCGAGAGGAGTTTTATGCCACTCTAGCCACTCCCATCTTGCCATTAATGCTTTTAATTTCGAATGCATGACTGCGTATGACGCTTCTCCTCGGACCCGAAGCCGGTGGATTATCGGCCACTTGCGACCACTCGGGAACAGCATTATTACAGTATGCCAACCACATCCGTCTTCCGCTGAAGCGAGGACCATGAAGCCCTAAGTCATTTCCAAGCTCTTAGGCGCGTACGCCGTATGCCACATCATGGTGCGCATATATTACCATAGTGGCGAAGCAGGCCCGTAAGTCCGAGCCCACTTGCTCCCAAAACACTTCGTATGTTCGTTTGTGATATGCCTTGGCGCTGTGCCACTGAACAGGCTTAAACAGGCAGGCGAAGAGAAAAAGCGGAGCGGTGTGTGTTCCTGATGGACTTCTCACCGGTAGTCTCTATAGCGTCATTCCAATTGGTCCCATTGCAGAGCCGCAGACCGTCGCAGATGCGTGTCTGTCCCGAGCCGTCGGAGTGATCTTTTGACCTCTGTTCGGATTCCATCAATCATGGTGCTAGCTGTCCTATCGAACCGCATGACCGTATCGCTGATGTTTCTCGTGCATCGATGCAGGCGGTGTGACTGTCAACGTGTTGACTGATCAGCAATATATGCCGACTTTCAAGAGCCATGCAAAATCCACTTTGGCGTAGGTCTCAGCAGTCTTGACCATAAACCCTGCGCACGCGGACACGGTCGTCATTCCAGAGCCATGCGAGGCGGCAGCATCGATCCCACCGACCGTATTCCTCCCGCATGCGAGTCCTAGATCCAATGGCCAGAGGAATGTGTCGCGCATATGAAGGTGCATACCTGCAAGAAATTCGTTGCCGAAATTCGTGCATACATGTATCTGACCAGTACTCGATATGAGGTCTTCCAACAAAGTGCACCGAAAATTGGCGGCAAGCAGTGTTGCGCCAGATGCCACATCCTGAGCTGGTAGCTACAAGGAGCACCTCCTCATGTGCCCGTGCCCGAACACCTGGTGGCAGCGGCCGAAGAGGTCATCCTCGCTTGGCGATCTTGGTAGATCTGAGATCAGGCCATGTGTGTGGAGGTCCGCGGTTAATCCAGCCATAAAGAACGCAGGAAATACACGACTGAACGTAGAAATGATGGTACTGTGGATCCGGCACTCGTAGCGAATTTCCAAAAATATAGAAGCTCCCTTGCCTCGCGGCTACAGATGTAACGATGAGAGGTTGAAGCTGCTGGACCGCCTCCACTAGTAGGGCACGTATCCCGGCCCGGTCTCCATGCAGGTCAAGTGCTGCTCTCGGCTTTGGGAGCGCGGTGGCCCAGTCGTTGTCATACTGGACTTCTTGCCGAGCTGCAGAGCCTCCTAGGAAAAACCGGCCTCAGTATGAGTGGCGGACAGATGTGTCTCCATTACCTGAGCCCATATACAGTCCCGGAGCTGTCGCATACTATGACGGCTGTCTTCGTATGTCGAGCGTGGCGGCCACGCATGCTATCTCTCCTTGGCCACCAGCATCCCTACGCATCAGGCCTTACGGTGTGAGAAAAATGTGTGACAGTGTCGGGATGACGTCCAGTCTGGGTCCTCACACTTTCCCATTTGCAGTATTCGCATTGCCTGAAGGCCTCCGCGGGTGGTCATAACGTGGCGAAATGTCGACGTAACTGGCGTTCTAACGCCGAGAGTGTCCTCATCCCGTGGTGGAAGGTATGCTCTACTCCCCAATGGCCTGGTTCGGCGGCCTTTTCTCGCCAAATCCAATATGTGTTTCCGGCATTTCTTACCCCTGGGCCTCGCATTACGACGAAACAAGACTCGCTGCTCCCATCCATGAGCCCTTCTGATCAGATGAAAGGAAATCGCAAGCGCTCGGCAGCCTACCCGGGACCGAAGCCTCCAGGAGGCGGATAATTGCTTGGTAGCTTGCGCGGTTGGTCGTGTGCTGGCGAATGGGACGGGGCTGAAGGATACCATGGGACCTGATGAGCACCAGGATACGGCATTTGAGGGGTCCCAGGGGCGCTTGCACTGCGCTGGCCATGATGAACCACATACTGTTGTTGGCCGTGGGAAGGTACAGAGGCTGGAATCGGCATCATGGGGTTGGTAGAGGCTGGCATAGCTTGCGGCCGGTGATAGTCATTCTGTAGCTGGGGGCGCTGTTGATACGTCGAGTAGTGCTGTGGGTAATTTGAATACTGCATTGGCCTCCCGACTTGAGGTTGGTGCTGCCAGGCCTGCGGAGGCTGCTGCACGTGCTCGTCGTATCCGCCGTATGCCATCTGCGATGCGTTCGAAGGAAGCTGCTCGTAAGTCTCAGGCCCAGGGAATGGCGCGACGTCCGGAGCTGGTATGGAATTGTATCGCGTATATGACTGTTGAGCATTCGGAGTGCGCGCTACCGATGCCTGCCGGCTCTGGGCTGCTGCGTCGGGCGGTCCCCATTGTGAGGCTGGTTGAGCTGGGCCCTGAAACGAATAATCTTGCGGTGAATATCCTGCAAATCATCAGTGTGCACGGTGAAGGGTAAAGGGTCGTGGTAATACCTTGCGTTGGAACGCCTGTGCTCGGGACGAGAGCGACTCCCTGATAAGCAGTTGACACTGGCGGCGGCGGCGCTGTGGGCGGATAGTTCGTGGTGAACGCGCGCTGATCGAAGCCTCGCACGCCTGTTGGCTGCAGTGGTGATGTCGAAACCGCCGACGAGGGCGCGGAGGGAATGTTTGTCTTGCTAGAGTTGTCCGACCGCGCATCGATAACGGCCTGCTGGTCGACGGGATAGAAGACGCATTCTTTCTTCAACCGTATGCAGTTGTTACATCTCTGTTCGGGGTCGTCCTCTGCGACGACGCATCTGATCTTACGACGACGGCAGTGAGCTGCCTTAGTGTCAACATAGTACTTGCACGAGCGGGATGTACGGTGGCGCATGCCGTCCAGACACGGCTGGATGATGGAGCTTGCAGGATGAGAACACGTAACGTACCACAAGCGATCGATATCCTCTGGTAACCAAGCTTGTTCCTCTTCTTGTCGGCCTCCGATTCTGACATGATGTTGTCTCGAAGATGTGGTGTGGAGATGGATTTGGTGACTATTTTGTCGGTCTTTGTTTTGGACGATCTCTGCTTCTTCCCGTTCAGTAGTCCAGGCGGTTGTGGGGTTCCCGACGCAAAGGATACATTGGCGTGGGTCTGCGAATGATATCCTGCAGGAGGTGCGACTGCGTTGCCTTCCCGCCTTGGATCGGATTGTGCAGAGCCATGCTGAGGCAGATCTGAAGCCATGACGAGAGTAGTACAACGCTAAAGTTGCAGTGACTGTCCAGAGACCCCGGTCCTTCGAAAATTATGAGTTCACCGCGCGGGCAAGACAAGCACATTCATTGGTGGTTTCCGTGGTAGTTCGCCTTCTGCAGGCACGGTGGTGCCGATGCGAATGCGGGTGGTGTGACAATATCTGTCCGACAAGCCTTTTAGTTGTATGCAGCGCCGCGTGCCCCGTTGGTGTATTGGAAGATCTCGCCTAGAAGAAGTGTCTCTCGAGTCAATTAGTGCCGAATAGTCGCAGTTCCAGTGTGGCGTTCCCAGAGACCTGGTCACGCTAGAGCAATCGCGCACGACTGTGAGGAATGGCTGCAGTGTGCAGTGAGGTCACTGATACGTGTGACCAATGACTTTTTGATGACAATTTAAAGCTCTTCCTAGAGACACTAGAGGCACAGAACTCTGATGCCGAAAGAGAAGGTGTCCAAACAGAGTTAAAAGTCCGGTGCAGTTGGACAGTCTACTGCAGGTGTAGGCTGAACGTGCCGCATCAACCGGTGACGGACTAGATTCCGAGCGTAGTGGCGAGGCAGGTTATTCGAAGTGGGCGCATATTGTTGAGGCGTTGTCATCAAGTGATCCACAATCATCAGTGACGCTGTGGAAACAAGCGTGGCGTCATTAGCTCGAGAGCCTCTACCCTGATTGCGCCAATGTATGAGCGCAGAAGGGGTGTTTGATGCCTGCTAGGATCCATGTCGACGGAGGCGTTTTTCTGATCTGTTAGGCGGCTCAGGCCAGCGCTAGAATCGGCGAACCCAACGCAAATCTTAACGTCTTCATGGTTTGATGTCCACAAAAGGAGCTCCTACACATGAGTTGGCGTGTCGCGAATGCTGTCGAGCTTCAAGTTGAGCAAGAACGGTCGCTAATCTGAGACGACGTTGCTAGTCATCGGATACGATACCGGCCACTCAAACAATGCATTTACGACTGGCCACATGAGACCTTACCTTCACCTCCCAGCCCTATCCGGACCTCCTAAAGAAACCTCACACAGCCTGTGAACCGCAGCGCCGTGCTTAGGTTTGTCTTTGCCATTCAGCATGCTCGGTGCCGGAAGCCCGGAGGGAGCGTGACAATTCTTTAGTGCTTCGCTTGTGTTCTCGTTGCGCTTGAATGCAAAATCTCACTCAAGGGATTGGCTCTTATCTCGGTTCCTCTAAAGCCTTGTCCAAACGCTAGCGGCAGATTGCGTGTCCTTCAGGTATACCAGGCTCGTTCTGACTGAACTGCCAGCAGATCTGACAGATGTGCTCGGCGACTGAAGGATGTTGCAGCAAATCTCAGCTTCTGATGTCGATCCCTACGCTCGTCTCGTGGTTCACTTTTTGTTTACTCCGTAGTACCGCCGCAAGAGGGCGTCTAGCAGCTGCTGCACATGGACAAGACGTGGCGTGGCGTTGGACGATTTGGCGGGGTTTAGATTTGAGATTAATCTTGGCTGGCAGCTGTCCCCATGCCGCATTCCCGGTGGATGGAGCTTATCATACCTGGTGGCGTCTGCGGAACGTTCAGCTCATAGCTGGCGTCACCAGTAATTCCAAAAGCACAGTAGCGCAAGCCGACCGCTGCGCAGCTGACGAGACGTAGGTTCTGGCAATTCGAAGTTATTTCCCGGAGGTGTGAGCTTCCCTGCCAAGAGCTCACCAAGCATGATTTCATCGGTTGATGCAGGAAACCTTCCAGCCACGTGAGATAGATGAAATACTTGTCGTCTTAAGGTTATGTACCGTGCACCGAGTCATCTGGCTGGGACGTTGCCAGACGGTCTTGGAACCTTTTATGCGTTGACGATCCTGGGCTGTTCCCACGATCAAATTCGCACTCCACCTTCCCAATTAACGACTTCGCGCTCCCGGAAGACAATGTGGCAGCCGCGTACCGGATGAGATGTAATTCGGCCTCACCCCTCGGAAACTTTCGAGCCATCAACGCCAGGGCAACGAGCGGTCTCAAGTGGGCGAGGGAAACTCATCAGCGCAAGATCCGCGAAGGGGCATCCAACATCGTGGCAGATCGGACGGCGATGATCTGATCTGCGCGTTGCATGTGCGGCTGCATTTGGCAACCGATGGTCTCCAGGCGTCCGATAACGGGCAGCGCAGCAAAGAGGTTGTGCTTCTGTGCTTGCGACATAGGCACACGGCATGCGGTTGCTCTTGCGCCTCCAATTCACTTCCGATAGTCCAGTGCCGTGCCGTGCGCACGCTCGCAGGGTGTTTTATGACAGGCATCACAGTAGACTTCACTGCCATGACTGCATATCAAATCACAATCATCTTAGAACTCTTCGGCAGTGGATGGCAGCCTGCTGCAAGAGCATGTGTCAGCATTGCAGGTGGCATAGGCTCTTCCATTCCATACCAATATCGCACCTGCTTATATTTCCGTTCCATATACTCAAAAGACAGATCATTTCCTTCTGGGGGAAGCTACCACTGCATGGTCCGCCGCTGCTCCCCGCAGCTGGTACATCTCGATCTGGAAACAGTTGCGCTCAGGCTTGAAAGACACCACAGCGCTGAGAACAGCGTTCGCCGACCGGATTTGGCGTTGAGTTCTTCTTCTTGTTGGTGATGAGGAAGGAAAGGTAGTATGTTTCAGCAATGTGGGTAAAATTACTTTCCCGAATCCACATGGTGTCAATGCTTGTCGCTCTGATCCACTGTCATTATGTTTGCCGTGGAGCTTTCGACAATTCGAGTCAACATTGTCGAGTCGGTTTAGGAGTGAGCTCCTACCTTTTGCGCTCGATTCACCTCTCTTCGAAACGGAATATTCGACAGATCACCATGTCCACCACCCGCTTCCCATCGATCTGGCACCGGCTGGCGGCCGAGCACCACTGCCGTATCTCTTTTGCAATACATAGTCACGCTACTGTAGACTCTCGAGTCATGGATTGCGTTGACTAACAGTAGGCTGACTATAAGGAATATAGGCTTACGATCCATCTCTGGTGGCTCAAAGTTTTGTCTTGGCGAAAGCAAACCACTTTTCCCGAACACACCCGAATATATCCGTGTTCTGGCGGGATACCAAGCTCTGCGACACGACCTTGCTCCCATCTCTCATTGACATACTTCAAACGATGCAATATTGAGGCTCGGACGACGTTCATGGTCTTGCGCTACAGATTCTTCGTATGATACCAGGGACAAGATCGGCCTTCATAGCTCCTAGCTCCGAAATGAACCAAGATGTCACACAGTAGCTCTCATGCAAGTGTCGACCACCGACCATATTAGGTACATCGTATTCGCCGCGTGTAACTCGCGTGCGTGCAGCACCGCTAGCTGTGCTTGGTGACTGCATGTAGTCCTCGTTCAAATGGTACAAGTGAATTCTGCGAGTGAGGTGCATTGTTGATTGCCATCAAAATTCAGGGATCCAGTCCACGCGTCCGAACCCTAAGATCTTCTTTATGCAAGGAACACATCTCATGCCACTTCGTATAACTTCGTATTGTATTGAAGATCATCAACTGAGAATACTAGATTCAATGTTGGATGCCCCTTGCCCGGTCGCCTGCGGCATGAAACAACGACAAAATCCTTGAATCGTTGCAGTCCTCCGTGCGTACATACACTGTGCCTCTAATTTGAGATGTGCACACCGCCGCGAGAAATGATGCTACAGGATGTTTCTTCCGAAGTGAAGACGGGGGTGTCCCTGCAAGGATGTCAACTAAATGCATATACCCAAATTCTGTCTAAATTTGCGTGCAGACACCTGCTCTTGGATATAATATAAGCGTGCCGGTTACATATCAGTGGTTTTAGAGCTAGTAAAGCCTCTAAAAAGACAATAAAGCTTACCAATAATAATCGAAATAAGCTAGAGTGAGCCCTTCTAGGTTACCCCCGTCTTCACTTCGGAAGAAACATCCTGTATAAGGTAAGGTTCAAGAGCTAATAGAGTTCAAGAATTTCTAGACTTTAGGTACAACCACTTAGGGCACACTCAGCATACTATGACTGCTTGCTAACGCTGATGCTGTCGCTTGCAGTGTGAAACGACGAAGAAGTCCTTGAATCGTTGTTGTCCTCAAAGCCCAAACGCACCGGTCCTCCAATCTGATTTGTGCGTACCAGTGTGAGAAATGCCCTGCATCAGCAAAAACCACCAAGATTGACGACGCCACAGCAGGACCGAATAGCAAGGTCGTACAGTGGCTGAGAACCAGAGCGTCGGGAACATCACAGCATGACCACATGCATAAGGTTCGGGCGAGAGTCCGACACGTGAAACACAGAACGCCAGCGCTTTGCAATGCCTCATAGACGTATGGGGACCGACCCGCGATTCACAGCCCTTCGAGTCAAACAGCGGTGCGTTGAAGCTTGTTGATCATCTGATTTTCCGTTCCGCATATGTATACGGGGAAACACTCCGCACAGTCAGCAAAGTTACACAATACAGTAGAGCCCTCAGCGGTGGATCCCAGCACGTCGAAGCTTGTTGAACATTATACTTCCCGTTCTGCGTATGCATATGGCAGACTGTAGAAAGGGGCCGCGGGAGTTCGGCTGAAGCCTAAAGAAGAGATTAAAGAATGTCGTGGCTTCGTGGGATCAACAACGATCGGTCTGTGGCCATCGGTATCGTTCTGTTTCAATCGGTTACGACCCAGCTATAACCCGGAGCACACGCAGAGTATTAAGAATTTAAGTCATGATACCACCATCCTTCACTCTCAACGCAACCTGAGCCAGATTTTCAAACGTGTCCAGCTGATCGGTCTTTTCAGGCATGTACTCTCCACTGGCTATGCAATGGACCTTCATGTTCGGATGGTACTTGAGATTGTTGAGCAGTTTGGGCGTGATAAGGAAGTATTGCGAGGTGTGCTCGGCGCAAGCGATATCGACCATGCGCGAGTGAACCAGCCTCTCGTTTCGCGGATCCATGCCCTGGTTGATCTCGTCGACGACTCGGAATGGTGCTCGTGCCATGCTCTGAAGTGCCATGAGGTAGAAGATTGTCGAGACTGCGCGTTCTCCTCCAGATTGACGGTGTGAATCCAGAGCCTGAAGCTGCTCATTCTCTCTGCAAGTTTGTTAGCATGAGCTTCACTCTTGTAAGAAAAATAATACACATACCTGAACTTGACCTTGATCTGGATAGCCCATTCGGCAAAGTCGTCTTGCTTGTCAATACCAACTTCGCCCGCACACTGAATGCGCGCGAAGTTTTCAGCGAAGGCATCCGATATCTGCCGAATGAGCTCGTCAAGCTGTGGCTCCCACTTGCTTCGGATATCGCGAATCTTGGCACCCAGTTCCTCCAATTCCTCCTCCAAGGTGTCGCGACGAGCACGCTTGTCATCGATCTTCTTTGCGCGCTCTTCGTAGTCTCTGATCAAGTTGGCGTTCCCGTTGCCTGCCAGTAAGTCCAGGGATGCCTCCACAGATGTGATCTCCGTTTCGAGCGCAGTGGGTTCCAATCCAAGGACCAAGGTGTGAATCTCTTCCTGCAGATCTGTCAACTCGCCCATCTCGTTGGAAATAGCCACGCATTCTCGTTGTTTTTGGACGCCAAGTCTCATAAGCTCCTCTTTCTCCTGCTTCGCGCTCTCGCTTTTCTGCTGTGCGGCCTGCAAGCGATTGAGATCCGCTTCGTTACGAGCCTTCAGTTGGTCGAGATCGGAAGTAGCTTCTATGCGATTGATCTCCGCTCTTATGGCCTGTTCCTGGAACGATTCCAGATTGCGGACTGCCCTGCCATGATCAAGCGCAACCTGGCCCTGATCCATAGTCAGCTGCATCTGCTTCTGGGAAATTTCCCATTTGCGGCCGTCGTGCTGTGACAACTGTTCCTGTAACTCTGCGAGACGTGCCTCGGTGCTTGCCAGTTTGGTTGGAAGTCCATCGAATGCCGATTTCTGTTGCTGCAATTTTGCCTTTTCATCTTTGATGGCTTGCGATTGATCCGTCAGCTTCTTCGCCTCGTCACGAAGTTGACCATATCGAAGTTTCAGCCCCTCCATTTCTTGTCTGATGTGGTCAAGTTCACCTCGCAGTTCTCTGACCTTGGCGTTGCTCTCCTCCTCGGCTTGTGTGCTTACAGGAGCATCGGTCAAGAACCTCGACTTCTTCACCTGGACGACCTTGGTAGAAGTACCCGCGTCGCCATACTCTGATCGACGAACGATCTGATAATGGTTAGCAGGCGTGACCCAAGCACCAAGCGCCGATCTCTTGAGCAGCTCGAATTGTTGCTCTGTCGTGTCGCGGTTGCAGAACGCGGTCCTATGTACGTTCCTGCCGTCGCAAAGCATGGCCAAAACTGGCTCTGGTCCTTCTATCAGGTCCAATAGCCATCCGTCCATTCCCATTCGTGTCATGTCCTCAGTTGAGATCTCAGGTTTTGGGAACTTGTCCAGGCCCTGTGTCGCCGTGCGAATGTTCACATCGGTGAGTTTCATTACCTGGTACGCCTGATGGGACAGTGTTTTGAAGTCGCGCGAATCCGTCACTGTGAATGCTTTGAGCTCGCTCACGCCCACCACAGCCTCGATCCAGTCCGCATTCCGTGAGCCCTGCACAGAGCATTCGATCATGGGCGGCCCATACACCTTGTTGTGAAATTTGCCGTCCTGGTTAGCTTGGATCCATTGCCAGAGATCGGCCGACGATTGAGATACGCTGGAAAGCTTGCTCTCCAATTTGCCAGCCTGCGATTGCAAATGAGTCTGCTTTTCCTGCTCCGCCTCGATCATTCTTTTACGCTGCTGAGCCGACTCTTTCAGCTCCCCCATTGAATCGTGGTTTGCACTCTGCTCTTCCTGGAGTGTGCGAATACGTCGGCTCAATTCTGTGACCTGTTGATTCATTTCCGCGGCATCGAACGCAGGAGGAGGGCTGGCCATTGCATTCTTAATGCTTATAATATTTTGCTGCTGTGTCAGCACATTTGATTTGGCCTTTGTCGCGCTTGCATTCTCCGCCTTAGTTTCTTCGTCACATTCTGTGACCTTTTTTCCAATGTTGTCGAATTTCTGCTGCAGCTTGCTAACCGTGTCAACACCATGTAACACCATTCGCTCCTTGGATTTGAGGAAGCGCTCAACTGTGTTGAGGTACTCCTGCTTCTCATTGACTGCTTGCATGTTGGGCTGGATTTGCTGCTCGAGCCGTCGCAGCTCTCTGGCGGCGTCTTTCGCGGCGACCTTTGCTTCGGTGTGCTTCCTCCTCAACTCATTGAATTCACTGACTGGCTTGAACTTTTTCAACAATGCAAGCTTTTCTTTGACCACTTCGCGCTCACGCATGCGCTCCACATCGTTGGCTTGGGCTCTTTGACGGTCTTCGAGCTTCTTCAGGTCTTCGATTAGATTCTGCTGGTCATCCTGCAGCCTTTTCTCTTCCTTCCGCCACTTCTTGAGGTCTTCGTGATATTCGGACATGTAAGTCGGTGCAGCAGCCCTCTGCGTCTGCACAAGCAGATCGATAGGAGACAAGGCCGCGAACTCAACGACTCGATCTTGGGGCAAAAACTGGCACAGATTGTCGACCTGAATAGAGAAGTTTCGCACAAATTCTTGCACCGCTTTGTTGGAAACTGTTTTGCCGTCGATCTTGAAAGCAGTCTTTTTCTCCTGGTTGTTTCGACCACTTCCATCACGAGTGATCTTGCAGCCAATGATCGGGTTCGTCTGTTGTCGCGTCGGGTCCGCCTTGAGCTCGATCTCAATGACAGCCTCCTTGCATCCGTGCTTGACGAATTCGCTGACGTCCTTAGCCCGACCCAAATGCTCTGGCTTCCAACCGAGGCCCAAACATATGCCGCAGACCAGGGTACTCTTTCCTGTACCGTTTGGCCCGATTATCATGTTGAGGTTCGGCCCAGGATGGAAGGTGGCGTTTGTGTACGTGACAAAGTTCCTCATCGAAATCCGAACAATCGAACCAGGCTTATGCTCTTGCTGGGTGTGCTCGATTGGTGTGGCACCGGCTCGTTGCTTGCCTTTCGGTGAGCGTCTGTAGCTGTCTGGGAGGATGTCTCCTTCTGACTGCTGAGTTATTAGTCCAGACTCGAGGCCCAAATTGACTGCATCATATATGCACACCTCCGAAGGCTCCTCTTCTCCCTCCTCGAGTTCCCCATTGTCGTCAAACCGCCGCCGCTTGCTGGCCTGTGATTCTGCGTCCGTGTCCTCCGCATCCGATGCAGACCTCCGACGTCTCTGCAGCGGCGACACCGGTGGCGATGATGAGATCTCCATGTCGTCGGGCTGTGTCGGGGTAAGTTTTCAACGAGAAGGCAAAAGAGGTGTAGTGGGAGGTCGCGACGCGTCGAGTCGAGTCGCGAAGACGCGTTGGCCAAAAATCGACGTCACGTCACACCAAAGTTTCGCAACAGCACACACTTCAGTCACGAGCACAACAATTGTATTCACTTCATATCGTTCCGCAGCGAGATTCCGCCACGAGAAGCATTGCAGAGACATGAGAACCTTCGATCAGTGAAGAGAACCGACAGACAGTGATGACCACGACCATGCCGAAGCAAAATCCGGCCAGATCAGCTGCGAAAGTCGATGCCGGCTCAAAGAAGCGCAAAGATCCGCCTACCAACGCCAATAATGGAAAGAAAGACAACAAGAGACCAAGGAACGACCACCGCTCCAAGCAACGAGATATGCGGGTGCTGGCAACTCAAACGTCCTCTAAAGCCTTCAAAAATGGCCAGCTAGACGTCGACACTTTTGTCAAATCTCGCGAGTATGAAATCAGAGCTCTAGAAGAGGGAATGTCGAGAAGTAAGCAAGCCTTGACGAAGCGAGCGTTCCAACAAGTGCCCCGAGACTTGAGACGACGAACGGCGAGTCACAATGTCAAGCGTGTGCCGAAGCGGCTGCAGCCGCGGGCGAAGAGGGAGGTAGGTCGATGTTCAACTGATGTCTGACGAAGGGACTGGGCACGATCCTCATTCTGCATTGTATGCTAATGATAGACAGATGATGGAAGACAACACTCCTACTGTCAGCTCCAAGACCCGCAAGCCAACAAGACACATGCGACTGCGTCTCGAGACAGTAAAGAAGTTACGTGCGTTAGGTGCCCAAGGGAAGGCATCCAAAGACGGCAAGGCAGAGGAGAAAGTCACCGTGCGACCTTTCCCAAAAGCAAACGCGCCAGATGCGGCAAATGACACTGCTGTAAAGACCCGCACAGCAAAAGTCAAGAAAGTCAAACTGGCCACACCTCCCAAACCAAAGGCCAGGTTCCGAAAGCGTCAGATCGACAAGACCTGGCTGCCAACGCACATGTTCCATGCAAAGAGAGCTCGTATGACTGCACCGAAGGAGGCGTTGTGGCGATTCTCAATACCCCTGACACCTACTGCAAAGAGCTATCGTCCCACGCACAGATCTGCCAACGAGCGGGGAGCCGTCGCTTGGGACATGAGTTATATGGCAACTATCGGCCTCTGTGGGCAGCAACGCGGCATTGAAGGTGTACTGAAGGCTCTTCACCTAAGTCCGGAGTCTAATGGTAGCGACCCTTGGAGCCCACAATCTGAAAGATGGCGAAAGGGGTCACGAGCGTTTAACGGGTTCGTCCTCGAACGTGAAGCACCACACAAGCCGATAGCTCCAGCGACTGTATTGTGGTCGCCACAAGCAGCGAACACAGGTTCCGACTCAGCAGAGACAAATGCAAAGCAGCTCCGGACAGCCATTATCAGAATACATCCGGCCGCTTTTCTGCAACTCTGGGAAGAAGTGGTCAGGCTGGCCAAAGTGGCAAAGCCCCAGATCAGCGTCGAGGATCTACGCTATGAGATTGGTAGCATAGAAATCACAGGCCCAGGTGCAACGGAGGCGCTATTGGGCGCTCTCTGGCCTTCTCCAACAACGGATGCGACTATCACAGAACCCGCAAAGACATGGAATGCCCTAGCAGGCTTGACAGAGTTGGCGCTTCTGCCACACGATGTGATTGTCGGATTGGATGTGCAAGATCCCCGACTGCATCATCCACCACGACCTATCAAGCTACCGCAAACAGCAGATGCTCAGCAACGACTTCTTGAGCTATCGGCGACCTGGCCCCTTGAGGCAGAGCACATTTCATCAAGACTGTTTGACCGGCGAGCTCGACAACGTGCCTCTTCTGCTTTGCCGACTCAGAAGTCAATTAACAGACGCAAGACCACTGCCATGCCTGGGCAATTCCCGGAACTCCAGCCCAGTGATCCGTCAATCCCTGCAATCATCTATTCTACCACCAGTAGCAAGTCAAGGGCGAGTTCATGGACAGTACTTCTGCCGTGGAAGTGCGTTCAGCCTGTGTGGTACAGTATTATGTACTATCCACTTTCCACTGGAGGCCAACCGCGTTTTGGAGGTCTTGATGAGAAGCGCCAGCTAGCTTTCGAGACCAATCAACCCTGGTTTCCCAGTGACTATCCTGGAACTAAGGCCGGTTGGGAGTGGGAGAAAGAGCAAGCAGAAAAGAGAAAAGATCACTGGGCGCGCCGACCAAAGAGCAAGCGCGTGAACTGGGATGTTGTCAAGGCTGGCGTTGGTGTCAAAGGAGAGATTGGGCTCGGCTGGGCTTGCGACTGGGAGAGGCTGCTCAAGGGGCCACCACAAGCAGCCTCTTCGACTCCAGGAAGAACTGCCACGGACGAAGATACTGCCATGCCCGATGCCGCTCCCGCCGAAGCACAACCACCGCCTGCGCCTGGGACTGCAGAAAGCCAAAACACCCCACTCATAACCTCCATTCCTTCCTCCGAGACCTCACGTCTACTCCATACATTCTCACCAGAAACCACAGTCCCCTCTACCCTCCTCAACCCCACAATAACAATATCTCTCCACTGCCTTACACGCGGCACTCCGCAGACCTGCGCTCGCATCTACCGCCTTCCTTCAACATCATCAGCACTCCGCAAAACCTGGCTAGCCCTCCATCCCAACAATAAACCCCGTCAATCTGGCCCTAAGAACTCACTTCCGCCTCCGCTTCCGAAAGATGCACCCGCATACCTCGTACAACGGCACCTGGCTCAATCCCTCATTCAGGGTTCCGTTCGTGCAAACGAAGACTCATATCCTGAATGTCCTGGAGAAGAAGATCTGATCGGCTTCGTGACGACGGGCAATCTGAATTTGAGTGAAGGAAGAGGGACTGGGATAGGCAATTTATTACTGAGCAAGGTTCTAGAAGATTGGAAGACGAACGGGGAAGATGAGGGAAAATTGTGCATTGTGAGAAATTCGGGCCAGAATTTGGGAAGGTTGGCGAAGTGGGAGCTTACTTGAGGGGTCGTGGGGAGAGAATACTAGACCTTTGGGGAAATACTCATCTCAGCAACGCTTCCGAAGTCTGGAGTGGGCTCTGCTGCCATTTGAAGTTGAAGTTGTGGTATCTTAAGTCTCGTCAGCACCACGTGGAGATTCTTTCCGCGACGGTCCAGCCTGGTGGCCAACATTGGTAGCATAGAATACTAAACTTCACATCCGGCACAAGAACACCTTCGCACCCTTTTGTGCAACGGAATGATGATTCTTGCTTCCTGATCGAGGGGTATATCGTGATACGTGCGACGAAAAACAAACATACAATTCCGAACAAAAAACAATGCTCTCTATCTCGCACATCTGTTGACTCCGATGCGCACAATAAAAGGTGATTTGCCTCTCCAAGGACATGTCGGTCTCTCAGTCATTTCGTATCTCATCTGTATCATTTCATGATTGATGCGCCGCTTTTCCTCCCGCCATGCGAGAGAGATAGTCATTACCTTTACACGTCGTGATCTTTCCATTTCTGTATTCCTTTACGTATGCATCCAAACCACCACTATTTTCTTCCTTCTCTTGACCTTTCGCTCAGCCCACATGCCCTTGCTTTCTCGTTTTCCCTGACCACAGCTCCCCTCTGCAGCGTTGTCCGACCAGGAAAAGCTTCGGATCTCGATTCTCCTCTCGGTGGGTTTCTCGCGTCTATTGCGGCAGACGAGTGTTGTTGGCTGAAGTTCCGCCTACGCAAAGAAGAGCCATGAGTGCCAGAGAACTAACAAGCAGGTTCGAGCTTTGGTGTTGGGGGATGTGAGAAGCGCAGAGGGAGGAGAATGCGTTTTGCAGTGGCTTGTTTTGGAATTCTACCCACTTTCGTCTCGGATGAGCGCGACAATCATGGAGTAGAGGTAGAAGAAGAACATCAGCAAGTGAAAACCCAACTTGATGAAGGATTCTTTCTTGTGCACGTTCAGTTTGCGGAAGATCTCTGTTGCGTCGAGTAGATGTTGGTTTTCGAAGATCCTGTGATGCGCATGCGCTGTGAGCTGGTGCTATTCTTTCAGGTAGCTCCGTGTATGCGTTCTCTTTTCCAAAGCTGCGCTACAAAAGCGTCTGTATGACAAGGTATTGCTTACTTCTTTCCATTCCATGCAATCAAAGGCAGGTTCAAAATCAACGGCAACCAGTATCCGTTGATGAGGAACAAGATCGTCAGGAATGCGTGAATGCCGGCTTCGGGGACAATGTACATGTTGAGGCGGTTGCAGAGATCAATCGGGTTGATGTAGTCGCATTCGAGATCGGAGTACATGATGGTGAAGAAGACCTGGAGGAACAAGTTGACGGCATTGAGAAGGACTGCGAGGAGGAATAACCTGGAGAGACGGACATGCCTGGTCAGTGGTGATATTCTGCGCGTATTTTGGGGGTGGTGGAGGAGCTGTTTGGGCTGTTGTAGACACTGCTGCGGGCGCGCAAGACTTACCACGCCTCGCCCGACATGATGGCGGTGTTCTGCGCGCACAGGCAGTGTTGGAGGACGACGAGGGGCGGTGGTAGTCGGGGTCGAGATTGGGTTTGTGGTTGTGGAAGCTTTTCGAGTCGCGTTCGTGGGGTGCGGTGTGCGCTCTCGCCTGCGAAGGATGTGGAGTGGAGGTGGTTGAGGACCTAGAGACGATGGCTGCCCCGATAAGTCTCCGAGCTGCCGAGTGGGAGGCAACAGGCGCGCTGGTGATTGTCGAATGCTGGCGCAAGGGACGGTCGATGTGGCGATGATCTATTCTGTCTGCCTGCGACGATATTGGAGACGTGTTTGAATGCGGGATGTCGCGAGCACGACTTGTTTTGGTTCTCATCGCAATACTGCAGTATCCGCTCACGCACCACGTCATTTTGCGCCTCCACTGCCAAGCCGCATGTGGCCTGCAGCTTCTCGTCCTTGTCAATGCACGGATAACCAAAGAATCATCAAAAACTGCCTCATATCATGGGTCATATTGCGACGCATTCACTCATATTTGCGATATGCTATCGCCAATGTCATAACTTTTCGCTAAGTTTACAGCATAACAACACCCACGCCGCCCATCTTGCTCGTGTCGATGTTGTTCCTCTCATCAATACCTCCTGGCAGTGTCGGCGTCCGCCAGTTGAAGAGGTAGAAATGCAGTTTGCCATCTCCGGGCTCGAATTTCTGCTCTTTCAGAAACAAGGGGTTGTCGAGAAGCGTGAGCGCATTGAAGACGTGGAAGTCCTCCTTCTTAGCGAGAATGAGCACATCGTGTACGAGCTCTTGCAGACGGTTCTGGAGTCTCTCTTGTAGCTCCTTAGCTTTGACCTTGGGGCCCTTCGGAGCTTGGAATGCAGATTCGGTGGCGTAGTAGTAGAGGTATGCAGCACGGATCGTGTCCTTCTTGGACGCACGCAGCACAGTAGACTGTAGCGTGTTAGCGTGATGTGCATAGTGAGAGCACCATTCAGGCTTACCTCGAGTAGATAGTACGAAATGAAATCAGTGATGCGTCCTTCATCCTCTACCACGTAGCTCCACACGACCCCTTTGGAAGTCTCAGAGCACATCCAGTGCGCAATCTCCTCATCGCTGAACTCCTGTCGAAGATGGAAGCGTTCCGTGTAGCGTACCAGCAGATCCTTGACAGCTGGGATATCGGCTGGCTTCATTGGTCGCAAGCCCTTAGTTTGCGTGTGAGACTCCAATCGATACTTATACTTTTGCCGGAGTTCAGTCGAGCCAGGAGGCATGTGACTGAAGCCGGTCTTGTAGAGGTGTTCCCAATCCAGAGACCGATGGAAATATCGACATGTGCTGACTGGCGTTGGTAGCAGTGTTCCGGCAGTGTAAAGTGCTTGAAAGACATCATTCTGATAGCATCGTCGTGTGACCTCCTTGATGAGCACAGGCGCCAGACGCTTGTTTCGCAGCTTTCGGTGGATGGCAAGGAAATTGATCTCGCTGGCGTTGACTGTCTGTCCTCTGACCTTCAATGTGACAGGGATACCAGTGATCGAAGCGACAAGCTTTCCCCTCTTGCCATCAGCAGAGGCTTTGGTGCGGATGCCGATGTGCCATTCCTTATTCCATTTTGGAGGCTGGAGTGCCCACTTCAGGAATTCTGTGGAGTAGTTGAAGCGGAAGGAGCCATCTGTATCCTCGACATAATGATTGTAGAGCAGATCGTAGAATTCCTGCAGATCGTCCTTGTCTTCCACATCGATCAAGCACCACTCGAAGCTATCCAGTAGCTTCTCGGGCTCAGGCTTGACACTGGCCTTGCAGATCTGGGATGGCAGGATAGCGCCTTCAGCGAGGTCACCCTCTTTTCCGCTGGTCGTTTGGAGCAGATTGGGCTCCTTGAACTTTGGCACGGGCTGCGTGTTCCAAAACTTGTAGTCTTCAGGTGCCTTGCCCTCCTTCTTGGCTCCCTCATTGGCTTGTAGCTGTTTAAGAAGTGCTGGTAAATCTTGCACCCCAATAGGCTTATTGTTTTGAATCACATTGGCAAGTGGCTGTTCTATTGTGGCAGCCTTCTTCTTCTTAGGCTTTCGCTTCTTCTTCTTCTGTGAGGGACTGCCGCCTGCAGCCTCTTGTTCACCGTCCTCTTCGCCCTCCTCTTCTTCTCCGTCATCATTGTGGAGATCATCGGCAGCTTGAGAAGATGTCGCAGGGTCTTTCAATGAATCGTCGGCAACGTCGCTTGCCAGCTTGGCATCTGCTGTCTTGTCGTCGGCCATTGCTCTCCCCCAAATGCCCCTCTCTTCAGATTTGTGAGCCGATCGATAAGTCGATGGAGCTGGCTGAGTAGAAGACCCTTGTGTCGCCTGTTGACAAACGTAGCTTGGCAATCAGTTGTTTTACGCGTCTTTATGCAGCAAGCTGTCTCGTGCCCAGCAGGAAACGCGAGAGCTCGAAAGCTGGAAGCTGGCTGCACGAAGCTGGGTACTGACGACCCCACTTTCGCTGCCTGAGATTTAAGGCACGAAGTACACGGCCTTGCGACTGACTTCGTGTCTGACAAGACAACTTTGAGACGCATCTATACCCACGACCGACGCACACTCCGAAGTTCAGAACAACATGGCTCAATCGGAATCTACCATAAACGTCCTGCTGGCGACTTTCGCAGGCCTCGGGCTCCCGCGCACGCTGTCTCTGCCCACCAAGGCCTCAACTCCAATCAGCGACATATACGGCACGATCCAGTCACGATTACCACCTTCAGCAGGGGACGACCTACTCATCACAACCGTCTCAAACAAGCAACTCCTCCCACACAATGACTCCCCCATCACCACGCTCCTCAGCTCTCCAGACGACACTCTTCTCTCCCTGCGCCTGTCGCGAAGACTGTGCGGTGGCAAAGGCGGTTTTGGCTCCCAACTCCGCGCAGCAGGCGGTCGCATGAGCAGCCGCAAAAATCGCAACAGCAATGTAAACCCGAACGCCTCGAACCGCAACCTCGATGGCAGGAGGTTGAGGACTGTGGATGAGGCGAAGAGGTTGGCGGAATATCTTGCCATTAAGCCGGAAATGGAGAAGAAGGAGCGCGAGGAGAGGAAGAAGCGCTGGCAGGAAGTTGTGGATGCTGCGGAGAGGAGGGAGGAAGAAATTAAGAGTGGCAAGGGGGGTGCGGCGAAAGGGAGGCTGGACGCGGAGTGGGTTGAGGGCAAGGAGGATGCGGAGAATAAGACGAGAGAGGCTGTCATCAGGGCTATGAAAGAGGGATTATTGGAGGAGAGGACGGGAAGCGAGAGTAGTGCCGAGGCCGATGAGAGTGAGGATGATGATGTTGAGGAGAGCTCTGACTCTAGTGAGGGCGTCAAAGCGGAGGCGTCGAATGCTGGGGGTGGCAGGAGCTTTTACGGCTGGGACGAGGACGAAGACGAGAGTTCCGAGGACGATGAAGAGTCTGCGCCAACGTACGATGGCAAGGGAAAGGGCAAAGCGACAGCGTGACGTTACTTTCATTGAGCGTTTATGAAGCTTTGCTCTGCTCTTCTAGCCTAGGTATGATACCCAAGCATTTCGTTCCTTCCACCTCTCAGCGCATCTGGGTCTGTGGTGTCTGCCAACCAGTCAGTCTCTCTGCAATATTCTCGCCACAATTTTGCGCCGCGGTTGTAACCTCGTCGCCGTTCATTGCGACCGCCAACCAGAGAAAACGATGGGGAAGAGCGCTTACCTTTGCGGACTTAGAACAGGCCGAAGAACCAGCCCTTGCGGGAGGTCTTCTCGCCGGTGAAGTTCTTCTCGTTGGCCTTGTAGACGGCCTCGGCGTACTTCTTCAGCGACGCCTCGCAGATCTCCTTGGCGGCCTGACTGTATGGAGAGTGGCCGGCCAAGCAGCCTTTTGTCAGAGAAAGTCGAGTCAGTATTGTTCTCAAACAGCAAGTTACCTTTTCTTCACCCCAGTCTCCTCCCCTTTCTCCGCCACTCGAACTCGACTCCAAGCCACTCGATCTCCACCCCATCCGCCGCCGCCGCCACGCCAAATTGGCAGAGAAACAGAAACAAAAGCAAGTGAAGGAAAAAAGTGAGTACTTACCGGCACACTCAGTGGACGGGTTCTGAAAGTCGACAATCTCGCCGAGACCGGCCTTGCAGATTCTGTCGCCGGCATTCTTGCACGGGACGAGGAGATGGTCGCAGACGACGTAGTGGGTCGCGCGGTTCTGCTTGACGACGAGGGGAGCGCAGCCGCAAGTGACGATGAGTGGAGCGCACATCTTGAATGGTATTGGTGGT
Organism: Cercospora citrullina; assembly: GCA_013365195.1. NCBI lineage: Eukaryota > Fungi > Ascomycota > Dothideomycetes > Mycosphaerellales > Mycosphaerellaceae > Cercospora > Cercospora citrullina. Next base: position 208,690 of record JAASFF010000021.1, read on the forward strand.
GAGGATGTGTGTGAGAGAAGTGTCTTGTGTGTGGTTTGATGTGTTGTTGGTGTGTCGGCGCGGTTGTGTGGTGGTGATGGTAAGGAAGAAGAGGGAAGAAAGCAGAAGGGGGAAGAAAGTTTTTTTTATATTGCGCGCGCGACTGAGCTTGTCGCCAAAACGATCACCGCGATTGTTTTGCTGCGGGTGGAGACGCGCCTTGCTGGGGTCCGGCGCGCGGTGCAGAAGAGGTGAATGTGAAGCTTGAAGTGAGAAGTGAAGCCAACGGGCCAGCAGCACCAGAAGATGCTCAGAACTGCATACGTTCGAGCCATGGAGAACGAAGCGCTTACTGGGCAATAACGGCGAAGAAGACCAGGCGACCTCCTCGGAGAATGTTGAAGCGGTTGAACGCCGCCGACTCGAGCACCACCACCCAGACCTCCATCCTCTCGAGCGCCTGAATCACGATCTACCTCCTGATCTATCAGTCCTCTCCATCACTCACGAACAGCGGCATTGCCTCCTTTTCACAGTCTCCCTTCGACCCAGCACACAGCCTCACCAACCAAGCCTTCCAGCCCGCCTCACTCGGCTTGCCCTCCTTATTGACCTTCCACAATGTCGACCCATACTTTCTCAAAGCAGCCTCGCAAATCCTCTCACAAGCTTCGCTCTGCGGATGGAAGCCTGCTGCAATGCCTGGTCAAGTTAGCATCTCCTGCGCGCGCACGAAAGGAAAGGGGCTCCAGCCGAACTCACCAGCACACTGCGTTGGTGGATTCTGGAAGCTCAGCAGATCTGTCAGTCCGGCTCTACATTCCCTGGAACCAGGCTTCGAGCAGAGAATCTTGTGGTCGGGAAGTGTGAGATAGTGATCGCAGATTGGGTCGCCGTAGCCTGTCATGCGTTGACAGCTTACTGTCAGGGGGCGACACATCTTGTGTGGTAGTTGCCAGTATGCGATGATCTTTGATTATATCGCGTGACGCTAGTGCAGAAAGAAGAGGAGAGAAGTTTCAGGAAGTCTCAAAATTTGTGGCGAGGACGAGGTGAATGTGGAATTTTGCCAAGAAGGGGGGAACAGTTTGGAAGTGGAGAGTAGCAAACAGGATGGGTTCGAACAATGAGAACAATTACAGAGTGAGCTCCCGTTTCTGCTGTTGAAGGTTGCTGTCAAGACAAGAGTGAGCTGTGAGACTGTTCATTGGAACGTCTCTTCCTATTCGAGGAAGATGGAATTATCTACAAGTTCATCCGTATCTCGCTGAAATAACAAAGATCGTACTCCCGCTCACGTCTCCCCAGATCCCAACAACAACACCCACACATCTCCCACCTACCTATACCCAGCACAAACATCCTGATAAACATTCTGCTCCAACCCGGCCGCATCAGTCGGCACATAACCCAGATACGTCGCATAGCTATACGTCCATCGTGGATCATTCAACTCTGTTTTCCAAGTCCAATAGACCCAACCATCCATTCCAGGCTTCTCATAAAGCTGCTGCTGCGCCGTAAACCACTGTTTGAACCAAGCTCCATCATTCTTATCCACGCCCGAAGTCATGGACCATTCTCCAGTAATAGCAAAATCTTGTCCGGAAACGACTCGCGAATCGGTGCAAGCGCTGTGCATGAGAGAGTACTTGTCGCTGGTGCTGCCGAGGGCGAAACCGATGTAATTATGGTCATCGTATGCTGTCATGGGATCGTTTTGGATTGCGGATGTGGAGCGTGGGTCACCGGAGCCCCATTTCTTGGACATGAATTGGACGTGGAGTTTCTTGTTGTCTGGGACGTTGAGGGATGCTTCGGCGTCACGGACGGCTTTGAGTGCTGCTGGGTAGTACTTCTGGACCAAGCCTGGGACTTCTCCTGGAGCTGGGTAGCGACCGTTCGCATCGTGGTCGGAGACTGGTTCGTTTAGAACTTCGATCGTTCCGACAGAAGAATAGGCAGAGTTGTTATGGATACGTTTGGTCATCCATGAGAGCCACTTCTGGGCACGGCCGAAGTTGTGGTCGTTGAAGAAGCCGGCTGGCTTGTTGTTCTGGCCGGTGAAGACGTCTTCCTGTTGACCGCCTGGTGCTCCGTGGAGATCGATGATCACATACATGCCCAAATCAGCAGCCTTTTGCACGACAGCATCCAGATACTGAAGCATTGGAGCAGGATCTGCGAACGGCTCGCTGGCAGTATCGACAATCGCCGCATATGACCAGTATCCAATAGGAATACGAATAGTGTTCAGGCCAACATCATGAGCAGATTGCACAGTAGCAGGATTAATCCAGTCTCTCCAGTGGTTTGCAAACTTTTGGTTCCCTGTTGCTCGGTTGCTACCACTGTAATGATCTTTCATGCAATCGAACTCAGACGCCGAGCTACCGCAGCCCATTTTGCTCCTGCAGAGCCGTCAGAGACCAAGCGTAATATATCAGAATCAAAGGAGACATACCATTCGTTACTCATCATCCAAGGCTCGGAAACGAGCCATCCTCCAAAGTTGACACCGCGAATCTTGGTCACGCCATTTGGGAGAGAAGGCTCGAAGCGCTTGCCAAGTTGCTCAAACCGGGCAGTCTGGTTGAAGGCTGCAAGGTCCTGATCTTGCGGAAGCCAGGCGGTCACACCGCCGGCGAGGAGGGACAAAGCGAGTAAACGATACTGCATATTGATTTTCTGTAGACCCTTCGATGTGTTGCATATGGTGCGTTCCAGGCCGTCATTTATATGTATCGCCTTTGCTGGCCACCGCTGTGATCGAATGTTGTATCGGAAGTCATGTCGCTTCTTCCGATGTGGTATACGATGTGACCTCGCGAGGCAGTGAACCAATCGGCCTCGATGTGCCTTGAGGCGTCCAGACTATGATGCGAATGCCGCGCGATGTTGCATCGTCGTAGGTCACTTTTGACGTTGATCTTGAGCAGTCCAGGTTAGATTCGAGCAGGTCTCAACTTTGTAATGATCATGCATCTGATCATGCCCATCAAGCCTTCGGAAAATGTGAAGCCGCGTAGATACAATGATCAGGCGTTCCAATATCTGATGATAGCCTTGGCCGGCCGACAGACTATTGTTCATGCAAGGCTGTGCCAATGTGACCTTCTAAAGTCAGCAAGTCGCTACGGCCATAAGCGTGCAGTGAAGCTCCGACCAGAGACGAATCGGAGGCATGAACATACCAATGGGGGATTTTTGTTTCCCGCGTGCGTCACGGCGTGGAAGGCCTGACGGCGATCTTGGAGCTTGTAAGGCTTATTGCGCAAGACCAAGTGATCCTGTCATATGTTGGGAAACATTTGATCTCGGAAGTCGGAGAGATTGGCTTGACGGCAGAGGAGTCGTACTTTTATCAATCTTCCTCTCATCGGCGAGGTCAAGTGCTTCAGGATAGGCCGGTGGCGCATGGGGTTTCACCTTGCCTGACCCCATAGCGACACCCTGGATGCGTGCGAGCTACTCCGGGCTCGACAGCGCAAGAGGTCTCATAATCGAGCATTGTATTGGAGGGTCGCGAATATGCGTTTCGACAGCACATGATCCGACTGAGACAGGATTGGATGTTCTGCTGGGCAGGATGCGACCGCATGACAGCGACGAATACTTTCAGTTCGCTCCAGTGGAAGAGCCGCACCCTCTGCATCGGAGATTTCTGCATCTGGTCGTGCTCTTGTCGATCTGGCGCTAGTCAGCCGTGCTCGCGCAGTAGTTAGGTGTGGCAGCATTTAATAGATCTGCAGGTACGTTAGCTCTTCGAGATCAATACATGGAGCTCTGCACGAGGAAGGTGAGCAGGTACGTACCTTCTACAAATTCGTGCAAAATTCCTTCCCCTGCCATTCAAGGCCGAAAAGCCATCCCAAGACTTCAACGTGGAATCTTCAAGAGGCCTGAGAGATTCATGTCGTGGTTTTCATTTCTCGTATGAACAAGCTGTAAGTCATCACTTCTATCACCTCAATCTTCCTAATGAATCTTCCTCTACTCCTTACGCATGCATTTGCTATCTCTAAAGCGACTCTTCAATCTTCACCATCTCCTCAATTATTTTCCTGATATCCGCCTTGGTACTGTCACTAGGCTCCTCATAAGGTTTTCTCGGCTTCAATTTCTCCTCCGCACCCTCGATTCCCGCATACTTCGCGCTCGTCAAGCTCACCGCGTACTTTGTGTTTGCGATTCCGGCCTTGCTGAAATTCTCAGCTCGACCCGCAATGCGGTGGATTCGCAGAGCTTCCTCTGTCTTGCCTGACGTCCAGAGTTTGTAGATGTGAGAGACAGTTTTGGGGAAGATGTTGGCAAATGCTGCGATGCAACCTGCAGATCCGGAAGCAAGGCCGCCGATGAGGAAGTCGGACTGTCCACCATATGTGGCGAACTCTGTCGATGGGAAGTGCGACGTAAGACGAGTGATCTTGCCAACTTGGGCGCAGGTCAACTTCGTTCCGACAATGTTCTGTGTCCATGTGTTAGACTGCCGCCACATTTCTCCAAGAACGACGAACATACCTTGTGCTTCTTCGCCAGCTCGGCAATCGTCTCCGAATCCAAATCCACTCCGTTGCAAACACCTGGGAAATTGTATATCACGACTGGCAAAGGACTCTTCTCTGCAATTTCGCCATAAAAGTCTTTGACAACCTTCATAGTTGTCTGCTTCCCGAAATAAGCACAAGGTAGAACCAGGACGGAGTCCGCCTTGGCTTCTACAGCATCCTGGATAAATTCCAGCACCTGCTTCGTCGAGTGTCCGCCCACGCCCGCCATGATGGGATAGTCTGGTCCGACGGCTTCGCGAGCAGTGCGCAAGAGTGCTGCACGTTCCTGGCGTGTGAGGAGAAAGGTTTCAGCATTGGTGCCGAGGATTACGAGGCCGGCGAGATGTTGGGATAAGTAAGAGTAGTATTTCTTTTGGGAGGCGAGGTCGAGTTCATCGGTGACGGGGTCGAAAAATGTTACGGCTGGTGCCCAGATGCCCGGAGGAGGGACCTTTGGGCTTTGTGAGGAGTGGCCGTTGGTTGCCATGTTGCAGAATTTCGATTCGAGGTCTGCTTATGTGCTTGAGGTTTGTGGTTGCCGGTGGTCTGTCGTGATCGCGAGGTCGAAGCAGTGGCTGAGGCTCTACTTGTTCTTGGCGCTGTAATGTTATTTCCAGTCTTGAGACTCAGTTAGCTATTCATTGATAGCAGCAGGCGATGTCGACTTCTTATTCATTCGCCGAACTCGGGCACGCATAGCGGATATCGCGGCGGACTAATTTCCACCGAAGAATGGCAGAGCTGGCCGAAGGAGCATGGCAGCAGCAGCTCGAGCTCGCGAGCCCCCAACTTGGAAAGCTTGTCCACAGCTCATCGGCATTGGAGTCCGATGCTCGTGTGAAGTACATCGTAGGGCCGCGAAGTATATCTGCACGGAGACCTGACGACTAGATTTACTGCCTGACAGCTCAAACGTGCGGGTGACGTTGAACGGAAGGTGCGGATGGCGACGAGCCGAAGCCCGCTGTAGAGGAGGGGCGAGCAACACCACGGCATGATCCTAGCAGGGCGTAAGCTTGACACGCGAAGTGGATAATGAGAGATGAGAGATGGAGGAATGGTATTCAGTCAAAGACATTATCATATACGACGCTGCTGATTTCCCATAAAATATAAAAACTCGTGAGGTCGTCGCTCGGCTGTGATCCTGTGCTGCTCGTACAGTATTACGCGCTTTCGTCGCTTTCCCAGGGTATATAACTTTCACTCGTTGTTTTTCCAAAGAACACATCTTTCCAATAGACTGCTCATGCCGCGACTTCACGTCCGCGGACAGAATCCTCATCGTCGTAGTCTTGTCCAGCGCCGTGCTGCTCAGCAGACACCCACATGCCAGACTCGCGGTCCTGGTCCTGGTCAGCCAGGTCGTGCCCAGAGTTCTTGTTGCGGCGGCGTTGCGAAAGCGTGCGAGTGCGCTGGGACAGGCTGGAGGTGACCTTGGCGTTCTGCTCGACCCAGTTGGTGAGGGCATCTTCGCAGTCCTGGATGATAGCCTTGGAAGCCTCGTATCCGTCGTAAGCGTTGCGGGTCTCGCCGGGAGTGACTGGAGTGTCGTCGACAAGCTCGAGGAGGTGCTTGCCGAAGCCGGCAATGATGGCCATCTTCTCGCTGTGCTCACGGAGAGCATCGAACTGGTAGGTAAAGGCAGCCTTCAGCTTCTCGCGGGTGATGTTGGACAGCTGTGCCTCAGCGACAAGCGACTCAGCCTCAGCACGCACAAGCTCCTGCTCGAGCACGACAATCTTTGGGCTGTTTGGCTCCTTGTACTTGAGCTGTGCGATTTGGTCGGTGATCTTCTGCTTGCGGTCTCTGCTGGGCTGGACGGAAGCCTCAATGTTACGAATGCTCTTGATCGTCACGCGGTATTGGTCGTAGCGGTCCACAAACTGGTCCTCCAGCTCTCCGATTTCGTAGATGAGGACACCGAGCTTGTCGGTAACGTCGGAAACATCGTCATCGCAACCCTCACCCCACAGAGATAGCTGCTGAGCGACCTCCATGCGCTCACGACCCACAAGCTCCATTGATCGCATGACGTTCTTCTCCATCTTCACCAGTTGCGAAAGCTTCTTCGCGAGGTCTGGGCCGAATGCGCCAGGGTGGACAGACTTGCGGAATGTGTGGCCTTAACTCGCTGTTAGCTGAATGTGCCCCTCTCGCGATTTCTGTTTGTAACATACCAATGTTGGCACGGCCGAAGAGGCGACCACCCTTGGTGGAAGCTGACGGTGGCGGTGGGTTCTGGATTTGCGAGGCAGTCGGAGCGCGCGACTGGCGCATAGAGTATGTGCGATGCATGCTGGGCTGATGGTCTGAGTGAATGCGGTTACTGTGTGGTATGTTCTGCCAATGCAAGAGTTCTGCGGTTTGTACAGAGCAATGTGTGGCTGGAAGGCTGACGAGGAGTTCTAGAGTATGTATACGTCTCGCCAGGGGTGAGCGGAATGATGTCACGAGTGAGCAGTGTGTGGTGGCTCAGGCCGGAAGTTGTCTCGTGCTTTCGATGCACCTCACTGGTCCTCACAACAATGCAGATCAGTGTTGGCAGGGCACCACTCGATTGGGAACTATTCCTCAAGCTGCAGCGATGCCGCGCGCGTCGACGGCCAGCTCTGCCAGCTCCTCCCATTGCTCCAGCTGCGGCCATTCGTCGAGCTTGTCCGTCCTCTCTCCTTTCTTGTTTGTTATCAGCTATGGCTGTAGCTCTGGCTCTGGCCCTCTCTGCTGGCAAGGCATCGTGTTCTGTGATTCTGACAAACGCCGTGTGGCTGCTCTGGCAACAACAAAGGATCGGGACTTGACGACGCTTCTGCCGCAGACGTCACAGCCAAAGCTTGTGTCGACTCGCCCACGACGCCGATCCTGGGGCACAAACTGGTTGTCGGTCGAACTGGTGCACAGCCAGCGGGCGCCACGTCTCTCCCAATTTCCGCGCAGCCACTCGTTCGCCATCGCCACGACGACATCATTACTGCCACATCTTGGGCCGGCCAGTGCCGCTGCGAGACACTGCCGCCCGTGCAGGTACGATTGAAGACTGCCGGTGTGTGGTCCACTGGTCGTGCAGACAACTCCGAGGGACAGGAGTCTCGCCTCCGGTTCCTGAGCGGATGCGATGCTGGGCATATACCCAAGTGCGAAGTGATGGGCGTTACCGAGCATGCACATCATCTTCTCTGCGTGGTCTCCACAGCGCGAGTCTTAAATCTTCGCCTCTTCCCGGCACGCGAGAACATGGAAGTGTTTCTCTCCGCAAGGAGACTGGACGAGAGAACTTTTGGTTCCTGAAATTCAGGACAAACACTTGCTTCAGCATCTTGCTTATACCGATCAGCAGAGCCAACAACCCCCCTACTGCCGTTCAAACGCATCGTTGAGCGACTGGCGACTTGATATCTATCTCTCTCCGAGCGAGCATGCCGGGCACGCTTCGAACGAGTCTCACAGTCACCAATCCCGCGTCACCACGAGCATAGCATGCACGGTCACGAGAACGCCATTTGCAATGCTGAAGCCCCTGTACAAGATTCTAAACCTACCACTCCGCATCACCCACCCCCCGTCGCCAAGACGAACATAAAGTAGCCTACCGTCCTCTGCGCCTTCTCACGACCTGACACGCACCCTGCCTTCCACATCCCAGGGTTCATCATAGCCCGAAACTTTCCACATTGAACCTTGACGTACAGATCTGGCCGTTCAGGGACGATGATGATCCTGGATTGGATCGACACGTGAATGACCGGTCAAGTACGAGCGGAATGTAGAAAAGTAGACAACGGTGTCTTAATGTGCATTTATCCTGGTAGATTCTGTTGACAAACATCTCGATCTGTGTTGTTAGGCGACTGCGAGTTCTGATAGATTGCTCTCCACAATATCGAATCCCGACAGGTTCGAAAGACATGAGGCTAGTGTGCCATGCCCCCAAAAGTCTCGATGAGGCCGGACCCTCAACTACGAAGCGACGGAATTGGAAGGAACCGGGCGACAGCTTCGAGTCCACCTCGCCCATGCTAACGATAGTCTACCAGGCGTCAGAGCCTCTCGCTGAGAGCGTAATCATCAAAGCCCACGCGAAGAGTGGCGCAAAGACCACGATGGTGGGATGAATCCGCAGTGTTTCTCCACGAACATGCAATAGTCTGCCAGCTTCGACAAGGCCTGCGAAGCAACACGATGACTGTGGAATGACTATTCTCGCAATGCGTAGTAGATGCATGTCTGGGTCAGGGGTGCACCTGGATGCTTCTTTAATGCAAGACAATGGAGTGTTGATGCACGAAGCGCATTAGTGTATGGACATCCGTTAGCTTGGAAAGTGTAGGATCTTATGAATATCATCATAGGTTCTCGAGTGAGACTTGGGTGGTCGTGTGACGAAATGTGGAGCGGACAGCGTTGAAGTTTTGCAGCAGAATATCAGAATGCTCATCATTATACCGATAGAGGAAATTTACATGTTCAGTGCTTCGCCTCCAATGGAATCGGCTTGATGATGTTGGATACAGCTTTGCAGAATGCTGCTGTTTTGCAGAGACGGAGCGTACGAGGACCTGCTCGGAAAGCGCGTTTCGCCGAACTTCGTCCCCGAAGCTCACTTCCGCTGCTCTCCCAACTCTCCATGCAACCACGCAGCAATCTCTCTGCCAATTGACAGCTCAATGCCGCCATGCCTCCCACAAGCTTAAGCAGGCTTCTCATGCGCCGCTCGTATATCTGCCAGCGATGCGCGAGATCTTTCCACACTTCCACATCACAACCCCGCCAACAGAGCGCGCTCAGTCTGCTCGAGGAAAGAGGTCTCGTCAACCAAATCGCAGGGTATCAGTCACCACTCACAATGAATTGCGTCCCATAGGCTAAGGTAAGTCTCAGTGACCGCGATGCTCTCAACAAGCTCCTCGAATCCCGTAAAGTAGGGTTCTATGCCGGCATAGATCCCACCGCTCCTTCGCTTCACCTTGGCCACCTTCTCCCTTTCATGCCTCTCTTCTGGCTGTATTATCATGGTCATCACGTTGTCAGCTTGGTAGGCGGTGCAACTGCCAAAGTGGGAGATCCCTCCGGCAGATTAACGAGCAGAGCGAAAGCCAACGAGGATGCGATTCAGAAGAACTTCGAAAGCATGTTTGCGCAGGTGCAGGGCCTGTGGGGAAATGTGCTTAAATATGGAGAGCGACACGGGCTGCACCAGAAGGAGCTGGGGAAGAAAGAGGTGCTGAACAATGCGGAGTGGCTTGACGGGTTGAATGTGCTCAAGTTTCTGCGGATGATGGGGAACGGAGCACGACTGGGCGCTATGTTGAGCAGAGATACTGTCAAGAACAAAATGGAGAAGGGAGACGGCATGAGCTTCGCTGAGTTCTCGTATCCGTTGCTGCAAGCGTGGGATTGGTGGCAGATGTACGAAGAAAGAGACGTTCAGATCCAGATTGGAGGTGGGGATCAGTACGGCAATATCATTGCGGGCGTCGACGCGGTCAAATACATTGCGCAGTCGCACGCGCAATATGGTGCTACTACGGCTTGGCTGGATACAGAAGGCCGACTGAAGGATGGTCACTTGCCAATGGGAGTGACAGTACCACTCCTGACCACAAGCAGCGGCGAAAAGTTCGGGAAAAGTGCAGGCAACGCGGTCTGGCTGGATCCTTCAATGACGAAGCCATTCGACCTTTACGGCTTCTTGTTGCGATCCGCTGACGACGATGTGGAACGATACCTGAAGCTGTTCACATTCGTGCCTGTGGAACAGATAGCGGAAGTCATGACCGAGCAGCGAAGAGATCCTGGAAAACGGAAAGCACAACACTTGCTCGCGAGCGAAGTGCTGGAACTTGTGCACGGAGCAGACACCGCCCAGACTACTCGAGCAGAACATGAAGCTTCGAGAAACCCGACACTCGCATCGCTGACGCGATCGACAGAGGCTGATCAACCTTCGGCACAAGACACAGCTTCTAGAATAAAGTTACCCAAGTCGTTGGTTCACGAGACACCTTTCTCACGAATTCTGTATCATGCCGGACTTGTTGGGACAAAGTCGGAGGGAGCCCGCACAATCAGCAAGGGCGGCGTGTACGTCGCGACGGCAGCATCACAGTCGACGCTCGCTGAAGGGGGTCAGTTACAGTTTGGGCCTCTGCAAAAGGATCAGCGTGTGAACGATGTTATCACTAACGAGCTCATCGTCCTGCGACTTGGAAAGTGGAAGGTTCGCGTCGTCGAAATTGTCGACGATGCTGACTTTGAGGGTGATGCACCTGGCTGGGAAGAGTGGAAGGCTGCGAGAGCTGTCAAGCAGTAGAAGCATCGCCATTATTTGCATGATCGTGGAATTGGCAACCAAGCTATCATCGATGCTCAATTGTCTTGTAACATGAAACACGAAAAGCTTGAAGCAGCCATGTCTGCAGGACAGATCGAACAGGGGAGGGCCCAGGAAAGTTCGATGCAAGAAACTTGACATGGCGTGGCGTTTCATCTACCAAGACTCACTACCTTAAGACTTCTTATGCTGAGCTTCGTCCTCTGCTTTCCCGTCACCAGGCTTGCGGCTGAAGTCAATATGGCAGAAACGGATGGCGGCTTGCACTCACCAAGCAGTCCGCGGAGACCTCAGCAGCAGAAACCGAAGCTGCCGCCTCGACAATACCAGCCGATCATCAATGCTAGGCCACGCACACCCCAGGGACTGAACGGCCACCCTGTACCGGACACTTCGCATCTCGCTCCGCCACCACAGCGCTTAAGCCAACTTGACGTGCAGAGCGAACCTTCTGCCACCGACTATAAGAGAGATCTTCGGAGATTAACAGCGTACCTAATTCCTTACCCGAAACCGCATCTCAAAGGCGTGGCAACCGAGGACATTCCCCAACGCTTCCTCGTCTACACGCCTCCTCCTCCGCCTTTCCATACGAAACCTTCAGAAGGCAGACGAGAAGGCGTCACGCAATGGACCAAACGCCACTGGTACAAAGAGCTCCGCGAAGCCAAAATGCGGGACCCTCCGAATGGAAATGCGACCAAGTGGAAACGACTCAAATGGAAAGGAACAAAAGCGACAGACTGGGGAATTCGCAAAGTCAAATCTTCGAATTTGGAGTTTTTGAATCGCGTGGCGGGGTTGCAGGATGAGGCTGATAGGCTTGCTGAGGATGTTTACCATCGGTCTGTGGCTCCAGAGGAGATTCGATTGATCTATCCGCCCGCGATGAGTGAGGTCGAAGATCTGGACGAGGAGGCGTTGAAGCAGGAGTTTCTGGATTCGATGGAGAGGACGAAGAGGAAGGCGTATAAGCATTCAGTCTACGCGACGCTGTTGATGCCACCTGCACTGGTGTTTGATACGGTTATTGTGCCTGTTTGGCCATTTGGCGGGGCCGCAGAGGTGGACGCCGTGTGGTTGTATGCTTCTGTGAGAGGGGCGAAGACTTCGAGAGATGTGATGAGGAGGCTAGGCGGCGAGGAGAAAAAGAGGAAGAAGAGAGGCAGTCGCTTTTCTTCGTCAAAGAAGAAGAAGAGGAACGAGGAGGAGAAACGTGATGATGGAGAAACAAATGGTAACGGCGTTCCCCATCAACAAGACCAAGCAGCCACTTCGCCGCTGCCCACAACAGAGCACGACTTCAGTGCACAGCAGCAGCAGAACCATAACAAAGCTGCATCGAAGAAACACAAATCTCCTCTCGACCTCACCTTCATCCCCTCTCCTCGCATCGCCCTCCTCGAACAATATCTCGCCTCAGCCTGCCACAAACACAACCCGGACCTTTTTCCAATCTACCACTCCCCACCCAGCGAAACCCAAGTCCTCGAAGCCATTGGCTGGTCTCACAGCGATCAAGATCCTGCCTACACTCTGAACCGGAATTCTAGCCGACAAGCCAACGTCTCAACTCCCAATCACGACGAAGCCGGGAACTCGAATCCAGGACAAGGCACAGAGAATAGACCCACATCTACTGGAAGCCGAAGAACTACAAGTCGAGGCAGGGAGACAGATAGGGACGCGGGCGGAGCTGGAGGGCTGGCGCTGAGAGCCATGAGTTGGGATGATGAGCAATGGGAAATTTTACAAGTCAAGGATGATTTGAAGGATGTTTTTGGCAAAGGGGCGAAAGAGTGGGGGAAGTGGTGTTTGTTGTGGAAGAAGAAGCCTGGGAAGGCGGAGAAGAGGTGAGGGTGAGGATAGAAAGAGGAATGTATTGCATGGGGATCGAGGGATAGAGGTAAGAAGGGAGACGAATTGTTGAAGCTACTTTGATGTTGAATTTTCTGCCCTTTCGGGGTGCTTGTGGAAAATCCCATTTCCACCCATCAAATCAAGGTCGGACAATCCATCGCTCCTACGCCTTTCACAACCATCATACCTTGTACACTACTCGGTTTCGTCTTTAATGTCCACCCTACACAGCGATTCCATGAGACCTCTACACCTTCTCTTTCTCTCCTCCAGATACACGTTCCAGCCACTCCCAGCTCACTAATCACCTCTCCTTCGAAGGCTCTATCACCAGCCAGTAACAGCGAACCTTGGATTTCTTTGGAAGCTTCGATTCTTCTCATCAATATGAATTTCTTCCATTCTTCTTCTCTCCGACCCTTTAAGTAAGCTGGTATAGCGCCGCCGTAGATATTATGCCCTCCGCCATCAGCGTTTGCCTTGAGGATATAGCTCTTCACTCTCGTGGGATCGGAGATGATGTTCATACAGTCATTCTTCGATGAAGGTGAGTCGAACGAGAGCATTTCCATGAATGTGTTTTTAAGTGCAGCAATCTCCTTCGTTGAGGCCGAATGTTTGGCAAACGATGATGATCTCGACAACCACCTCTCCACGGACCCCTCCCTTGTCAAGGCCTGCTGTACAGTCTTACATGTCGTCAAATGCGTCGCGATGTCGGGACATTTGATGGCACGGGAGAGTTCAAGTCGTAGGCGAGATTCCATGCCGGAAGGAATGTGGAGGTATTCGTGGGATTGGTAGCCGGCGCGGTAGTAGATTACGCTGACTTGGAGGGGTTCCTGGTTGTTGGGAGGATGGAAGAGGAGCGTTTTGGGAACATCATCATCGAGTCGAGTACGAGAGAGAATATCTTGCCATTCGCAGCGGTAGCAGGGGATGTCGCGCGACCACAAGGCGTGCTCGATTGGTCTTTCGTCTGCAATGTTGAAGTTCGTGGGTTGGACGATGATGAGGATGCAGGGTTTTGCGTGTGGAATTTGTGGTGCTTCGGCGCCTGGACGAGCTTCTTCACTTTGGGTAGGTACAAGTTGATGGCAGTAGATTCTGTTAGCTTCAGCTAGCATGTCCGCTATACCATTGATGTTCTCGTTCCTCGGAAGGTTTTGTGAGCTTCCGCAAATCCGTTGTACGTGGTGATGCATGTTGGCGACATTTTGAGCATGGAGGAAACCAGAAGCGGAGAAGACGTTCATCTCTACTTGCTTGAGTGTGGAGTCGTGGGAGTCAATCATGTAATCGGACCTGAAGATGCCGCAGACGACATCTTGCTTGGAGCCTGCACTTCGCACCTGCTCATAGATGGTCCACAAGCTGGATACAAGTGGGTCATGCTTGATCAGTGGTGAGAGGACTCCACGGAGCCAATCATGGTCGCTCGCCACTCGCAGGTACAGCTCATTGAACAGGGGCTGGAGTTCTTGTGCTTGTTTGAAAAGGTGTGTGGGAAATGCTGTAGGCAGTATGCTCACAGCCAGAGGTCGTGTCGTCCATGGAAGGTTCGTGTCTGATACTTGGCAGGTACAGGGTGTAGTGGATTTCTTGGAGATGCGATGCCATAACTGATTCAGCCGACTTGGAGGCTGTGAGCCGAAGTCGAACTCTTTCAACAGCATGCCATGGGTGAGTCTGTAGTCCTGTATCTCTCGAATGCGGTGTCTAATCTCCTCACCCGTCACCCCCATCATCCTTGGCATCTGTTCCTGCTTGTCATGTTAGCAAAGCGTTGTGCGACACTGGTTCTACTGGTTGCGATGTGTTCTGGAGAATTGACAAGGGAGGGATGGCCATTGGCGTGGCTGCCTTGAGCACTAACGGAAGTCGCTGTATGCTTGACGCCTCGGTCACACTGACTGGCTTTGGGGATTGCTTCTAATGCAAGTTGGGGAGCGTTTGGCCACAAACTCCTCGCATCATCTGCCACCGTGCAGGATCGACTGCAGTCTTCCACTAGCTGCTCGACGTGGGCGAATGCACTCAGTTGACGATGCGCAACGTCGTGAGAGGATGGGTGGCAGGCCTGCAGACGTGTGTTCAACGCTGCCACGGGTGTCCTGCTCACTTTCCGTGCGTGCCTGCACAGAACACGACGGCCGTGTATCGGCGAAGTGGCAGTAGCAACGCCAAAACTGCATCCAGCTCTTCTTCACAGTCGACTCGTGTTGACCGACCAAGCCGTGGCTAAGCGTGCAGCAGTCGGATCCGAGCCGATATCGCTCGCGGTGCTCTGGGCGCAGGGCAGCGCGTGCTCCGGTCTCTGCCGAGAACAGCCATGACAGCCATGAGAGCCTCGGGCTTGTCGAAGCTTTGACGTTGGCAGAGGGCAGCGTGTTGTGCGTGTTGACGTCGAGAGCTTCTGTCAATTTTTCTGATCCAGCACGCAGCATTGTCCATTGGCCTTTGCTACACCCTTCAGCAAGGCCTCCAGCACCAGCTCACCCTCTCCACTCCACTCACCGCTGCGCATCGTCGGTGCAATGTCGTCGTTGGCAGCACGAAACTTGCTCCGAAGCTCGTCCAGAAGCATAAGCCGGAGCACCAGCAGCAGCACTACAAAAGCTCCACTCGCTGCAGCATCGAGGCTCTCCTTTGCTGCCTCCCAACGTACAGCTCCCATCCGCCTCCAGAACACCGCCAGAGCATTCTCTACCACCATGTCGAAACACTCAGATCTCGGCCGCCCGGGCAAGGCACCCGAATTTGACCCAGAAATCAAGGACATGGCAGACTACATCCACAACTACAAGATTGACTCGGATTTGGCTGTAAGCGCTCTCATGTACTGTCCACACGAGATCGGACTGACCCGAAATGTATAGATCGACACTGCCCGCTTCGTCTTCCTCGACACCATCGGCTGCGGTCTCCGCGCTCTCGAATTCCCTTCCTGCACAAAATTGCTCGGCCCAGTCGTCGAGGGCACCACAGTTCCCAATGGCACTCGGGTGCCCGGTACGCCATACGTCCTCGACCCCGTCAACGGTGCTTTCAACATTGGAGCCATGATCCGATGGCTGGACTTCAACGACTGCTGGCTCGCAGCTGAGTGGGGTCACCCCTCCGACAACCTGGGAGCAATCCTCGCTGTGGCAGATTGGGCAAACAGGTCGAACAAGAACGGCGTCAACGTGGGCAATGGTAAGCACTTCACCATCCACGACGTGCTCGAGGGCATGGTCAAGGCACACGAAATCCAGGGTTGCTTGGCTCTGGAGAACAGCTTCAACAAGGTCGGTCTCGACCACGTTGTCAACGTCAAGGTCGCCTCCACCGCTGTCGTCTCCAAGATGCTCGGGTTGAACCCTGAGCAAACCAAGGCTGCCATCTCCCAAGCTTGGGTCGATGGCCAATCTCTCCGTACATACCGCCACACCCCCAACACCATGTCTCGCAAGTCTTGGGCCGCCGGTGATGCTTGCCAGCGCGCTGTCGACATGTGCTTGAAGGTCCTTCGCGGCGAGGGTGGTGTCCCAACCGTTCTCTCCACTCCAGTCTGGGGTTTCTACGACGTCAACTTCGGCGGCAAGAAATTCGAGTTCCAGCGCCCATACGGCAGCTACGTGATGGAGAACGTCCTTTTCAAGGTCTCCTACCCCGCTGAATTCCACTCTCAAACCGCCGTCGAAGCCGCCGAGCGCCTCCACCACAAGCTCAAGAAGATGGGCAAGAGCGCCGAAGACATCGAATCCGTCACCAACCGCACACACGAGGCTTGCATTCGCATTATTGACAAGCAGTTCAAGCCCATGGACAACTACGCCGATCGTGACCACTGCGTCCAATACATGGCTGCCACCATGCTTGTCTTCGGCCGCTTGACCGCAGACGACTACACTGACGGTGGTGAGGCTGCTGAATCACCTCTCGTTGAATCTCTCCGCCAGAAGATTAAGTGTGTGGAGGACCCACAATTCACCAAGGACTACCATGACCCAGAGAAGCGAACCATCTCCAACGCCTTGACCGTGACACTGAAGGACGGCACAGTCTTGCCTGAGGAGGTCATCGAGGCACCACTCGGCCACCGACTCCGAAGAGAAGAGGCCAAGCCAATCATTTTGGAGAAGTTCAAGAACCACATCGCACCACACTTCTCCGCGGAACACACCAAGAAGTTGGTCGACCTGGGCAACGACCCTAAGACACTGTACCAGATGCCTGTGGACGAGTACATGGATTTGTATGTGAAGGATCAGATCTTGTAAAATGGAATTTGAGGACAGAGAAGAGGGGCGAGATCGTAGCCAAGGACTATCTTGATGATTGACGAAGAAGTGGGCTTATGAGACAAAATCCGAAAAACAGAAAAATGTAAGAAGGGGCCACCAAACGTGCGTGCGCATGGCCCCAATCTGTTGTCATCTACCTATCCCGAAATGGAAGAAAATCACGTTCATAGATTTGATAACAGTCCGTCAAATTGATCGACTAGCAAAAACTGGATCTCCACCACGATTTTCCTAGTCGAAATTTGTACGCCTTTGGAAATAAAGCTTCGAGAGCAAAGGAAGAGAGGAAACCAATCATACAAGCCAAACTAATACAACTAATAAACGTGCCAGGCAAATTGTATATCATATCGTATTCCTTGTTCTTGATGTATTGTCCCTCCCATTGCCATTCCATCATAATTTCATTTCCATCTTTCCATAATCATCACAATAAACCAATCTTCCTTGATAAGAATCGTCCACAAAAATTACAGTATCTGAAAGGCTCAAAAGCGAGCACAAGGAACAGCTGAAAAACTCGCCTACAAAATGTCAATTCCTTCACATCGCCTCACCAATCACTTCCGTGGTCCCACTAG
This sequence comes from Cercospora citrullina, assembly GCA_013365195.1. Lineage (NCBI taxonomy): Eukaryota > Fungi > Ascomycota > Dothideomycetes > Mycosphaerellales > Mycosphaerellaceae > Cercospora > Cercospora citrullina. Next base: position 226,280 of record JAASFF010000021.1, read on the forward strand.
CGAGCGGAGGCGCAGCAGAAGAAGCGACACTCCACGCAGTCCTCTGCACGACTTTCACAAACCCCTCATCTAAATTCCTCCAATCTGTTGCCCATCCGTAGTCGACGACGGTCTTTTGGAAAGATGCGATGAGAGCTTGGATGAGTGCTTCAATGGTCATTTCGTGACCTTCGTATGCGTGCAGAAGATCTCGCCATTCGCGCCAGATGCATTTGAATATCGCGCGACAACGGATCAGAAGCGGAGGGAAGTCTTCTTTCGATAGGAGTTTGGTCTCCATTTGGTGCATCGTGCTAAGGAGGTCTTCGGCGTTGACTGTTATTGTTGTTATGGTGGGGACTGGCGGCGGGTCGCGGTCCTGTATGGGTCGCCTTGGAGGGGAGTGTGGTCTCTTGTCGGCACGGAAGGTGTCGGGCACCGGGGAAGGCTGCAATGAGGGTTTGACTCTTGAGGGTGGTTCAGGCGATGTTGAACTGACGCTGGACGCTGTCGTGTAGGCCTGCTCATACTTTCGACGCCGTTGCGACTCGTGAGAGTGGTTGTGATCTTGCAGCTGGTAGGACAAATTCAGGTCGGCGGCTTGATTTCGGAGCGGGCTGCGTCTCTGCAGACACCAAGTGCGGCTGCCTTGCGAGCCGGATGATGTTGTCGATGTTGTGCTTGTCGTGTCCTGTGAGGTTCGCGGCGCCGCATCATATCGTGTCAAAGCGGCCAGTCGATTAGAGAGCTCTTGCACGTCTGGGCTACGTGCCCTGAAGTAATATCCCGACTTCGGTGTAGGTAGACTCTGCGGAGTTCCAATCTCATGCGCCGTGGAGTTACGTTCGGTAGAGCCTTTCGTTGGAGTGACCGTATTAGAAGTGTTGGAGCCATTCGTCCAGTCTCGTTTGAGTTGTTGCCGACAATCAGGGCATAAGGAGCTGCGTCCTAGCCATGCGTAGATGCATGAGAAGCAATAGGTGTGCTTGCACACCGTGACAACCGGCCCGCGCACTCCTTCTCGACAGATGTTGCAAATCTCGTCGTAGCCTTGTGTTCGGTCTCCGGGTTCGATGCCATACTCGATGAAGAGCGCGGCCGCTTGTCGAGGTCGTGACTTCTTCTTGCGACCTCGCCACGCAAAGAACGATGTTGAGCGGGGAGACAGTGCTCTTGGTCGCTCTTCTTCATGGCTGACGGATGTGTAGTGGGCAGTAAGCATGTCATTTGCCGGCTCTCCCGCGGCGGAGTGTTTCATACTTCGGGTGGTAAGCGTTCACAGTCGCTCTGCGAATGTCAGGACATCTGGAGAAATGCGACCATACAGTCTACCAGTGTACCAGTTTATCCGTTTCCGGGCATCTGAACGAACGGTAATACGAACTCATGCGAGGATGAGGGGCTTCAGTAACGCCGTTGTAGGGAAGCACATGTCAGCTTCCTGGGAAGATCTCGGTTCCATGGCTGAGGCTATCGTGCAGGCGCCCAAAGAGGCCATGGGTTCTGCATATAAGCCCAGCGAGCGTTGAACACTGTTTGGCGTGTTCATGCCAAGATTAGTCATTGGAACTCTTCCTGTGCGACCACAGAGATCCGGCCGTGGCGTTCTCCTCCGCCGCTCCATTGGTACTGAAGGTCAAAACAGTATTGAACATTGGTTCGCAGACCACAAATCCTGGGCTATGGAATCGGCGCCGGATCGAACGAAAACCCGCATGCTCGTCGCGAGCACCGAGGGATTTGCTGCAAATCCAGGCATCCTTGAAGCGTGTCGAACTTTGTCAGCACTCATTCACCCAGCAGTGGCTGGTTGGATTGCGTCTTGCTAAGCGGCCAGCAGCGAGGTCCGAGTATAGTTCACGTCCGGCACTGCTTACCGATGCCTGTCATCGTGTGCGAATCAACTTACTAGTCATGTACAGAGCACTCAGGAACGGTGGATGTTCTTCGGCCTGTCAGGAGGGTGAACGAACTGCAAATGGATGATATGCGCTGCGTCCAGCTTCTGGTCGATGTGCTTCCACGTACAGATGCGCCCTTCAGAATACGCGAACTTGGTCGTACCTGCTTTGGACCTGCAAAGGCAACGTGGGAATGCCTGCGCGAAGATGTCGCTCATCCAGGATGGCGCCACATGTTTTCGAGTGAGGCGGCCCCGGGCGAATGAGCGCGAAGTCCGGTGGAATGTCTCGCTACGGTCGCATATTTGCGAAGCATTGCGTGTATCAGTGGTGACTTCGATGTTTGCGAGATGGCAGCTTTGGGAAGAAGCAGAAGCGTAGGAAGTGGTCACCTCAGTCTCAAATGGCTTATGTAAGTCTCAGGCCGGGCCCTCCCGCCGGAAAGCAAAACAGAAATCAAGTCCAATACTGCGCACTCTGCTCGGCGCATCTGAGTGCTCTTTGGGGCCACCAGTCTCTGCCTTACGCAACGTAGCTGAGGCACCGTGTCTCGACAAGCGAGGTAGGCGTAGAGCCAAGGTTGCAAAGCGAGAGGACAATGTGCAGATGCTTCTCAGTCCCCATTTTGCTGTCCACGGCTAACTAGTGGCCTTCCCCATTAGAATTAACCCATTTGGGGCATGTACAGCCGAGGGTATCTATCGATACGATGTTTAGCCATGATGCCATGGAGCTGCCATTGTGACATGCCCGTGTACTACCAGCAGAAATGTGAACGCTTCCGCAGCCGCAACTTTCTTCACAGACATTGCTCGTAGCCATGAAGTCCATTCTCAGCAGCGTCTCCAAGACGCCCGCTCTCCGCAGCCACATTCGTCGAACGAACCACCTCAGACTGCTTTCCAGCACTGCTTCGAGGAACGCCCACCAGGTCCCTCCACTCGCAGATAAGACGCTATTCAAAGAGCAATGCTATATCAATGGACAATGGGTGAACGCTCGGAGTGGCAAGAGCTTCGAAGTTCACGACCCAGCAACAAGCAAAGTCATTGGCACCATGCCTGAGATGAACAAGGACGATACCAATGACGCGATCCAAGCGGCATCCGATGCGTTGGTTTCATTTCGAAAGACTACTGCCAGACAAAGGGCGGACATCCTCAGAAAGTGGTACAATCTCCTGATCGAGAATAGCGAAGATCTGGCAAGGTTGATTACCTGGGAGAACGGCAAGCCCTTCACTGATGCGAAAGGCGAAGTCGCCTACGCTTCGAGCTTTTTCAACTGGTTCAGCGAAGAAGCACCGCGACTATCAGGGGACACGATACCAGCTACTGTCGCAGGAAATAGGGTGTTCACTGTGAAGGAACCCGTTGGAGTTTGTGGACTGATCACACCATGGAACTTCCCAGCAGCTGTACTTGTCACGCAACGCTCAATATCCCGCAAGCCCTAACATTTCTCTAGATGATCACGCGTAAAATCGGACCGGCACTTGCAGCAGGCTGCACAGTAGTCGCCAAGTCTCCCGGCGAGACACCTTACACCGCTGCCGCCATTATGGAGTTGGGTCACCGGGCCGGGATCCCAGCTGGTGTTGTCAATATTGTTACATCACTCGAGAATACGCCCGAAGTGGGCGAAGCAATCACATCGAGCAACATTGTTCGAAAGGTCTCCTTCACTGGATCCACCGCAGTGGGCAAGCTGTTGATGAAGCAATCTTCCGACACCCTGAAGAAACTGTCTTTTGAGCTTGGCGGCAACGCTCCTTTCATCGTCTTTGATGATGCAGATCTCGAGACTGCTGTCAATGGTGCTATTGCGAGCAAGTTCCGTGGCAGTGGTCAGACATGTGTGTGCGCCAACAGAATTTATGTGCAAAAGGGCATCTACGAGGAGTTCACAAAAGCTTTCACGGAGAAGGTGAAGAACTTTAGTGTCGGTCATGGTTTTGACGAAGGCGTAACTCATGGCCCGCTGATTCACGATCGAGCAGTCAGCAAAGTGCAATCACATGTTGATGACGCTGTACAGAACGGCGGCAAGGTTCTTGCTGGTGGAAAAGTGCTGTCAGAGCTGGGACCCAACTTCTACGCGCCTACTGTCATTCGTGACATGACGAAGCAGATGAAGATTTCGTCCGAGGAGACATTTGGACCTGTCGCAGCGCTTTTCCCGTTCGAGACCGAGAAGGAAGTTGTTGAGCTGGCCAATGCTGCTGAGGTCGGACTTGCAGGCTACTTCTTCTCCAAGGACATCCAGCGATGTTACAGAGTGGCGGAGCACTTGCAGTTCGGCATGGTTGGCATCAACACAGGTATCATCTCGGACCCTGCAGCACCTTTCGGTGGCGTGAAGCACAGTGGTTTCGGACGCGAAGGGTCAAAATACGGTATCGATGAGTACATCGTGGTCAAGACGATGACTTTGGGAGGCGTTGGAGATTTGCAGGGTTGAAGCGAGGATTTCACAAAAAGGAAGGCGAAAGCGTGCATAACGAACAATGGTCGGGCACTTTGAAGCGAGTATTTGTACGAGGCAGAGGGAACGCTGCAGCATATCTAAAAGCAAATGTGTATCAATACCTGAGCAGTTTCGAGCCTACTGAGGGTGTCCAAGGCGATGAATGTGTGGCATCATGTCCTGCTACACTCGAAAGATACACGGAAATTACGTTCATGCACCTTTCCGCACCTTCGCATCTTCACCTTTGCACTTTCCCACCTTGCGGGCATACCATGGGCAATCACGATGACGAACTTCGGGTCCACTTTCCGAACGTTACCTCCATACATTTAGCCGCCACCACAGATGCCGTGTCAGCTACCAAAATCCCGACCTCCAAGAACAACATCAACTCCACCAAAAACAAGAACAACATCAACAAGAAAATGTCTCGCGAAATCAAAAATTACAAGATCACTTCCCCATACCTTCCTATCTCATGCGGCCTAGGCGAGGGTCCCTTCTACGAAGCGTCCACGCACTCCCTCCGCTTCGTGGATATCGTGAAAGAGAAACTCCATACGATTGACTTGAAGGAAGGACCCAGTTCGCATAAGGAATGGGATCTGGTGTATTCGATCGGAACCACGGCAGATATCGAAGGCGAAGATGGAATTGAGAGATTTGTGTTCGGAGGCAAGAGCGGGTATGGAATCTTCGATAAGAAGACGGGAAAGATGAGGATCTTGAAGGAGTTCTGGACAGATGCAGAAAAGACGGACGATGGGGGTGGGAAGCCTGGTGAGTCTTTGATTTTGATGGCTATTACTCTTACCTTCTACGACTAACAAGTTCCAGGCAAAGGCTCCTCTCTCGCTCATCGCATGCGCTCCAATGACGGGGCAGTCGATACAAAAGGCCGCTTCTACGTCGGGACCATGAATGACCCAGCTGTCATAGGTTCCAAACCCTTCACCGATGAAGGCATAATTTTCCGCTTGGACCCGGACCTCAGCATGCACCGCGTAAAACCAAATGTCACGATCCCAAATGGAATGTCCTGGTCTCTGAACGACGATAATATCTACTTGACCGATTCTCCAACGGGAGAGATTAAACAATATCCTTACAATCCCGGCACTGGTGAGATCCGGTTCGAGGAAGGCAAGACATTTTTCAAATGTCCTATCGAAGGTGGGGTACCGGATGGGCATTGTCAAGATGAAGAAGGTCATTTCTGGGTTGCGCTGTTTGGGACAGGGAAAGTTGTTCGAGTCAATCCGAAGGGTGAAGTCGTGGCTGAAGTAGATGTCCCGACGAGATGTGTGACTTGTCCAGAAATCTGCGGTACAGAGCTATTCATCACGACTGCAGCGGAGGAGGAACCGGAAAAGTATCCGTGGAGTGTGAAATATCAGGGAGGCTTGTTCAAGGTCGATGTGGGCGTGAAAGGGTCGAAGAGGAATAAGTTCAGATTGGAGAAGGGGGTCGAGCTGTGAGAGCAAGAGCGGCTGCATGCGTTGATTGATGGGGAGCAGTGATGTGCCATGCTGTATGGTTTACTACGTCTCTTATCTGACAGCATGCATAATTTAGGGTGCAGTGTGCTACTCACATTCCCAGTGATCGATCCTCTCTGCGAGCTTTCGTTCGCGGGTAGACGGATTGTCTGACGCACCATCCACTAGATCCGAGCAGTCGTCCATTAGCAAGAACTCCAACCTCATCTGCGCGTCGAGATCAGCTGCGCATTGAGCGTCGAGTTTTTCAGGAAGCTCTGGCGCAGCGGGAGCACATTTTGCAAAAGCCGCAATTATACTGGGGTCCGTGTCTGTCCAGAAAGTCGGCATGGTCGTAATTGGCAGTGTCGTGCGCGCATTCATGTCGGCCATCAACCGCCGCGACAGACGCTGAGCGGCGTCGAGGTTTGCTCTTTCGCCTAGTGGTAGCACCGCGATGACCTGGTCACGGAGCCAGGCGATTGGAATTGTCGGTGCTGTGTCTGCTGTTACGCCTTGCGCATGCACATGATTTTGCAGCACTTCGAGGGCGTGCTTCCGTGGCGGAGAGAGCTCTTCTGGTCCAGAGAGCGGTAGTGCTGACAAGTCGACAAGCGATGTTCCGTCGGATGACATATCATGCTGAGAGTTGGAGATGGCAGTGGCAGTGGCAGTGGCAGTGGCAGTGGCAGCGGCAGTGGATTGGACATCTTGTGTTGATGTTGTGCCATGACTGGCTGTTGGTGTTGGTATGTCGGGTCGATGAGAGCTTCTGGTATGTCTGGTAGGCCTGATAGGCGTGGATGCATTGTTGAGCATCCGGACGGGAACAAAGTCAGAATAGTCGCACTCGGTAAGTTAGGCTGCAAGTGTAGATGCAGCATCGGACTGTTCAGATCCGGGTTGTTCTCCTCTTCTGCTAACATCGTAGAGACCATGCTGTCGTCTTTTGGTTCGAATGTGTAAGCATCGTCACGCTTGCGCTTGATCCCGCTGTCTGATTCTGATTCCGCAGGATAAATGTGAGTCATGAGGATAGGAAAGAGGTCTCGATGGCCAGTCGTGTTAGTGCAGCAGACGACCCATTCGAGTTGGGATTGGCATCAAGAGTGTTGTCCAAAGTCTCAATCGGCTCCATCAATGCCCGCAACTAGTTGAATGGCGAAAAGTGCCAGTGCCCTTGAGTGCTGTTCGGACGTGAGGGCTGGAATCTAAAGGACCTTGGATTTTCTCTCTGTCCATATATTGAACTTCGCCAGAAGTCCTTCTTTGCTTCTAGCCCAGTATGGGAAGTGCACCATAATACATGTGCGCATCTGAGCAGGCGTGTGTCGGTACTCAGCGGAAATGAGTGTAGCCTAGCACGCATAGTCGTCCGAACCATCTGATGATGCCTCATCCGGGAGAGGATCCTGATATGGAGCCAGCAACGGGGTCATGTCCAGACGTTCAATGCTGATATCATTGTTGATCTGATCCACGATTCTATGGGACTGTGACTAACTCCACAAGAGAGGTGTAGGCGTAGGCGTAGGCTGCAGACAGAAGCAGATCGTAGGGGAGAAGTTGCCGTTTGCGCCGTCACAATGTCGAGATTTGGAGACTTAAGGTGAAGTGAAGTGAAGGGAAGGGGAGCTGCGCTCGCGATTGCACCTGTCCACTTATTGTCGAGCTGTTGCGCTCCACTGTGGCCACGTTCGCTGCTGCCACGATACGTAAAGATGGAGACGAAGTAAATCGTCCCTCAATATCCGGATCGGCGTCCTACGCCATTCGTGGTAAAGAAACTAGAGTCAACAGCATATGCTGCTTGGGAAAATTCAAGTGCAGTCCGCATCATCGCACTTCTGCGTTTCGCAGCGCAGCTAAGGCACACGATCAGGAGAAGCGAGGCTGGCGTATAGTCTCTGTCGGAAGCAGAGATCACAGCGTGATCCTTTCTTTTTCGAGCTTTCGTCCTGCCGTCCAAAGTAGATACTGTGTTTGTTATAATCTTACCATCTGGCGCTTGCTGGAAGCTCACCACAAGACCTTCAGTGTACCGAGTTTAACCTATGGCTTCGTCGTCACTTGTGCCGCATCCCGATAGATTTGCCAGTACGAAGTCACAAGACAGGGGCCTGCTTGCTTCCCCCTGTGTCTACGAGGACGAGCGCGCCTATGAGCCGCGCGGGAGTTACGGTCGAATGGGTACATGCGCGTCGACGCACTCCTACTCAGAAGTTTCGCCGCGATGATGAACAAATATAGCTGAGAAAAGCCGTCGTTGTCTTAAGCTTGAGCAACTGAGATAGGTTACCTTCTGGTTCACAGCCCCTGCGAGTCTGGGGTCGGTGTCGCTTGTGGTTGGCACCCTATACCATGTCAGCATTACGTGCAGCAGTAGCGACACCGCTCGCTACATCGCTCGCGCAACCAATATTTCAGCGACATAAGGAAACGATTCTCGCGTGCACTTGCGGCTCCAATCGATAGCGACCAATGTGCTGCGAGTCTCGCTCAGAACACCTGCGTAATCATAGATGCTGACCGCATGTCGGGCATTGGTATGCATCTGTGAAGCTGCAGCCTTCCATGCGACCTGGGACTATTCGTCCACAGGATTGCTGAAAAGCAAGACCTGGACGTGGGACTTCAAGCAGTAAGTCAATACTTCGAGCCACGATGGCGTGGCAATGCACCTCCCCGATAGTAATGTTGACTCCAAGCGCATGCTTCTCCATCCAGTTAATGCGATCGCACAGGCTCGGACGTGGTCGTTGCATGTTCTGTCTCACGACATGCAAGAGCGTTGTCGTCGATGCGTTGGCGCAAGTCGATAGTACCAGGCGTCAGCGTATTCGACTACTGCACGCTTGAACTCTGTCTGCCAATAGTCAAACAGGAAAGGCAATCGCTGACGCGCAGCAGACACAGCACTACTGCACATAATATGAACGGTACCTGTGGTAGCTGTGGTTGTTCGAGCGCCCAACAGGCCGTCCAATGAAGCAGTAGCGCCATGTACATGCCCCCACGCTGGATATGTTCAAGATTCTTCTGTGCCACCGCAGAACACGATCTCTTCAGCTTCCATATGCAGCATGGTATTTGTGGCACCAGCCACGTTGCTCGTGATGTCGCGGAACACTTCTATGCAAATCGGGAATGTCGCGATTACATCTGTGTAGGACAAGGAAATCCAGATCCACGGTAGCGAGTGACACATGGCTGCAGAGGATCTGGTTCGTGATCCTATCTCACGCGGTCCGAGCAGATGTCGTCAGTCATCCTCCGGAACCGAGCTCATGTCAACGATGAAGACACCCTTTCATCAGCCAGCCACGGCTCGTGTGCCCATGGCCAAGCTTGGCACATGGCGTTGGTCCTACGTTGCGCACGAACGGGAGACAAGCGCAAAAGTGCTTTGGTGCACATATTGGGCGCTCGGTGCATTCACATCACCTGAGGCGTCTGGTATCGTCCGCTTCCGTGTAGTCTTGATACCAATTCGAATTTACCATCGTTCTGGCACGCTTCGACGTGGATTTTGGTACGCACGCATCATCTCGGCTGGACTTCTCCTGACGCCCAGCATCGCACCCTCGTTTGCGACGAAGAGGTAACGCTGACGTAGAATAGGCAAGCTAGAGACGCATCGGAGGAATCCTCGATCTGGCGTTCGCTTTACATCGATGGAGACGCCACCTGCATGGCATGGCGCTTTGGCGTGTCTGTGGTATGCGCTGTCTGTTTGTAGCTGGAGTTAGTTCCTAGTGTCCTTCTGCGGAGCGTAGTGACGGAGAAAAGAGCGCTCGCATAATGTGCGGTAAGGCTGCGGTCGCAGGGTCAAGCCATGCGTGGGTCGGCTTGTTGCGATGCATCCGTATGCAGACGGAACCCGCCTCTAGCGACGCCGGGATGGGTTTCAAGCGTGCGACCACGGGGCTGCGAGAGAGAGAGAGCGGAGCGGCAGTGGCTTGCCATCTACAGCGGCCCTAGTCGCGATCCACTGCATCGTTCGTGAGTGTGTAGCGAGCAGAGCCGGTTCGACTTTCTTTCTCGCAAGCCACGCGCTAGACTGTACGCAATCGGTATCGCGCATCATGGCGTTCGGGACTCCACGTGGTCATGACCCAGCGCTACATGATGTCGTTGCAGAGGCGGCGGAGGGTGCACGGTTTGCTTCTCGAGATGGCTGATTGGTTCCACAAACAGAGGCGGCCAGCGCCACGACGATGATGCACATACGCACGAGTGTGATCCCGTATGATGACGGCGAAGGTGGTATGGCTGTGCATTGTGCGCCGTGCATGCAATCCTGAGCCAGCGATCTCGTTTATCACACTGGGTCGTTCAGGAGCAGAGGAGCGAGCGCTGTGCTCAGGAACGTGGTTGGCGCGATACTCAGGAACGGTCCCCGCCTGCAGCAGCAATGACTGCACGGATCTGACTCGCGGTGGCCCAAGAAGCACACCACCTGCCGCGACCCGCCAGCTCCGCTGCAACAGGAGGGAGAAGGGGAGGGAGAAGCAGCAATGGCCATTGGCAGCTAAGGCGGCGGTACTGGCGCGTGTCGTGTTACGGTATCGAGCGGCGCGTTGACCGCCAAAGCCAAAGCCAAAGGCCACCCAGGTGGGTGCGACACGGTGCGAGTTGCTGCAAGCCTGCGACAGTGTGACGACGGAAGATGTCGCAATGGCCAAAAGTGGTGCTGCCACGGAAGACGCGCAGGCGGCCGGCGGTCGTGGCATCGCACACGTCGACTAGAGTATACTGTATCGATGGAGGATGCGAGTCGAGTCGGCAGCGAATGGTGGGCGCGTGGTGGATCAAGGTTCAGACCCGTTCGACTAGCGCTAGCGGCCACGTGCGGGCAGGATTGTTAGTCGACTTGTTGGCACCACGGCATCGTAGCCTCGTGGCCCGAGAAGCGCGCTAAAGCAGCAGGTCACGGGCTTCTGGAAGGGATGGGCGAGCTGGGGCGAAATGAGCGTCTGCCAGCACGAGCATTGCGCTCGGTAATTTGCTCAAGTCGCCAGGAGCGCGTTTGGCGCGTGGAGTCGCTGTGCTTGCTGATCAACGGGAACGTGAGGCGAGGTGGCAGCAGCAGCTGCAGGCGCGCCTGCTCCCCCATCTGCCTCGCGGCCGGCGTTTGAACTTTGCGGCGCATAGCCTTTTGAGCGACATGTTGCCAGACCGCTGTCAGCAGGATCGCGCCAATGCACATGCACATGCACGCACAGCAAAATGCTGATAGGCACACGTCGCGAGAATTCGTGAATTCGCGGCCGCCCCGGCCAATCACGGCCACGACAATTTGCAGAGTGGGTGTGATGAGCTGCACTGGCGAAGATTGCAGTGCGCACATGACCGGCGGACGGTGCGGTGCGGCCTACGGCAGTTTCCACATTGCGTCGACCTGATGAAGCGAAAAGGAAAAGGTGCAGGGAGCGCAGATGGTCGCTGGAGAGGAGAGCAGCGCAGCGTTATTGGCGGTCGCCCATGTGCCCGGACCCAAAGCAACTTGTAATAACCATTCTGCCGGAGCCGAGCAACGTCACAGGTTCCCTTGTCGAGCCGTCGGCCGGGCAGAACTCTGAGGATTGCGACTTGGACGAGGATCTGCGCGAGAACAGATGTTGCTGCCCAACTCCGCCGGCGGCGGCGGCTCGATGCGAAGTGAGAGTCTCACTAGCACTCTATATCAAAGTCACTTTTGCTCCCTCGCGGAAGCTGCTGGGGGCGCAGCTGGCAGGTCGTATGGCTGCGCAAGTATGTCCTGCTGTAGCACGAGGCGCCCAGGATGGTGTCTCGGACCAGACGAGACGGCGCGGTGGTGCAGGAGGAGCGCGATCCCCAAGTGCCGTGCGCAAGAGTCGTCAGAAGGCGTCACTCAATCGCAGACGAGACGAGCGGCGAGCGCTGCGTAGGAATGATTGACGAGGTGGTGTAGAGTGATGGGTCTGATGAGATGACGACGGGGCACTATTCTTCCCTTCGATCGTGGATGCAGCATCATTGCTGGACCATGTGGCCGTGCGGTGTGTTGGTGCGCTGATGAGCAACACGACGTCTGGCGAGCCTGCGTCTGCCTCTGCCTGGCACCGGCAGGGCTCATCGCCATCGTCGCCGCCTGCAGTCATCATCATCTCTCGCCGCTGGGAGCATGCTAGGCTTGGCAAGCCGTCTCCCGATGAACCTTGAGCGCGCCACGCCCTCTGTGACCCTGCGTACCTGGACCAGTGCCGTGGATAGTGGATCCCCTAGCAGCCCACGCTCCTGGTGCTGTCGTCTCTCCTGGAAGTATCGCCGCTGCCGTGTGCGTGCAGATCGGCCTCCGTTCGCGTCTGTCTGCTGCACGCAGCCGCCGAGGAGGAGTGTGCTGCACTCATCACTACACCACACCGCACTACGCTACTGCCACTGCTCCCCATCGTCGCCTCCCACGCTGCCACCTCACGCAAGCAACGGCGTGCGCGCGCTAGTGTCGCATCAGGGCGAGCAGGCGTTCCGCTGGCCGCACTGCGCACTGCACTGCTGCGCGAAAAGGCTCGAGCATCGTGCCTAGTTAGTCGTGCCTTCCCGCATCCGCGACCGGCACCTGCCCACAGGCCCCAAACTCACTTGGGCATGGGCCTGTTGCAGTGCGGATGGCATGGGCTCGTCGTTAGCCTGGTCCATCCGCGAGTCGGTGTCGGTCACGACAGCTCTGCGCACTAGACTCGCAGACATGTCTGGCTGGCTGGCGCGCTGCTGGAGGCCCGTTCGCAGTAGTGCTGTCATATTCACACCGACCGCCTGTCTGCTGCTCTGCTGCACTCCCGCAATCCTATATCACTCGTCACCTCCCGAGTCGCGGGCGAACCATTGCTCTGCGATACTTTCTCTGCAACCCCATAGGCCACCGCGCCCATTGCCCGCCCGCGCGCATCACCACGCCATCTCGTCAGCCTCACCACCGTCGTGCTGTGCGAACGCCGGGTCTGGCGTGTTGCTATGAGCCTCGTGCTGCTCGCGTATGCGCAGCTCCAGTAGCCACCGCCCGCTCCACCGTCAGCCCGGACGGACAGAGGCTCTCCTCGCCGAACATATAGGTCGCTTGCACTGCTTCACGGACGCCCTCTCGGCGTCCCACGTCATCTGCCAACGTGGCTGCCACCGACATCCATCGTTTCCACAGTCACTACAGTGGGCCCTTTGGCTACGACGTGGCCGCCTCGTTTCCTGACTTCCGCCAACTCAAGCACCGAAACTCAACTCTCCTCTCCACTCGACAACTCCCCTCGGACCCTGCACCGGCCCATCAACCACGCTCATGGTCCGAGGCGCGAGACCAGGCGGGAAACACAGGGAAGGATTTCATGTCAGAGCGGCAGCGAGAGCAGCAGCCCTCGGATAGTTTGATTGCCAGTGGCAACGACTCATCGCAACGCTCACAACCCCAGCCGCCCCCGACGCCTGCGGAGCAACACTTCGCCCAACGTTCGACTGCGGGCACTCCAAGCGCAGCCTCGCCAGCGTTGCAGCGCTATCCCTCCGGCAATGGCAGGCCCATCGAACTACCACCTCTGCCACAGGCTTTGCCCGCGCCAGCTGCCACCTACCACCCAGCCTCGCGATCTGTAGGCGTATCATCTATCCTCAATCCCGTCGATACAGATGACAGCCCGCACTCGCGAAGACGCAAGGCATCGGAATTGGAATCTTCATCGAATGTGCTTCCGCCTTTGGGTATCAACAACCGACCTCCCTACTCCGCCACCAGCACGCCTACGCCAACTTCGATGAACATTGCAAGCACGCATGGAGCCGAACGAGCACCGCGAAGAATCTTGACTCCCAGATCGCCTTCAGTTCACCGTGCCGCAAGTTTGAATCAGCTCAACACTTCCTCAGCTGCCACGTCTGGCCATCCGTTTGCAGTTTCGCCGAGAAGCAGGACCTATACAATCGAGCCAGGCACTGCGGGGGCGCCGCCTTTGCCCCGTCTGCCACCAGGTGCAAGGCACTCCAGCCATGGCTTCTCCGCGCCGACGCCCCCTCCCCCTCCCGGACAGGCAGTACGTCGAACTAGTGCTGGTGCTTCGGCTCGCGCGAGACCACCCTCGGAGTCTGCCAGTCCAAGGTCTTCGTACTCATCCTACAACGAGGCATCACCGGCTGGAAACTACGGTCAGTCCTCTATGCCGACCTTGTCGGCTTCGTACTCTACAAAACCGGAATTTGGAAGTCACGGCGGAGGTGCCAGCCACTCTGAACAGCAACGATCGGGCGGCGTCCCGATCTCGTCTTCCGGCGGCCAGAATGTTTATCAGATGATGACGTTGGAGACCACATCAGGCACGGTTTCATTGCCTGTGGATGTACAAGCTGCATCCCGTGTAGCCGATGAGAAGAGGAGAAGAAATGCAGGAGCAAGCGCGCGGTTTCGGCAGAGGCGCAAGGAGAAGGAGAAGGAAGCATCTACTACTATTTCACGTCTGGAGCAGCAAATGAAAGAGATTAGCGAGGACATGGAATTTTACAAGCGCGAGAGAGATTACATGGCTGGAGTGATCCTGCAAGTTCCTGGAGGCGACCGCCATTTTCCACGACCGCAATCCCCTCGACATCGCAGAACCTCAGGATATTCGGGTCCCAGTGGAGCAAGTAACTACATGCATTTTCCGGACCACCCGGGAGCACGTAGTCCAGACTCAGGCCGCAATGTTCGACGCAGGACGTCGACTTTATCCTTGCCGCACTATGCCGCCCAGGCGCAAAGCACGCAAAACGCTCCCGGACCTGGAATGGCACAATCCTATCCGCCTCCTAACTATGGTCCGCAGGTTGCTCCGCAACCCCATCCGCATCAACCATTGCAGCCGCTGCAGCAACAACCAGGCCCGCTACCCTCTCCTTGGGAGCGCAGAAACCTGCCGCCACCTCCAGCATCTGGAAACCATCAGGCTGCACCACAAACCGGACCATGGAATCCGTACGCCGAGCGAAGAGGCCCGCAGCCGCCTCAGGGAGGGCAACAGCCTCAGCAACAGCCGCCACCTGCTCACCACCAACAACACCAGCACAGGGACAGCCGCTAGAAGGCGCCGGGCTTGACGCCAGGTGATCCCTGATACGCATCTAGTAATTGACGCGAAACGTCCATCAACGGCCGGACAACCGTAGCATTGGCAGACCAACTACTCTGCTAATCAACCCCACCTCTGCCAGCTTTGGAAAGGCATTCGAGGGCACACACCAGACCGATTGTCGCAAACTTCTAATTGTACGAGACTGGAACATTTTCCCTATTTTCTTCGATACCCCCAAAGACCATAGCGACGGGCATTACTGCATGTGATTTCGGAAGGAACGGACGAGCATGGGACACGCGATGCTGTCCACAAAAACTGTACTATGAATTTTCTGTGTTTTCATCATTGTGCTTGCTACTGCTGCTGTCTTTCGAGATACCCCTACCGTGAGCAATACTGGTTTATTCGGCGTTTGTTTTCCTACATAGAAACCTCGATCCCACGATCAGCAGAAGCTACTACTGTACTATTTGCTCGGCTATTGTACATTTGCTAGACGAAAAATGTGAAGAAGCCACTGTGTCGTGTCGTTCTTTCCTTGGTGTGGCACTGCGGGGCTGTTGCACTGCAATCGCGACTGCCTCTTGCCTCT
Organism: Cercospora citrullina; assembly: GCA_013365195.1. Classification (NCBI taxonomy): domain Eukaryota; kingdom Fungi; phylum Ascomycota; class Dothideomycetes; order Mycosphaerellales; family Mycosphaerellaceae; genus Cercospora; species Cercospora citrullina. Next base: position 241,758 of record JAASFF010000021.1, read on the forward strand.
GTAGCCTTCCTTCCGCAACAACGCGTCGCTGCACATCCCAACCACATCTCCAACTACAACCCCACGAAGAGGTGATCAATGCCACATCGCCTCGCACTCGATCCGGTCTCTCCCGCATACCGGCCTCGATTGACCTTTCATCCAAGTGAGGCGGTGCGCGAAAAGCAAAAACCGGACCCGACTCAGCGGTGCCTCCTGACACTCTCTTGGCGCTCGAGACGATCCTCCGTTGGGTGCGACAAGAGCAAAATGATGGCGCAAACAATGTTCCGCGCGCGGCGTTTTGCTCAATATCCCGCTAGCCCCGGCGCGGCGGTCTTCAAGATCCAACGGCAGAGCGGAATCTCATCCGTGTCGTATGGAAGCACTTTAGAACACGCGAAGAAGGACTCGGTACCGTTGCTGCTTGAAGCACGACCGCTGCTCTAGCGGGACGAAGGGTGATCGACGATATGAAGGGAGAACGCTATGATGGCGAAAGTGCAATTTGGAGCAGAGTTTGGGTAGCGTGCCTGCTGTTTGGTCGTGAAGATATGGGACGCTAGAGAGGTCATAAGTGCTTTGGGCGTCAATAAGATGTGCTAACTGATCCTGTCAGGAAGTAACGGACGGGGATTCGTAGTTTGCTAGGCACACGATTGTTGCCGTCCATCAACATCAACTACACTAACACGAATCGGCCGCAGCGAGAGGCACCAATACTGTAGCCGGACCTGTCTGGCCGCCGACAAGTAACCTCTGATGCTACGGTACATCTGAAACGCACTACAACTGCCTAACAGCTTCACCGTTGTTATCACAACGGCATGCTGGTCTCGACCATATGATCAACAGTGTAGCACAACGGCTCGTAGCTGCGGCCGACTAAACCAGAATTGGCATAGCATCTTTCTGCTGGAAGTGCAATATCAACAAGGCGAATACATTTTCGACGAACAAAAAGTGAAAAGCTGCTCGGAAATGCGACGCGAAAACTGTCAAGGACGGGACGGGAAAGATCAGATTTCATCAAGCTTCGAAACTACCGCACTCTCAGTTCGATTTGCCGGCCTGACATCACCTGCTTCGCGCTGAATGATGCCAAAGTGACAGAGGCATGTGGACGAGTGCGGTTGGTCTGCTGTGGTAGCCGCTAAAGTGCATCAGGACAGCAGAGTGAGCAATCAAGGCCCCATCGACACGCAGGAGTTAGAACAATGTGTCTGGGATCGATCACCATGTGAGGCTATACGTCTTCCAGCCCTGCAAACATCAATGGCGCTATGTAGCGGCTTCGCAAGCAGCGGGCCATCTGAGACGAGAGATCCATCCGTTGGCCCATGTCACACCCAGGAGAACCTGATCACCACAACTTCCTCAACTCGAGATCCTCCACGGGATCTGCGTGTCACAAATGCTTGCTACAAGAATGCCCATAATTGCTTAATGCCTGCGGTGGTCATTCCGCCATCATTGCGGTATGGCCATGCACGGCTACGCAAACTCTGGTTGTCCTTCGACAGGTCCTTGGCGCGGACGTAACTTGCCAGCAAACCCATGCCTCACCGAACAAGCTGCAAGCTTGCAACTGTGAACATTGGAGAGCCTATTTTTCACTTCTTCTCGGCCAAATGGCAAATCTCGCTTTCGTGCCCTCATTTCGTGCTGGAGACCCATTCCAGACTGAGAAGTGTATTACCGCGAGAGAAAACTTTATGGGCGATGGACGGAAATCGCTCGCCAGCTAGATGTGCATGGGTGCCAGAACTCGCTCACCGACCAAACAGATGCAAAGTGACTAGACGAAGAACTTGTTCCATTCCGGTAAAAGCGATGGAGTCTCAAGACTTGTCGTCGCTAGTGAAGACAAAAAAAAACAGACCAGAAGCAAGCAACATCGAAGCAAAGCGCCAGCAAGCCGGGGGGCAATGCAACATTGAACCGCACACATTTTCTGTTAATCTTCGGGAAGATTCTGCATGCAACGCGCAACGATCGAATCAAACCAACGCATCACCGCAATACATGTCTCACTTATTGCCGTGACAAGACCAGCAAGCGATCAAGCGCGCGAAATCGTCACCAACTCGGGCGAAGATTGCGAGATCACCGGGGTCATGAAAAGAAAGAAAGGAAAGCTAAGAGCACTAGAGGTTCCGTACGGCAGCAAACTAGCAGCGCCATCCAAAGCGACAGCATCGAATAACCCCTGTTCCTCGCCACGTGGTGGAATCTCTCCCGCTCCATCATGATTCTCAGAGGACTACTTACCGATCAGGCCAGGTTGGCATACCGGCCAATGTCGGCTAACCAACCACTATCCATGGCAGAATCATCAAGCTTCATCGCTTCGACCTCACACCCTTCTCGTTCCCGTCTTCCCCATTGCCATCACCACACAATTACCTGATCCTAGCAGCGGTAGCAACGAATGACCAAATCGAGACAGTCCATCAACCCTGCGCTAGGAACATTCCAGGTGGTGAGCCATAAGCGCGTGCAGGGGTCTGGGAAGGATGTTCATCAAGAGAAAGATTGGAAAAGCAAGCATCCCACACGTGGAAGACCTGGAATTCCAAGATCCAGCGTTCCCGGCAATTGCCTCCAGACAATCTGAACTGGATCATATCACGTACCGCGTTGGAGAGATTCGATCGAGTGCATAGTCACGAGAGACAAATACAAGCACACGAAGCTGGCTGATGACCCGAATCGACCAGCATCATGATCTGAGCAAGGTGCCAGGGTCGACCATGGTGTCACGACAAGCTTGCTTGCAGAACGACAGGGCTCGGCTCGGACACGGACAGAAAAATTTGAGTTTGACAAGGTTAATAGTCTCGTGGCTGGAACGCAATGGGATCCCTGGTGAGCTAGGGGGGATGGGTTGATCGAATCCGGTAAGACGGAAATGCCTGTCGTTTCCCGCCTCTGGCACTAAGAAGCAAATGCTAAGGCCGGCGTTATGGCGCAACAGATCTGGCATCGGTGGGGGGTGTTCCGGGTGCTGCAAGGAAGAAACTTGCTGGACAGCCTGTTTTGCGGATGTCTACTGCCCTGCACCTGTGGTGGCTATTCCGTTCATGGGAGTCGGTGGACAAGTCTTCCTGGCTGGCAGCCGTCGACTGACCGTACAGGCTCATGTTGTGCACGGTGCTTTGCTTTGCGCTGAACCGCATTGTTATGGATCGATCGATGGTACAGTAACTCGTGCTGGCAGAGTTGACGATGATGAGGATTAAGCTGGAACTAAAGCAATTGCAAGTTCGCGCGCCACTATTGCTTCTGCTGCTCAGGACGCATCTGAGACTGCAAGCTACTGCAGCAGCACCTTGGCGCAATTGAGTGAATTCGAACCCCAGAGCTCGCCTGCAACTGACTAATTCCCACCCTGTCTGGCATCCAGAACTCCACATCAGAAGATGCAACGCTAAGTCATCATCGTCATCAACATGAGAGCCCTGAAGTCCAAATTCTCGCTGACAATTCCGCACGTGTGATCACCTGCAGAAATGCCAGTAGTGCCAGGACCACAATAAGTGGTAGGGTGCGTGGTAGGTGTGGCTAGGAGGCAAGTGGAAAGGATTCTTGTTGGATCTCCGTTTGATAGCCGGCATTGGTCTCGCATGCCATGAAATCCTGTTCGTTGGCACATAAGCAGGCATCGGCTACTTCCATCGGGCCGGAGCTAGAACTGCAGCACTAGTTAATGATGAAGAAAGAAGAGGGTTGATTTCTGGGCATGCGCGGAAATGCTGGAACTTGCTCACGCCGTCCACTTACGTTGTCGATGAGCGAAATCAATCGCGGATCGAGACTCAGGAGTGGTGCGGAGGCCTGTCGAGAGCTGGGGAAGTTCTCGCATGACTCGTCACTGATTACAGTCACGCAATCATGGCGGCCGCGTAGGATTCCCTTATGTCGCGCATCTGAGCAGGGGCGATACCCCAGGCGCTCACGCTGCCAATGCCTACATCACATCACGCCTGATCAATTTGAGTCTCGACCCGAAGGAGAATGTTTCGCCATGAGAAGACATGGTGGAAGTGATGCAGGATGCTGTGTTTAGCCGGTGTGCGGAAACGCTCAGGCGATGGACTCTATCTTTATCCTATCTTTTTCCTAGTAGCGCGTACCTGAACAGGTGGGTCTTGCGACGTCTTGATCTGAGGCACGAAGGTGGCGATGTTTGATAGGAGATCGTCCAGGTCAATCTCACTCGTGTCTGCCATTAGTTTCCGTTCCTGGCGCACAATCGGCAGTTGCTTCGCAGCGCGCTTTTTCGGCACTGATGGCTTTGGCACATCAAAGAGCCAGTCCACATCTTCGTTGATGTCGTTTGTGTTCTGTTTGATTCTCGATTCTTTCTCCAACGATTTGCCTGTGTCTCGCGCGACTGATCTGCAATTTTTCTTCGACGTCTCCTGCTTGCTGTGCATCGACTGTCGTGCTTTACAGCAATCTTCCAACTTGTCGTGATCGACGTGGGGCTTCGTGAAATGTGTGTCCGAGGTTTTGAGATTGAGCCCTACTGCGAGCGCTGCGCCCTGGGAGATGGCATCGTTTCGTGTAGCCTCGACATGTGGAGCTGCATCGCTATCAACGAAAATCTTGCCAGCTTTAGTTCTCTTTGCTGCGGTCGTCCTTGTGCTCTCCTTGACAGTGGGGTTGGGTTCGGACCTCTTTAGGATCGCGGGTTTCTGCACTGGCTGCCTCATCTTCTTCTCACCTGACTCCGGCGTGTTCTTCGCTGGCGAGGCCGAGCAAATGTTGGCATTTGCCTCAGCAAGAGGTCGGCGCTCATGGGACAGCTCACGAGCATTTCCTGCAAGCCGTGTACGCTCTTCTTTCTTCTCGACGTCTGTGGTAATTGCAGAAGTAGGCGTCTCATCCTCAAAAGCAAGTTTCACGTCAGGTCTGTGACTTGCCTTGCTTCTGCCAGAAGAATTTGGATGAGTTCTATCGACTCCAGTACTGCTGTCAGGATCGCGTCGCTTCTTGCTTATGTCGCTCGCCTCCTCGATGAAGCCGCTAGCGACTTTGTGCTCCGCGACCTCGGCCGCTTGCCTCCTACGCCTTGCACTAGGTGCAGAGTTCGCATTTGTCGTCTGCGTCGTTTTCCCAACTGGTCCTTTATTGCCCACCGCCATCACAGATGCAGCTTTCCTTATTTTGCGATTCAAAGGTGCCTGTTCATTATCGGAGCCAGTGGAGTCATCATTTTCTGCGGCTGACCGTTGCTGTGCTGTTTTGCGCGCTGTCTCTGGCTGTGTCCGCGCGCCCTGCGCGTCAGAATCAGGCTGATATTGGACAATTGGAGGTTCACTGGCGCAATCACCAGACGTCTCAGGCTCTTTGTTGGGCATAGCTTCGATCGGCCCAGCGTGACCGTTCGTTCTCGTCTGCTTTGATCGTGGTGCTCGCTTGGGCACTTCATCCCGCCTCTTTTTGGTAATGTCGCTTTCCTCCTCCAACAAGCCTTCCGAGACTTTCGTCATGGCCGTCGTAGCGGCATGCCTCCTAGGCCGAGCGGGCTGCTGTGATACTGACTCTTGGATCGGTGCTGACGTAGCATTCGCGGCCGCTTCAGATGCTGGGTTCTTTCGCGGCCGGCCTTTCCTCTTAGTCGCCGGCTTGGTGAGATCGGGACTCCTCGACTTGGCCTCAACATTTGTAGTAAGAGCTGTGGGTACGCCCATCGCTATCTGCGCCGCTGCGACGGCCATCACACGGTCTGTAGGCTCATCCGCCGCTCCGTTCCCCTTCGCATCGTCCGCGTCGAGTGCCTTCTTTGGCCGACCACGCTTCTTTGCCGGAGCTTTTGTACCTGCAGCAGAGGTATCCGCAGCCGATTGGACTCCTTTGACAACCTTCTTGGATCTCGAAGGCTTCTTTGGCGCAACTCGAGTCTGAACAGAGCCGTCGTCGTCCGCCTTGCTGTGTACTATCTCTTCCGACTCTTCGCCATTGGCAGCGGACAACTTCTGCGGCTCGCCATGTGTACCCACATTCTCCTGCGGTTCTATATCTTCTTTCAATATGTCTGGCTTCTGTTCTGTCTTTCCCTGGCCTGCAGGGACGCCGCTCGATTTCCTGCGCTTCGCAGGTCGTTCTTCGGCATGTGTCGATTCAAATGCTGGAGGTGCGGGCGTGGCAATCGGAAGACCAAAGGAGAAACCAAAGCTCGTCGCAAGACTTCGCACACTTGAGTTGGTCAGCTACAAGTTCTTTCGTTCACAAACAGTGTCGCTTACCCAGCTCCACGTTGTCGTTGAATATGTCTTTCTATTCTGTCGTGCTTAGCAGGTGATGCTGTAGCCATAATCGTGGTATTCGATGCTGCGCATGATCTATTGCATAACTGCTGTTCAAGTTGCTGAGAAGACGTGCAGTATAAAAGTGCTATTCGACGTCCCAGAAGACGTGTAGTGTTTGTGGACTCTTGCCGGTTTGGGACTTCGGAACAACCAAGCCGAAATGGTGGGCAGCGCAACAAGTCGTGGGACGCTCACCTGTTGCCAGAACTGCGGCAGCGATGTCAGCTCAATGCTCATATTTTACATGCATATTCCTACAATACTGATTTCATGTTCCCCATAGCCGCCTCAAGGTGTCTCCTATCGTTTCCTTGCCACGATTTCGCCTCTCTTCACGGTGCTGCTTCTCTTCCTCCATGTGCTTAGCGATTCGCTCGGCGTATTCCAATTGCGAACGCGACTCAGCTGCTATTAGTTGCAGCTCAACCTCCTTTTCCGCTGGTGACAGGCCATCGATCCGCTTCTTGATCTCCTCCTGCTTCTCTGGGGTGTAAGAGCTCAAATTGTACTGCATTCCGCGCTCCATGGCCAGTTTCCGTGCTCGCGCAAACGCACTATCCTCCCCAAGTGCAGCCGTGATCTTTTCAGGCACTATCAGAGGCGGGAGTTCCGGTAGCTCTTGACCCTTCTCCTCTGCTTCCTTCTGTATCCACTCCCGCTCCAGCATCTCATGGTACAGCTTGTCCGCATGCATTTGAATGCGCTCCTCCTCTTCTTCTGATCGCACTTGTGACAGATATCCTAGCGCGGAGAGAAACCGTGCTTGCATGGTATAGCATCTGTTGAATGCCTTGCCTTCCTCCCTGCACATTGTCATCTTCTTCCATAGCGAGCCATTGGTCAAACATTCTCGCTCCGCAATCTGGTAGTCTGCGCAATTCTCCAGCGCTGTTCGCCCAATCTCAGCTTTGCGATCCTTGAATGATTGCACCAGATCTGCCAACCGGTCTTGATCGGACTTTCCAGCGCTCTCGACCTCGCTCTGCGGCCTGTAATTCTTCCACAGATGCGCATACCGTCCATCCTGATAGAGTGCCTCGGGCGGGACTGCGGATCGATCTGAGGGTGCGGAGTCCTGATTTTTTTGGTCGATACCAGGAGTGTCTAGGCCAAGTTGGGCTCTGAAGGTGTTTGATGCAGCGTCCGTCGAAGGCGCGGCCGCTGGTCGTGCAGCAGTTGCTTTCGTTTCATCGTGTCTCGAGGATTCCTTATCCAGAAAATCCCGCAGTCCATCATCCAATTTCTTGGTAGGGTCGTTCGCCCCGTCGGTGCTGCTTCCCCATAACCACCCCATTGCTGCAGATGTATGGGATGATCGACGAGTGCATGTGCAACTTCACCGACGCTGGAGCAGCCAAAGTATGGAGCCAAAAGTCGCGGACGCTTGGCACATCGGCCGTTGCCCCCACTCCTCTCCAACTCATCACTCACAAGGTAGAGCTAAAGCAGTGCACTTGATGTACGTGCTAAGTCCGGCAAAGCACCTGGGCACTGTTGCGGCGATAGATGTTATTCTTTGCATTTACAAATGGGTGTGGTGTCGCTGAGGCTTCGATCAGCCACAAAGGCATGCTCCGCGGCGCGCTCCCGACAGGCATGGTGACACGCAGCAATTCAATCTCAAACTGTGCTGTCAGCTCGTGGGAGACAGCATACCTCTGAGGAGTTGTATACGGCTCGCGGCGTAGCTGTGCCCATTCTAACGCAGAGTGTCTCACCGAACAAAGGGCTCGGCAACAGACGGACAAGAGTATAACAAGCGCCGTCAAGCTTTGGATGAGTGGGACGGTGGGACTCTCGGATCTGGCTGTGATTGTTTCCCAACCTCCCACTTCCAGAGCTGGCCATCCCGGACACGATGGCGTGGGTGTAACAGGCAAGCAAAAAGCCCATCACGAAGCGCGAGCAATCAGAATGGCAGTGCCATTGCCACCTCCTCGCCCACGCCTGCCCACGAGCGGCGCGCGAGGCGTATCCTTCCTGCCGACCACTCAACGCCAAGAAGCACCACTGTCCATCAAGGTGTTTGACGGTAGCATCTAGTGTCAGCCAGTCCCATCCGGTCCCTCAAGAAGCTTTTTGCGCTGTTGCTTCGCATCGACTTGACAATATAAGCACTCGCCTGTGCCAGTGAACAATCCCTCGACGCACACGCCCGCAGCAACCATGTCGGAGTGCGACACTGGCAACGAGTTCGATGGCCGTTTGGGACTTCGCATCTCCTCCATCTTCGTCATCCTCGTGGGATCTGCCTTGGGCGCACTCTTCCCGGTCTATGCCGCACGACATCGTGGCACCGGAGTACCAGAATGGGCTTTCTTCATCGCCAAGTACTTTGGCTCTGGTGTGATCGTAGCGACGGCGTTCATACATGTAAGCAGCCGACCCGGGTACGCGGGCGACACCACTGACAACACAACAGCTTCTAGCGCCGGCTGAGGAAGCCCTGAAGAATGAGTGCCTCACAGGGCCAATCACGGAGTACACATGTGCGTGGAGAACTGCAGCAGCGTGGCTCAGGTATCCGACTAACGAGACGCAGGGGTCGAAGGAATCATCCTCATGACCGTCTTCCTGCTGTTCTTCGTCGAGCTCATGACGATGCGCTATGCGAAATTCGGCCACTCCCACGATCACGATGTCGAAGATGTCACACAGGACAAGGCGTACGCGCTGAACGGCTCGCCCAATCTCAAATATCAGGACGAGCCCAGTGTTTCCACTGGCAATGGCAACGATTGCCCGACCAACCCTCATGTCCCAGGCGACGACCATCTCGGACATGCTAGAGACCACACTGATTCAACATCGGCTACTGCTGTGGTCGGAAATAAGACGTTCGACCCGGACTCGTATGCTGCACAGATGACAGCCGTCTTCATCTTGGAATTTGGTGTAAGTTGACGTCCCACGAGGCGCGCATTGACCTCCTCACGTGGCTTTGCGATCGAGCGCTGGAACATGTCGCGATGCTAACGAATCCAAGGTCATCTTCCACTCGATCTTCATCGGTCTCACCTTGGCTGTATCCGGTTCAGAATTTGACACTCTTTACGTTGTTCTGACTTTCCACCAAACGTTCGAGGGACTCGCACTCGGCTCGAGACTTGGAAGCATCAACTGGCCACAATCTAAGCGATTCACCCCATACCTGCTCGGACTAGGATATGCCGTGTCAACACCAATTGCCATTGGAATTGGTCTCGGCGTGCGTGCTACCCTGAATCCCAACAGCCAGTCTTTCCTCATTGTCAATGGTGTCTTCGATTCCATCTCGGCCGGCATCCTCATCTACACCGGTCTTGTGGAATTGATGGCTCACGAGTTCATGTTCAGTAGCTACATGCAGAAGGCACCAATAAGATTGGTGCTCTCTGCCGTAGGCTGCATGGTCCTCGGGGCGCTTCTGATGGCGATCTTGGGCAAGTGGGCATAAAAATACCTCTCACGATCGCAGAAGCATTTTCACGGCGTTGAGCAGCATCAGCGTTGCATTGTAAAGTTGGTGATAGATACAATACCTCACGACAGTCACAATGTATAGCAAATTTCATACAGAGATACCACGTCTTTTGCGCTTTCGAAGAATCCTGCCTTTCATCCTGTTCATGCTTGACAATCGGCCTAACAATATCCTGGTGAAGATCGTGTCTGATTCATCGTCAACCTGGCATCTTGGCTGTCAAGGGCCCCGGGATATAAAAGTCTGCCCATGCTTGCTTGTGTATGCACAGTCCCGTGGTGAACTTTCTTTGCTCCGCAATTTGGTATGTGCGAGAGACCGCCAATAGGTCCGTCCGGCTCTAGAGATTTGGTCCGTTTAGTGCATGAAAATCAACGTGCTCGTCCGCCAGGCCAACTACAATTAGCTTTTGGCTCTTCTGTTATCTATTGCACGCTGGCACAAACTCCAATGCGTCGCTGCGTCGGTGCCGACTTTCGCCCAGCCTGGCATGACGTCGCTACAACGACGGACTTACGGATTTTAAGCAACAGCAAGGCGGACTTAGCCTACAGTAAAACAAAGCTCGAGCTCTTCCCTTTCGCATACCGGACAGAGAGGCACCATACGTCCGGCAAAATAACAAACACTTCTGCTATAAAGCGACCAGGTCGTCCTTTCCACTGCAGACACCGCAACAACAATTCAATCTCAAGGATCAAAGCCCGCCATGTCTTTCCTCCCAAGATTCCTCTACTCACAATTCCTCGTCACGCCTCCCAAGCCCACCCAAGACTGCACAGGCAAAACCATCATCGTAACAGGCGCCAACGTCGGTCTAGGCAAAGAAGCAGCGCGCCACTTCGTCCAGCTCAACTGTGCCAAACTCATCATCGCCTGCCGCTCCCTCGAAAAAGGCGAAGCAGCCAAACGCGACATCGAATCCACCACCGGCCGCAAAAACGTCATCGAAGTCTGGCAACTCGATCTTTCCTCATACCAAAATGTCAAAGACTTCGCTGCACGCGCTACAAAAGAACTCCCTCGCATCGACATCCTGCTTGAAAATGCCGGTGTCGCGACAGGAGAGTATCATCTCATGGAAGACAACGAATCGACTATTACTGTCAATGTCGTGAGCACATTCTTGCTCGCGCTACTGATGTTGCCGAAGCTTCAAGAAACGAGTCGGAAATTCAACATTAAACCTACTTTGACGATCGTTAGTTCTGAGGTCCACTTCTTTACGTCTTTCAAGGAGAAGTCGAGTCAGAATATATTCGATACGTTGAACAACAAGGAGACCGCAAACATGGGCGATCGATACAATGTTAGCAAACTCTTGGAGGTCCTGGCTTGTCGCGAGATTGCAAGACTGCATCCTGGGTCACTCAAGAATGTGACGCTCAACTTTGTCAATCCTGGATGGTGTCATTCGGAACTTATGAGGGAGGTTTCGAACCCGTTGGTCAAATTGCTAAAGTTGATTATGTGCCGGACAACAGAAGTCGGGAGCCGGACCTTGGTCGATGCGGGTTTGAAGGGTGAGGAGAGTCACGGGAAATACTTGAGCGACTCCCAAATCGCGCCTTGCGCCCCGCTTGTAGAAGGACGTGAGGGCTCAGAGTTGCAAAGACGAGTATGGGGCGAGTTGAGTGAGAAGTTGGAGAGGATCCAGCCAGGTGTGACGAAGAATCTGGATGCGTAGGAAAAGAACTGCCAGTGCGAGAGATGAGAACAGGATGATGAAAACAGAGACATGAACATCTGGAGGGACTGGCGAACAGCACGAAGAATAATATTGCATGCATGAATGTACCAGCAGGACGATAGCTTCAGGCATAGCAGTGAATCACCTCACTATCAACTTACACAACCATCAACCAGCGCTCTCCCCATGAAACAAATACCTCTCAACCATGAAGTTACAAAATGGTAAACTAGCTCATGTCTCTCTTTAGTGCACAAGGATCTAAACCCAAAAGGCTCACTCAGCACGAGATCACATAAATTCATGAGCTTCCAAACCTGGTAAACTAGCTCATGTCCTCACTTAGCGCAGAGTACGTCTCGCGTGACAACAAACTTACATTCCACCGGACTTTGCGTGAACTCAGCCATATTGCTCGCAGCAAGCTAGCACGTACAGTAGTCTCGACCGAGTTCCGGGCGCCGTTCATGTGGATGTTGCCAAGAAAGGCGTGAATTAGCTTACCAAAAGTTCAAGGTTTACGTGGCGTGCATGTGTTCTGGCTTCCTAGAGAGACACACAAGCTCCGATTGACTCGACGATTGATTGTATGAAGCTGACTGCATAAAATCAATAGATTGTGCCAAGATGTACATGAGTTAGTGTGCCGATTTCTTTGGAGCAGAGGCGGCCAACGAGGAGAAGTACTGACTGCGAGTGGATGAGAATGTACCACTAAGGGCGCAAATTTGTATATCTGAGTTCGCTTTTCATACTAAGTATCTATGCCTAAAACACCACGGCGAACAGCGTCGTTATGAGACAAGTTGCCCACATCCACAGCTTTATCTCGCCGCTGTGCTTTCCGGCCGCTGCTCCAGTGGCTTGCAAAGCGGTGCTGGTCGTCTGACTTGATCCATCCACTTCCCTAGAAATAGTCTTGGTGACAACCACAGTCGTCGAAGGTGCTAGGTCCAGTGTTCTTGTACTCGTTCCCGAGATCACCACGATCTGAGTTGGATTCAACAAGCTCAAGGTCTGGCCATTCACGACGACAGTTTTGCCTCTTGCACTATCAAGAGTGCGGCTGCCTCCAATGACGAGTTCCGATTCAAAGCCAATGAAGGAGATCGTGTCGCTTCCTGCAGTGATTGCGCCAGCGGCTCCAGCTGTGACGGTTGGTGCTGCGGTTATGCCTGCAGCAGCAGCCTCGATAGGTGTCGTTTGTCCGTTGACCACTATGGCGCTTCCATCACTAGCCAGCGAGTATGTGCTGCCACCGGCCACGACTTCGGACCCATCCGACAGTGTCTGTCCATCGATGACGAACGCTCCACTTTCTTGAGCAGTCAGAGTCGCTGCTGGAAGGGTAATCTGTGGAGGCGAGGCAGCTGTGAATGGAGTTGTGCTTCCATCGATGACCAGAGCCGTGCCACTTGGGGCCAGAGATATTGTCGTCCCACCGACGACCACGGCCTCTCCGCCTGGTTGCAGTGTTTGTCCGCCAATCTCGGTGGTGCCAGATGGGTCAGCTGTCACATCGCCTCCTCCAAGGCTGACTTCAGCTGCGGGGGCTGTGATTGGAGTCGTTGCATCGTTGATCACGATCGCGGTGCCGCTTGGTGCGAGTGACAAAGTGTTGCCACCAACAGTCACTGCAGGGCCTCCGGGTTGCAGAGTCTCGGTGCCGATCTCGAACGATCCATCCGGGTTCGCTGTGACCGACCCGCCGCCCACAATCACTTCATCACCAGGTTCGAGCTGTGAGGGCTGCTCCCCAGGGGAGTTCTCACCAGAATCGCTGCCTGCACTTCCGGTCGGAGTCGGTACTAAGCCAATTCCACTGGCTATAGCATCTCCGGCACTTGGTGGTTCGGAATCATTGCCATTGTTCTCCCCAGGTGTCTCCGCGGGTTCGGAGCCTGGAGAGTCATTGTTTTCCGGTGCTGGTTGAGAAACGCCATCTTCGGTTTCATCATCCGCGTCCGGTGCGGGCGCTGGAGAGGTGTCCGACGAGTCGTCCTCCGGTGTTGGCTCTGGAGTACCAGGCGTGTCTTCGTCGTCCTCGTCGGGTACTTCTGGCGCTGGCGCGGGGACATCAGGAGTGCCCTCATCATCCTCGTCCGGCGTTTCTGGTGCGGGCCCGGGAGCAGCAGGAGTGTCTTCGTCATCGTCATCAGGCGTCTCAGGCGCTGGCTCAGGAACAGTAGGGTCGTTGTCGTCGCCCTCATCAGGCGTTTCTGGTGGTGGGTCGTCGGAAGAGTCGTCCCCCTCTTCTATAGGGAGGGCCGTACCTGCCGGTGGTTCATCGTCAGGTGTTGAGTCTGTGGGAGTGGGCAGATTTGTCTCAGGCACGTCTGAACCTGGCCCGCCTAGAGTTGGGCTCGGGCTTGCATCTCCATTCGCAGTTGTTGTTGGTGAGCTGGGATTCGTCAAGGTACCAGGCAGGGTCATGGTTACGTCGCTTCGTGCCGTAAGCTGTGAGACTGGAATGTGCACAGTAGGTTCTCCTGCACCAGGTCCAGGTGTGCAAGTGCCAATAAAGGGCCATGTAGCGACTATTTCAGGTATTCCAGCAAGAAACTCTGGCAGATCCTCCGGAAGCGAGAACTCATAAGTGCTACTGGAGTCGCCCTCCGAGGTCATGTTCGCTAACTCCATGTATTGCTCAAAAGTAAATTCGGCGTTTGCAATATGTGACGGCAATGGCATCGCGATGGTGCTTGTCTGCATGACGGGCGATCTGTTACCCAGCGTTCTAGTACCATCGCATGGCTGGCTCGGTTGGATCCACATATGACTGAACCACAGGTAAGGCGTTGGAGACGTGAACGTTAAATGCTGAAGTTCGTAGGCCATCGTGGTTGCTGCAAGAACCTGGCTGGAGGCGTACATCAGTGCATTAGCCGGTAACAGGCTGTTTGGCACTCCACTGAAGCGTTCAGACCTAGTTTCGGGCAGGAACTTGGTTGAGGTCGCGAGAGTGAGAGTTCTTGTAGTCGTCGCAAGAGTTTCCGTAGTGATGCCCACAGCAGTAGAAGCGTCGCCAGTGATCCAGCTATACCATCCAGTCGGGGCTGTTGCGTTTGCGACAGTCTTAGTGGTCGAGTTTTGAGGCACTGCTGAGCCATTGCCGTACTGCACCCAGGTCGTGATTACTGTAGCCACTGGGAATTCCATCGCCGAGGAATACCAGCTGTTCACGCCAACAGCGTCGGGTAAGATATAGCAGCATGTTGCGGCTGGGTCCGAAGTGGTGTTGCCAGTTGTAGTTGAGTTGGCAGAGTTGGTGATGAGGGTCGGCGCTGCAGTCAAAGTTGGACTACTTGTGATCAAAGTACTCGAGCCGGACAGCGTCGATGAAGTATCTGCGCTTGTTTGTGCCGCGCTTGCCGTGATTGTCGAGCTGCTATTTGAGAATGCTTGTCGTGGGAAGTGCAGGGCATCGACGACACTCCCAAGTGTGGTCAAGGTCCATAGATACTTCAGTCCCATGTTGGGCGTGGAAAGAGGCCGTTGTAAGACCCACAATGTCGTACCTAGTCGATCAGTGTGATATTGCCATCGCGCGGATTAGGAGAAGAGTACAAATGTAGAGAACATAAAAGAGGCCCAAATGGGTGGCGGGTTGTTAGGACAGGTGCAACTGGCGCGAGGCCCACTTCGTCTCTAGCGATACTCCTGCTGACCCGGCAAGGTGCATCGGACCAGGCGATGTCAACAGCGTGAGATGCAGCCCAGGTCGGGTTTGACGAGGACATACTGTGAGTGCTGCGCGGACTCAAGCGAAAGGAATGCATATGCCTCCGTCTGCGGCTGAAGGCGGTGCGACTTCAACTCGGAGCCATGCGTCTTGTGTCCATCGACGTGATGCTCATGCTACGAACTCTGCGTCCTTTTCGATGCGCGACACGCTTCGCGATGGCTTTTCTCAAGAGGCATGGAGCAGTTCCTGCTTGAAGGTAGGGCTTCAGAGGATCCTGATCCTTGATATTGGGACTTTTCAGCTCCGTCGGTGCAGCGCAAGCAGGAAGATATATATTAGCCAAGCGCCCTTAGCCTGGTCCAGTGCATGCCAAGTATTGAGTCTTGCCATTCTTAGTGCGCGCAGTTGCACACGGAAGCCGGACATTGGCCTCGATGCAGCGGGATGCGTGTTGTTGCTGCTGCTGACCGATACCACGGCAGGACACGGCATGCCTGTGACGCGCCTGAGGGACTGCATTTTGTGCTCCTGCAAATGGGCGATGTTTCTGGCGCATGGCGCTGCTGCAGAGCCGACACCTCGTCTGCCAGCGAGCGTCGGAAGCATTTCACGCGCCGCGAGCGCTCGTGCGATGGTTGTGGAGGATGTGGTGGAGTGGAGCACGTCGCTTGACGCGATGTTGGCAAGTTGGGTCGGCTCATCTCCGGCGTCGCTTGGCACATGTCTGTCCACAGCTCTTTCCAGTCTTGCCCGTCCAGTCTTCCAACGTACCACGCATTCACACTATTGGGTTTGACACTTCACCTGACAGCCAGGAGCATGCGGCTGTCAATACTCGCCCTCAAGAACCCCTCTCTCCGAATCGAACTTCACTGATAGCAGCTCCTCCGCACTTGCATCCTCGCTGACGATGGCCATACCTCCGGTTTATGGACTCAAGGACCGCTGCATACGTTCCTTCGCCAAGAAACAGTCTCCTGAGTCATCATTGGACATGGCCGTCCTGATCAACAGTGGCAGCCTAGAAGACCGGCCATCTGGCTTTGCGCGACAACAACATCGTCGACGCAGGTGAAAGCTGACATCTCAATAAGAATGTCTTCCTTGATTCCCTCACAGCTTCGAAGCAACCGCCGAAGGCTTCAACAAGACCTCGCGCTCGTGCAGAGCCAAGGCAAAACACAAGGCATTACTCTCGAGCCAATCCCTGACACAGATCTCCAAAAATGGACTGCAACAATTGACTTCAGAGACCCAGAATTCGCAGGCTCACCTTACGAAGGAGGTGTTTTTAAATTTACGGTGAACATGTCTGGCATGGAAAAACCATACCCATTGCGAGGTCCTGAGGTATTTTGCAACACAAAAATGTACAACCCGCATGTTGATCAGAAGACTGGCGAGGTGGGGTTCTCCATGCTATCGGAAGGACAATGGAGTCCGATCTTGAATTTGTTCACGACTATGTTATCTTTGCTCGTTGCACTTGGCGAGCCGGAGCCTGGGTATGAGGTTGATGGTGTGTTAATGTTGGAATACATCTCGGATCCGCACGTTTTCTGGGAAAAGGCAAGAGAATGGACCAAAAAATATGCTGTGCCTGGAAACACGGACACAACTCACAGCTCGACATCGCAAGCCGAAGTACATGTCTGAAGTCTCTGACAGATGTTGCATGAAGCCGAAGTGAAAAGCATATTTGAAAACTAGAAGATTCGTAGAGCATGAGACACGTACACGCACATTTTCTCGTCTTTTTGTCACCCATCAGTGCCCTCCAACGTCTAACCGTGGCCACCTCTGAATGCAACGACCTCTGAGTGCAAGCGCCTAACTGGATTGGCCCTCGATCCATGGAAAGCTTTGCTGATTGGCTTATCGACCTGCGGTTGCACTCAGAGGTCGTTTTGTTCAGAGATAGCCACGGTTAGATGTCTGAATCTCTGACAGATGCTGTACAAAGCGATGTGAAATCAGGGTATACTTGAAAACTCGAAGATTCGTCAATTATCATGAGGCACGTACACGCATAATTTTTCATCTTATCATCACCCGTCAGTGCCCTCCAAGGTCTAGATCGGTAATGCGACTGGGCAACCAGACGCTCTCATGAGCTTATGTCCACCCTCGACATTTACAACGCCGTGATCCGTCATCATATCAAACAGCCTACAAATGCCTCTTGCGCATTCGTAGTCTCCAATCCTACAATAGCCATTACGGTCGCACTTATTACGACAGTCTGTAAAATTCGCTGCGGTGCCCTGCCAGAGAGGTTGGCTGCCGTTGACCAGATATGCATCCGTATAAATCCATCTAGGGCAATTGAGTGAGGGGCTGCCATTGTCGGTTGGTGAAGCACAATTGGCTTCGGTGCTTGGAGTTCCTGGGTCTACTGGTGTTGGAGGGTCGACTGGAGTCTCATCGTCGTCGCCGCCTGTATGATTCGGCTGTCGTTAGTAAAACGGTTCCTAACAATTGGTTGCTGTGGAGCTGAGACAAACCTTCATCGACTGCCACATCAGCAGCCAGGACATAGTTCGTAAACTCTTCTTCACTGCCCGCAGGCAGCAGAGACCATAATCCATCTTCATTTCTGGAGTTGACCTCATTGCCGTCGACCGAGCAGCGAAGTGGACAACTTCCATCCTCCGTGGCTTCGATGCGACAATTAGGCACGGCATAGCCATCATCTGCATCCCAGGTCCATCGTATGATTGGCCGACAACAGGGTAGCCTTCTGCTGCACCCTCGACGTTGGAAAGATCGGCGACTTGAAGGTGCGTGCCATCCAAGGAAAAAATGGTAGGCGCGTATTCGTCATCTGATTGATCCCAGTCGTACTGAACGTGGTAGTGAATCTCATCCGCATCGGCGGGCCCTGGTTGGAGGTCAGCGTTAGTCACTTGCTTGGATGCATGCTTGGTAGCGGAGCGATCTGCTTCACTTACATTCCGCGAAGGCCTGTGGAAGCTACCAGTCAGCAAAACGGTACATTGTCATATCGCGTGCGTGGAACTTACCATGTCTTGATCAACGATGTAGAATGCTGAGGGAGTGGCCTGCAGCTGCCAGCTCGTGACTGATACTTTGGTCTCGGTGGTCGTCTGAGTTGTGAGCACAGTGTTCCATCTCGTTCTTGAGAGTACTGTGAGTCGTGTGGTGGTGATGACCTTGGTAGGCGTTGTCGTAGTAGTTGCCACAATCTATCACAGGTCAGCGAAAGTGCCGGGAAACCCCGAAGTGAGGGCTCTTACGTTCTGCGTGTTTGTGATTGACCTCACACTCGTAACGACAGACGATATCGTCTGAAGTATGGTGATCGTCGAGCTAGGTATCATGCAATTGCAAGCTGAGGTGATCTGCACTGAATTTGTAGCTTTCAGGCATGCTGGTTGCGATGCAGTTGCTTGCCTCTTCATTATGATAGCACCCGTCGGAAATTGCGTGTTATTGCTCGTGACAGAATCCGAGCATTGGTAGCAACCCGAGTCAGCAGCAAGTCGATCCGTGTCGGCTACTAGTTGGAAGCCCATCTCTTGCTGAGTGCCTCGCCATAGGTAACAGACTGATCCTAAGGACAGCGTCACAGATTTACAACCAGGAAGTCCACTGAAGCCTGTGAGTCCGGATGCGTCAAGTCTGCGGCATGCGGCAACGCATCCTTCAAGGCTGGACCGCGATTCTGAGTCGGAGGTACTGAATTGATAATATTCGATCCCCTGGGGATCTCTGGAGATGGTATTGTAGCCTCTCTGGGCGCAGAAGCCGGGTTCTGGAGCTTGGGCGGTTGCAAGTGTGCAACCGCTTCCAGTGTAAGTGTTCGTGGCAGTTGTAGTCCTTGTAGTCGTCGTGGTTGTTGTAGTGACCCTGGAAGTGGTCGTAGTCCTAGTAGAGGTTGTAGAGATTGAGCTTGTCGTTGTAGATGACGACGTTGCATTGCTCGCCAAGGCATTCGAGCACCGGTAGCAGGCCGCATCCGCCCCAAAGGAACCCCCGTTATTTAGGTGGAAGCCCATCTCAGCCTGAGTGCCTTGCCATAGGAAACAAACCGAACCTATGTTGAGGCTTATCGATTTACAGCCAGGAAGTCCACTGCTGCCTATGGCGCCGGAAGAGTCAAAGGCATAACATGCGGCAGCGCATCCTTCAACACCAGACTGCGATGCCGGATCATCGAAATATTGTTGAAAATAGTCTCCCCCTTGGGGATCCTTCGTGGTCGACAGGTAGCCTTTTTGAGCACAGAGGCTAGGCTGTGGCGCCTGTGCGATTGCGAGCGTACAAGCAACAGTGATTGCTGTAGTCGTTGTAGATGTGGCAGTCCTTGTAGAGGTGGTAGTTGAGATTAAGCTTGATGTTGTGTAAGCAGCAGGCGTGGTTGTCCTGGTCGTCGTCGTAGTCGTAGTCGATGAAGAGTCCGTTGGTACATCATCCGCACCTGGAACCTCTGGATTAGGGGCTGTGATATCTGGAGTGTAGGCAGAACACGACGAAACCAAGCCGAAGGTATTGACGGTGAGAGTTTCAGTGGCGATTCTTGTGTCGGTCGTGGTCGAAGTCAAAGTGGTCATAGAAGTTCGCACGCTCCAGTCTGTTAGGACACGATCGCTTCTGAGGTTGACATCTTGACTCACGAAGTTGCCGTGTTGGTCAGCACTGGGGCCGTGACTGTAGCAATCCTGGTTGTTGAGGTCACTGTATACACGGTAGTCCTCTCAAACGTGTCAACATATAAACACTTGATTCGAATTCACTGATAGAAATCCATACTGTCTGACAGTCGCAGTCGTTCGAATTGTACTGATCGTGGTGCCATATCCAAGGGAGCCGCAGAAAGCACGTGCGGATGATTGCAAGGCAGTGTTGCTGCAGCTTCTAGTGTGCGTAATCGAACATGATGTTGACTGCGAGGGATTGAGCTGACGTGCTTGAAGCTCCGCAAGAGGGTTGGCAAATGCCAGTCCTACGAGAGGCGCGAGACCCCGAAGAGACGCATCTTGAATGGGTAAGGAAAGAAGTGCAAACTGCACATTCAGCAGGGACCGTGGCATCATCAACCGAGTAGCATTGGGAACAGACAGAGCGCCTCCGGGCAAGCAAGCCCAGAGGATCTGGTCAGCCCTGTGGTGCACGATATCTCCTGATAGACTATGGCTGTACTAGATCGAAGCGTGCAGCTTTACGTGCGGAGGCAGTGTTGGTGTGCATGATATTCACAGGCGTTGAAGTCCAGGGCCGCATCGCTCGATCCTGTGCCAGGTGTTGACCGATGAAAAGCTACAGGCGCCGCCGTCTCTGGGAAACGCGTCGGCTGTGTGGTCCTGTTTTCCATCGTTAATAGCGGTGTCTTTGCCAGTCAGAATTTTGGCGTTAGCATGTCGGTACATGGTGTGAACCACCACGCTTGGCAAGCAATCGTCCAGTTTCTAGAAAGGGTAATTGGAACTTTCGGAACTTCCGCAGGCATAGTCCTGATGTGGGAATGGTATGTGTAAGACCTTGGCAAGAAGTGCCCACAACCCACTCACTTCTCATCTCGTTGGCTCATCGCGCAGTCCGAACGCCAGAACCGGTAGGCCCAACGCTTCAGATCGCTTGACCACGCAGGGAAGCAGCTCGGGCGTATCCTCTCGTGTGAACCACGTGGCGCGGGAGTACTGTGAGGCTGCGAGAACCATACTGCGAATGTCTTAGTCGCGCTTATATACAATGTCTGATACGCAACTTTAGCTCCAGTGGACGCAGTCGTGCACTTTACGCGAACTTTCGGCGCACTTTGGCGCTCTCAGCTACATCTGAGAGCCGGGTTGGGGAGAGGGTCGTAGAGTATCGCAGCACGTTGTCAGGGCGCCTTCGTTGTCCAAGAATGCCGCGATACATGGCAGCCTCTAGTGAAGTTGGCACGCAGTGTCAGGCCTTCCTCAAGTTTGTCTCGTCGACATTTGAAGGTGCTTCTTCGAAGCAGCTGACTATCTGCGCCATCGGCAAGAATTGCTCGCTCAACGACTTCGTGTTAATGGCGTGATGTGCAAGAGATGAGGCGTCCACGTGGCAGACGATGGCACAGATCTAGACTCCGCGCCCAGTGTTGTCGGCTACACTGTACTCTTGTACAATTCGATGATGCGCAATAGGAAAGTGTGATATTAGTAGCTGTGTCCGTATGCGAAGATGAGAGAAGAGTCATGATGAGGTTCCAGTTGCGATGTTGTCGGGAAGGACGTGATTTGCAAAATGGAAGTGTCCACCTCAGTGTTGGCGGGTCGCTTAGTAAGCAGAAGGAATCGGACTTCACTCTGAAGTGCTCTCTACCCGAGTCATCTCTTCGCGCTGTGCAATAGACACGATTTCTTCGTAGGACTGTTGATTGACACTGGAGAAACTACTACATTCGATACAATCATAATGACAGCTGCATTGCTGCAGGTATAGATGATGAATGCCGGTTCTTGTTTTCTGGCGGAGCAAGCTTCAAAGCCATGCTGGACGACGCGGAAAGATTCGACTCGATGACATCTCTCACGAACACCGTTAACGCGTTTCCTGCTACGCTCCAGCTTCGGCGTCAAACGTCGTTGGAATCAATCATCGTCAAATACCGAACCACGCGGAATTTCCATGGACATTCGATCGACTTACCAGTTGCCTGTCTCTACCTCTGCAGCAGTTGATATCCAAAACCCCGAAAGATCACGGCAGTGCATAGGTGGCATTGTTCAGCACATTTGGCTACTGAATGATATCAAGTATCATCTCATCTGGAAGTCCACCTTCCCATTGCCGCACCTCGTATTCATCGTATTCAGGCTCAGGCTCTCGAGATAGCCTGCGGTCAGGACATGTTCGGCCATCTGGAAAAGCAACTACACCAGCAAGCATTCATTGACTCAAATACAAGTCCAGACCAGGAGTTGCGAACTGTGACGCGGACGATCTCTATTCTCCGAAACCTAGGGCGAACACCCACATCCTGCGAACTGGAACGCGAACCGTTTCCCTTCCCCGGAACTCAAGGAACGAGCACGGGACACAAAAGACCGTCCATGTTCTAGACCACAAGCAACGAGATAACGATCTTGCCAACAATTCCGATACCCATCCGTGATGACGAAGAACAACGGATACAGATCTTGCATGAACAACCTGGAATCCAACATCCAAAAGCGCCAAGAACCCAGAGAGTCATCAAAATATGACAAGGCGAGAACATGAGCTCCAGCATCACATCCTTCGGACATCCTCTGTCACTCTGCTCTGGTGCCGGTATTCCGGTAAGCAAGTACGTACCTGACCGTGTACGCGATCCGCAACCCGCTTATCGCGTACCTGTATCACATCTTCCCCAAACACGTTCTACAGAATCCCAGCAGAGAGTAATCTTTCTTCACCAGCCACAAGCGTGGGGGCACGGAAAGTTCTCTTAAGTTAAGGCCCCCTGGACTAAACAAGGATATGGCTGATATCAGAGATGCCAGAATGACATTCTGCATACGAGTGAAGGATTCCTTGAATAGAAGACATGTTGTCAGATCTGGTTTTGGAAATATCCCCGAATGCGTTTGCAGAAATAGATAAGAGCACGGTGCTGTGAAGAAGCCGATTCTTCCTTTGCGTCCGGTAGCGGAGATCAAGGTTCGCGAACGTGATCATTGGCATTAGTGAGCTGCTTGGTAGCCGTGGAAAGAAGAGACGCGTAGCCGGAAGAGATGATTGGAGATGCGAGAAGGCATCGTGGAGCTCATTCGTAGATTGACAGATCCTATCGCACTCTTACACACCAACACTCAATGTGTCATTGGAATCATCGCCTCAGCGTGGAGACCGGTTCTAAGACCACAGCTTACCAATATCTCACTAGTTATCACATCACATATCCAGACAGTAACGATGCAAAATGCAAATGCAACCAACACCGAGCGACTCAAGGTTCCATGCCATCCCTCATATTCCAATCCCGATCGTTGAACATGCCAATATCACCTCAACTCCACAGCGCCCCAACCCGATCCTCTGCCCTTCAACCTCAAGCACTGATACGGCGTGCTCGTGGGATCGAAGTACAAGCCTTCCACAACTCCATCAGCTCGCCTCAGACTGACATAATAGAATCCACTAATCGTCAAGCCATGCCCCCGATCTTGATCTCCTTGCCGCTCACTTTCCGAGCAAGTGTCCCCTTTGCCGTGTACAAAGCAACGTTCCTTCCATCGCATGAAGATGTAATCGCTGCCGACATCTGACATGCGATCTTTGCTTAGTAGGACTCGGGCAGTTTCTTCGTCGCTGGCAAATTCGTTGAAAGGTGGCAGCTTACGCCAGTTGCTGGCGTCGGTCTTTTCATTGGCACTCGGGAAGGCGATGGAGTCGGAGAGGTGTGTGTAGTGAGTTGAGTTGTTGGGATCTGTAAGTGGTGAGTTCCGTCGATGAGGGTCTTTGGTGGTATTGGGTGTCAGAAAGCTGTGTGTGTCGAGATCGATGATGTGTCCTTCGAGGTATGTTGTGATGGGTGCGTTCTTCTTGCCCGCTTTGGGACGGTCGGCTGAATTCGTGATACTGAGGCTGTGAGGATGCTGCGGCACATCATAGGCTTCCATGGTGCCTTGAAGGGTCATGCGATCGGGATCTATCGAATGAATATTGACACGAACCGGCCAGTGGTCGTGAGCAGCATCAGCAATTTTGCTGCTGCTCAATAGCATGGCCGGTGGTTGACCCGAGCCACTCAACCCGCCGAGGCTTTGGAATGGCGCAATGGGATGTTCAACCCAGCGTGTGGAACCTGGAGGATGATCAAAACCAGTAGCTGCACCTTGAGTTCGGAAGTTGGGGTTGATCTGCTCAACAGCTCTGGACGAAGCACCTGCGCGGGTAGCGAGGAGAGCAGCATTTCCGTTAGTGGCATGCTGATGACCTTCGAATATTGTGCCAGGTTGCAGCCATGAAGACCCAGCAACAGGTTCGATTTCTGAGAGGTCCATCACAAAGTCGTCATGCTTATCCGCAAAGAACTCCTTGGTTGCCAAGCCATGATCGATAGCTGCTGAGAGAGCTTGTTCGTAGCTATAACAGAACCGCAGCTGGTCCAAATATCGTAGTGCATTCTCCAAAAATTGCGCATTGCTCGAAGATGTCGCGCTCGTAGGCACAGGAGGCGTGGATATTCGAGGCAGTCGTGGTGGCGCATTCTCACCATATCTGCGTTGCATGGCTTCTGCCCGTTCTTGCATTGTTCGTGAGCGAAGCTCGTTAGCTGAAGGAGGTAGCGGCCAAGAATCTCGATCGGATGTTCCACTGCGATGTTGCTCGCCGGGTGTGCGATTACTGGCCGCCGCGGGAGCAGGATTGAACCACCCAGCAGCTCGCGCCCTCTCCTCTTCTTCGCTCATTTCAGTTCCTCGTCGTTCCATAGCATATCGTAAAATTCTTTCCGTCGCGCTCGGAGAGCTCTCCTGTCTCGCCCTTTGCAGAACTGCTCTACTTCTAAGACTTCTTCGTTGACGATCTCCTCCCGCAGCCGCATCGAGCAGATCTGTGCTCGAGGGCGCATGGGAATCGCGATTGCGCTCCCTCGTGCGACTCTCACTCTGGCTGATTAGCCGCGCAGCGTCTGAAGACGAGTTTGCGCTTGATGGCTGCCTTCGTAGTTCCGCTAAGATTTGGTCCAGCTCGTTCTCGTCCTGGCTGGCAGCATTCGTTGTAGTCTCGTGAGACGGAGCCCAGTCGTACTGGTCGTTCCTGCCCGGAGAAGGCGTGCGATTACTGTATGCTGCGGCAGAAGATGTGCTGTTCGTTGTCGGGTCGTGGATTTGATTTAGTCGAGCCAGCACTCTCTGCAGCCTCAACCGGCGCGATAAGTCCTCACTATCACTTCTGTTTTGCGCCTCCAAGTGCCGTGCCTGTGCCAACCTATTCGCTATCCGTGGATCCCGACTCAGATCATTGTGCGACTGGCCCCGTCGATGTGTAGAGCCTCTGCTGGTTGTAGTCTCCTCCGCGCGGTCCAGCGACTCCAGCGAGTCTCGTAAGAAGCTCACATTTGCCTCGTCGGCGTCTTCCGCTGCCGATGTATGCAAGGTCGATGCCAGATCAGGGACAGGCGACGAAAAGTACGAGAGCGGGGTGAGCGGACGGTGGGCGGGCTCGAGTGGTGGAGGCGGCGTTGATCCAGCGCTATCCACGCTGACTGGACTCCGCTACAGACGCCGATGGTCAGCGACGGCTTTGTAATAGCTGGCATCGGACGGAATCATGCAGGAGGCACTGTGCTGGCAGCTCTTACCGGATTCGAGCCGTTCGGCGTGTTGGAGGGAGGCATGTCTTCCCTTGCGCGCCTGTCTACTGCATTTTGTGGCGTCTGATATCACACCGCTGGCGAGTCGCGCTCGGAAGGCGACGTGCGGTCTCAGCAGAGCCTCGGTGGTCAAGCTATGGCGAAGGATGTCTACGAGGCAGGCTGCGTGCTGTTGGCGTGAGACAAAGGCCTCCCTCAGGCTGTAACCGTCGAGCAGCGCCAAGGAAATGTCGTCAACCGGCCGACCAGCTTCCCATGTGATTGACAGTCGCATGAACGGCGCTTGGCCCTAACTGATCGTCACAACACCATGGGCGCGATGTTGAAGCATGACGATAGCTTCACAGTGACATTGTATACAATACTTAGGATCGTCGTAACATTCGTGAATGGTATGTACAATCATCACGACCTCAGCAACCGCACCAGCCGACTGTGCCCTTTGATCTTCGCCATCTCAGCCGGCGTTCCCTCCACTCCATCCCAGCTGGCACTTCCTGGCCTCCTCTCAGCGCCTCTGCTCAACAACATCTTCGCCGCAGCAACATGTCCTCGATTCGCCGCCAGATGCAATGGCGTTGCTCCCTCGTTTGCTTTGGAGTCAATATTCGCGCCGTGATCCAGCAGCACACCGAGGACATCCGCGTGACCTTTATGCGCAGCCCAGTGCACAGCAGTGAGCCCGTATCTCTGGACACTTTCGATATTCGCTCCGGCCCGAAGCAGTACTTTCACACTTGCAACTGATCCCGCAGCGGCAGCATAGTGTAAAGGCGTGTTTTCGGAGTCATCCAAACAGTCTATCTGGGCTCCTCGATCCAATAGGAGCTCGCACATGGCGTTTTGCCCTGTAACTGCAGCCTGATGAAGTGGCAGCAGTCCTCCACCTGAAGCCGAACGCAAGCTTACACGCGCACCATGCTTCAGTAAAAGCCTTGCAGCGTCGATCTGGCTTGCGCTGATTGCACACCAAAGCGCACTGTACCCATCGCGGCCTGACAGGAAGTCAACTTCATCGCTGTGAGTGAGAAGCAAAGAAAGGGCTTCGACATTGCCCGCCCATGCTGCCAGGTGTAATGCCGTGTCGCCTTTGGCATCCTCAGTGCTCAGCTCGGCTCCATTCTTGAGCAGGACCGCAAGGCTTTGAACATGGTTGAGATGTGCTGCGATGTGTAGTGGTGTTCTTCGTAAGTCTCCGAAAGTGGCTGAAGGGTCAGCGCCTAAGGATAGTAGCTCAAATAATGTTTCGAAGTCGTTCGTATTGACAGCATTGAACAACGCGTCTGCGTCGATAGGTTCGGCAGTATGAGCTGGTGACTGACTCTCTTCCTTGAGATCTGCCTTCTGATCTGCGACAATTGAGCTAGATCCCCGAGGTGGGCTATACTGTGGCGGAGGGTCAACGAAGCAATTGTAGTCCACGGCGGGGGTAATGCCAGTGTGCTCGTCAAAAGCAGGTGAGGGTAATAGGCTAGGCGTGCTGCAACCAGATTGGAGGTCCTCTTCTAGATTATTCTCTGGCGGTGGCGTCGGTGGTACAGTCTCTGATTGCTTCACCAAGAACTCCAATACACCTCGCTGCGCCTTGAGCTGCTGAGATGTCTGCTGTGCTTCTGAGTTGGAACATGTACCGTCTCGGATGGCAGTGCTGGCAGAGACTAGGCTGGTCTCAATCGAGCTTGTTGCAGCGTCGAAGCAGGCCGCCAGTCCAGCGGTATCCGTGATTCTATCCGGTCTTGCCAAAACGTCTTGCTGCAATCGGCATAACACGCTTATGAGCAGCGATAGCTCGCTCAAAAGCTCCGTAGCACCCAGTGTCGCAGCCTCTTGACTCACGCTCCCAGCCAGCAACACAAGAGCCGCAAGTCTCCCATACCTATCCCCATCGCCGGCCGTTGACCGCTCATTCACAACATACAAACTATCCACAGCTCTTCTCCTCCGACTCTTCGGCCTTTCCGGCGTCGCGTCTCTCACACTCTCACTCCGATCCTCCGCATGCGTCCTATTCTGCCGCAAAACTGTCGAGATTGCGACAATAGAAAATACTGTACACGCGATCGTGAAGCATAGCGTCGTCGGAGTGAAGAATGTCGTCGATCCCGATGGACTGGCGGCGGCCATTGCTGAGGACTGGAACTAGTGCTGGAGCGTGCTGACCACGCGTCTGCACGTGTCGAATTGGCCAGCAACGCAGTCTGTAATGCGTCGTTGGGCGCAAACCTGGTTCATCGTCCGCGGAAGAAGGCGCGTTGGAGACGTGTTTGCAGGAAGGAAGGTAGGCTGTTTGTATACAGATCGTTGACCGGGTCACGGGCCGTCTCAAATCGGTAAACGAGCTGAACCGCGGTCTCAGACATTTACCGAAGTGAGTGAGAAACGATAGAAGAGTAGAAAGTAGCTTTGCTAGTTGTTCATACACTATTTTGAAGCTGGTACATAAAGAAAATGTTGGTGGTGCTCATCCAGTGGCAGGTACAAGTGGGTGGTATCGTCGCGTCAAAACAAGAATCAATCGCTCGCTCGTTCAAAACAACATCATAATCGTTAATCAACCATGGCCCATTCCGTTCAGGAAGCGAAATGCTCCTCCCATTGAGTCCTTCGTTCCGTTGATCATAATAGATGGCGCTGGCTTTTTGGAGGAGATGGAGGCGCCCGACGATCCAGGCCTAGTGAATGAGAAAGCTGGACGCATCAAAGATGACTTCCTCTTGGGGATCAAATTCGAAGGCGAAAAGAATTTTCCTTTTGGAAGTGATTTAATGCTTCCTTCTCGCGATAGAGACATGCTCGAGAGGCTCTCCGCGATTCCAGGTGTCAGGGGCCAGCTGTTACCGCTCGTAGAGTCGTGCATTGGCGGGTGCAGGCTTTTCGATGGTTGCTCGTGTGCAGGAGTGCTATCCACCTCTCTGGACAAAGGCGAACGGCTTGACGCTCGAGACCGAGGCGCCGATGTTGGGACGCGTCCATGTGCTAGATAAGAGCCAACGCCACTGCGATATCGGTATGGCGACGGCGAGGAGGAGCGTGTCGACATGTTATCCCAAGGCAACAGATCTCCAGATTGAATGCTGGCTGGTCTAGAGTATAGCGAGCTGGCCGCTGAGCCGGCCGCAAACTGCTGAGGCTTTGAAGGAATACTGAGCGGCTGAGGCCTGGGACCAGCGCGGAGGAAATTGGCGAGATCGGCCACATCCTCATGCTCAGCTTCGGCACTGCGGGGATCCATCTGGTTTTGGCGAGGTAGATCGGAAATATACTCCGCGAGCTCCTGGATAGAGTCGCCTTGCACGCGAGCTTCTCGCGGAGACAATGCCCTCCTGTTTCGTTTCGGCGGGATACCTGTCGGCTTGGAGGGGCTTGGGGGTCTTCGTTGTGTTGACAATCTGCGTGTCAAGCCGCCGATCATTTGGACAGTGCTCGGTTTTTTGAAGGGCAATGGCGGCGCATCGTCTTCAACGGCGATCATGGAACCGTCCTCCTGGATGTGCCAGGTAAGACCATCAGGACCATATTCCATGGTCTTCTCCACACCAGACACAGGGGTTTGAGGCGGTGTAGCGGTGCCTTCTGATAAAGCTGGCATGTGAGCACTGTCAGCCGAGCTGCTCCGTTTAGATGCAGGAGTGAGAGGCTCAGCAGCTCGTTCTGGTGCTCGGAAAATGCACTCGGCCGGCACAGATGTTAATGCGCTTGGGTCGCCAGCCATGGCATGGCCGCATGCCCAGAGGTTATCTTGGATTTGTGAGACTGTCAAGGTGAAACCGAGTCCGAAGCGATGGTAGTCCTCGACCGGATTCCTCATGGCAGAGAGCGCGACCTTGAAGCAATCCTGTGACTTCTGCAGCTCATCCAATTGGTATTCAATATGTCCCGTTACAAAGAGCGTCAAGGCCAGCAGCTCATCTACGGGCATCGCATCTTCGAGTACATGCGAGGCTGTGGAATAGTCTCCCAGCTTGGCAAATATGATCGCGGCATTGATAAGGCATGATGTACTGTAAATTTCATGCTCGATCGTGCGCGAAAGATGGAGGAAGTTTTCTGCCTGTCAAATAGTCAGTACTCATCTATGAACAAGGTCGTCGGCGGAAGTGGTAGTAGTGTTTCAGACAGTCCTCTGCAGCATGTTCTGGCACAAGGCCCAGGCGGGCAGCCGAGAGCTTTTGTTATGCTTGGAGAGAACAGAGATATTTCGGCACTTACAGCGTCTTGCCATTCGCAGCCTTGAAATAGCGTCACAGCGTGCTCCCAAACATCGATCAGGTCGTCAGAGAGCGCTTCCGTTGGTGTGTTGCGCGCTCTGAGGTCGGTTTTCAGGTGAGACAAGCGTCGGTTGTTTCGGGCTGGTACCACTGGGACAATGATGTCGGCCATGGTGGCGGGCCAAACTGTCGCGCAAAACTCCAGAAGTTGTTGTAAGTGGCTCCTCGATTGTTTAAAAGAGTCCAAAAGTTCGCGAGGGATTGCCTCGTGGCAGGTCGGTGCGACCGATGTGGCTTCGCTTCATTCACAGTCTAGAGCGGCTCTTTCCAGCCACGGCTTGAGCAAGTCACGCCTCGCCAGCACGCACCACCTTTCAGCGCTCACCACTTTTGACTTGAGTCGCAACGATGAGTTTTTCGAAGTCAGGAAGCCCAGAATTTTGCACTACATCGACTCGGTCGAAGAAGGTCATAAGTATCGCCTTCGCGGGCAGATGATCGTCGTAGTGGGTGAGGACAATCGTTGTATGCAGGGTGCCACTGACGAATGCTTGTAGGTACTTCTGGAGTAACAGGGTCTCTTGTCGCGGATAGCAGAATATCAGGACCTCTGCGAGCAGCGCATCGGAATGAAGGTCTGTTGTAGAGCGGACTCGCAGCATGCGCTCCTCGGACAAATATTTGTTCACGCACGACGGGACTTCTATTCCGTATATATTGACCTGGTGCCCGCTTCTCTCGAGGATCAGTCTCTCCAGAAGGCCGGTGCCGGCTCCGCACTGCGAAGCTGATCAGTAACTCCATTCGGCTAGTCGGTGGCTTCTGTATACAAAAAATTGAGGGGAAGATGGCCGAGGTCGACGGCACGAAGCTTGTGACTAGGAACAACCCGAAGCGACCATTCAGCTGTCGATCTGTGCAGCCATGAACGAACGTCCACGTCGACAAGCCGAGTTACAATTCGATCACTCGTGCAAGAGACACGCATGTTCGGCTGTCAGCTTTGCAGCGGATGTCCGTGATCACGCCATGCAAATGGAGGCGAGCTCGTTTGTGTGTAGCGAACGAGCTCGCGGCTGTTTGGCTCGGGCCCCAGAAAGGCTCTTGCGGTCTGGCCAGCCAGCTACGCCAGCAAAGGTAAAAGCACACTCACGTGAGACTCACAGAGAGCACTTGGGCTGGACTCTTTGACAGATGCCTGATCAGGGTGTCCAGCACGTTGATTGATAGCGAACAACAGCAGTCCGGATGTTGTGAAGGACGCTCAGTGAGCTTGTCCATGATGTCCTGAACCTCCATGCTGCCGTTGAGCGCAGTGTGAGTCACAGAGAACTCATGCAATGGTGGATCGATTTAATGCACGCTTGAAACACCTTTCGAGCTCACGAAGCAGGCCGTTCTCCCACCTGCCTCAAGTGTCAGAGTCGCATGCAAACGAGTGAGACCTCGCAGGTTGATTCTTCCGCGCGCCGCGTTGCATGTGTTATGCATGGGGTACAGCGACGTGTTTCGAATGGTGAGCTGTGTCGAATGGTTGTTGGAGGTGGAGGAGAGTGCGTTGTGAACTTGGGAGGAAATCGCTGCATCTGCATCGAGAGCGAACGAGAGCCGGTGTGCTGCTGGCCACGACTCAGGACCGGCTGGCTTGGCAGTCACGGCTGTTCGCGAGTGCTTCCCGCTGCACTCTCCAGCTTTCGTCGCGCTGCACGTTGCTGGCTGGCTCCCAGCACCGTCATGTTCCACCACGAACCGGCCCACGCAGACTGGCTTTCGGATGATTTCCTCCTGTGCGCCAGCCTTCTTGCACAGCTTGGACAAACAGACTGCCGATACGCGCCTGCTGCAAGCGCGTGCCGCGGCCACAGACGCGAACGCGCCCGAACTCCCACGCATCGCTCGTCGCTCCGATTTCGCGGTCACCTGCTCAGGGCAGCTGGACGGCTAAGAACGGCACGGCATGGAGCAGAACGTTTCGAACGAGCGCGGTCCACCTAGTCACGCGACGCCCATCGTGCCGCGCATTCTATTTTTTCCAGATGCGTCGGCAGTGAGATGCATGACGTTCAAGGAAAGTCCTTCCAGCGGTGAGAAGCTGCCCAGGATGCACAGCACGGGCTGACCGACGCCGCACACGACTTGCCCAACACCGCCACAGATCGTGGCGAGCTAGAACCATGGCTGCAGATGCATCATGCACCTTGGAGCTTGGATGCAGAAACCGGATTGCATGGGAAAGGCTCTGTCGCGCATGTTGGTAATTATCGCAATTTCATGCTATAGACGCTGACGAGGCGGGCAGATTGCCAGACTCGCGGATCGTAGGAATAGGCGCTCGTGCTACTCTACACATCGTACTGTGGTCCCCTGCTCCCGATCATCTAC
Source organism: Cercospora citrullina (assembly GCA_013365195.1). NCBI lineage: Eukaryota > Fungi > Ascomycota > Dothideomycetes > Mycosphaerellales > Mycosphaerellaceae > Cercospora > Cercospora citrullina. Next base: position 273,776 of record JAASFF010000021.1, read on the forward strand.
GTTGGAGGCTGCAAAGCTTGTGTGATGGAAACGGCGACTCCCGCTGCTGATTGGCCCGGCCGATGCCTGCCTATTTTGTAGCTCGGACTTGCCGACTGTTCACATCCAATACCTTCGGTCTGACATCGACTCACATGCACGTTGCCTCCAGGTCCGACCGCATGCGATCCCGTACGGCTTGGAAGAGCATCCGCCTTAGCTTCTTCGTGCTCCTGAAACACCTGGGCGGCCATCGGTGGAAGCCACACTTCCTGCCAGCCTTCGAGAACGACAGAGCGTGGGCGTCGCGACAGCTTGACTGGCCACCACGCCCTGGTCATGACCACTCCCCAGACCGCGACGTGATGACAGCTGCGATTGCAATATTGCTGCTCACGACCACGGACCTTGTAGCGTCTCATACCGTGCATGAGACTGCAGCGGCATCGGAGCGCAGGCCTTCCACCACCAGGCCGACAGCCCGATACTGGACGAGGTATGAGCAGAACTCAAACTATGCCGGGGCTATTACTCAAAATGTATAGTCCCGAGTGAAGCGCCTTTGCAACGTTACAGACAGCATAGGGTCGGAAGGTGATCCCAATAGCGACCAGCAACACAAGGTACAGTGTCGCAATCTCTGATGCGTGTGCAGCCTCAGCCATGCGCGCTCTACCGTGGTCTCGCAGGAACGCGACGAGGAAAAGCAATCGAAAGTACAAGTGCGGGCTAAGCATGCAGGTCGCGAGCTACTTTTATGCACGTTGCTGGATGGTGTCTGCAGCTGGCCACGAAAAAGAGGCTGTGAAGCTAGTGCCGTTCAGGTCTGACTACTAAAACCAGACCACCCCGCGCATCTCTGCCCTTCTCACCACCTCGCTCTCCGCCCGCCCATTGGCTCATAGCCTTCCTCCCTTCTACATTCATTCTTCTAACCCAGGGCGAGCAGCCTAATTCTTCCATCGTTGCTACCCCCAGGCATATTACGTCGTTCCACTTCATACCAGTCATCTTGCTGTCGCCCGCATCATACATATATCGCCCATCGCATCCCCATACTGTCTGGAACAGGAAAGGAATTCAATCACACATCAGTCAACAATATCAATCATGCCTGTGCAATTACTGCCCGCCTCAGCGGCAGCCTTCGCGCCCCGATCTGGACCCGAAATCGTGTTGAACACAAAGGTGGAGCCTTGGTTGACCCAAACGTTAAAGCGCATCAACCGAATCAAGCGACCACTCAACAGTGTGCCACAACACTTTCGATGTCTGACAGAAACACTCGGTGGATCTTCTGCTATCTGGACTCTGGCCTCACTCATGCTGCCAAAGGCGCCCGATACCGAACTGCGCAAAGACGATAACCCACTTGTCGAAGCACTCTTCAACTTCCAGCTCGTACACATCGAGGCCTATGTGGTCCACGTCGACATGGTCTCTCAACATGAAGTCGCCTTCAAGCTGACGCCCGAGACGATCGAGTCATTGGTGGAGTATCACAAGGACATCTACTCGGTCGACTCATCAGCGAGCACGTGGAGCTGGCCAGAGAAGGAAGCGCAAATCAAGAAGATGCAAGAAGAATTCGTGCAAGCCGCGAATAAGTTCGTCTTCCGCACTGGGGTCCGCGCACTGGAAGGTATGGAGGAGGATGGCGCCGGCGAGCTGCTCGATGGCCGCTCCGCCGAAGTGAAGAATCAGATCATGAACATGTTCGCTCCACTCCTGCCTCCTCCACCACGGATAGTCGATGTCATCCACCCAGCACCAGTCATGCCAAGCGCACCTGTCGCTGGTGGCTGGTGGGCACCTCAACAATTGCAGCTCCAAACACATCCAACACCTGTGGATTCGTGGAAGGTGCTGCCGTCGACCCCGTCGCCTACTGCCACAACATGCAGCGACAACCAGTCGAACGTGTTCTGGCAGGACATGTCTATGAGCAATGTTCAGCTGCCGTCGCCGACGCCATCATTCAGTCAGCCGTACACATCTGCGCCATCGCAGTACTACAGCTCACCGCAGCCAATCGCGCCAATCCCAGTGTCGAGCTCATTTCCTCTACACTGTGGATCGGACATTGGCTACGGCTATGGCGACTTCGGCATGAGCCACGGAGGCTTCATGCACACTCAGTATGCTACCGCCGTGTGAGCTGCTCAAAGACGACCCCTTTGCGCGATCCGCTTCCGCGGCTGTCGTTGAACGACTGAACCCCGTCGGTGTCCTGGCCAGGCCCGGCGACCTTTTTCCACATCCTGGATCCTGTCACTACTCCAGAAGCCTGATGCGCACAGTGCTTCTCGATACGCGACCCACGATTATTAGTATTGACGCGATGCAAACGATACCCGATGTTGACCATCACAAAAACACATCAACATCACTCAACTCCACATTTTCTGGACGGCGTACTAGCAAGCGACTTGGTTTATTGATTTGGATCTTGACACCTTAGCAAGCGAGCGACTCTGTTTTTCTCTCTTTTTCCATTTTGCGATGACGAGCGACGGGAATACTCAATGCATATTTTCTCGGGAGGCCATGCACTTGCGAACAACAAAGACAGGATTTCACAGACCTCGCGGTCGATACAGAGAGAAGCAAAAGAGAAAGACGTTTTATGGGTGGAATGATTGCATGTTTTAGGGATGGATTGTGCATTTTTTTTGGGACCTATGGGACTGGGAGGACCACCGTCACTATCTTTTCTTCTACTTCTGCGACGCCCGTACACGCCTGACGACATCTGGAATGCCGAACTATGGACCTTCGATTCTTTCTAATGCCTTTTGCGGATACTGGATTGCAGCCTGGAAACCCATCGCACACTCCGGTCTTGAACACCATGTCAGACAGCGGATGCGGTGTGGTGTTGAGGGTTGCTTTTTGTTGTCCGCACAACGATGAGACCTCGTTCCGATACTGGTTACGGAACTACCTGGCCTTCAACCGTTGCAGCAGGCTCTTTTCCTTTCATGAGCGTCCGAGCATTCGATATGTCTCGGCCTCGACTAATATGACTTCCTGGTTTCACAACAACATACCAAAGACTTCTTCGAATACCTGAGAAACATCGACGACCCGAGATCCCTGGAGTGCGATTGAATTCGTTTACTCGACCAGCGTATTGCCACAGAGCTGCGCTGAGACTCCGAAGCTTGTTTCCGAAAGCTAGCCTTGAGGAGGTAGACCTGCTTCGAGTGGTTGTCTTTTTTGGTGTCCTCTTGGGCGAAGAATGTTCTTTTCTATGTTGGAGATGGGTCGCCTTGATTGGTTATGACCTGGATTGTGGGATCTTTTATGGAATTGTCAGAACCATAGTGATCATCCTACTATGTCTCGCTGCACCCTGGGTATACTGGCTATACTTCTGGGGTTCCGCAGCGTAGAGGTCTTTGCTTTGCAGAGATGAGTGGATGCTGGACCCATTTTGGAAGAAAGTGGAGGATTCTGCGGCTTGATGTCGTGAGGACAGTCTCCTGATACTACTTTTCGTAGCACATTTTTCTACATTCACGTTTCTGTGAAGTGAATCTTCTCCACTTTCTTCTTCTTGGTCTCTTGCTTGTCACTTCTCGTGAGAACACACGGTGCACTGATGATTTGCCGGTCGCCTGGGTCGTAAAATCGTAATTTGTGGATTAGGTAATCGTGGTACTTGCTGTGTACACGAACCTCTTCCCTCTGCTTCTGGGTCTGCTTCCTCCCTCTCACTCACTCTCTCTCTCTCTCTCATATCTGCAAAAGCGCACGTTCTGCCGCACGCGGTCGGTCATCAAATTGCACTTCGACAGTCTGCTGCACCATAATTTTATCGGTCGCATTCGTCACGCAATTCTGCAGACCCTCGACATCCTGATGCGTCACCCACGCCGTCGTCCCGCCATCCGCACGGAAGAGCAAGTCTGCATCGGTCATACTGTCGCGCATTTGCATCGTGCTGCGAGCGCTACTGGCACTGCTCTTCGTTGTTGAGGACTTGCTCATCAGACTGCTGATGAGGAATGCACTGGGTCGATGTGATCTTGCGTTTGGACCGGCTTGAGCGGCGGTGTCGCGGAGCCAGTCTTTGGTGAAGGCTTTGAGGAAGAGATGCATACACGGTATCGTGGCAGCCATGAGGGAGTAGTACATTTCCACAGTACTGTAGAGTGTGGGTTCGACGTAGTCCCAGGTGAAGTCCAGTGCGTCCATTGTTTGGTCGTTGGGATCGCCTGAGAGCATTTTGACGACTACGAGGACACGGAAGATGGTCAGGATACTTGCACTGTGATTTGAGGATTAGTAAGTTGCGGTGTTTGCTGACTGGCTCGAAGAAGATACTTACGGAATGCGAAATGCGAAGCCTCCGACGATTGTGAGCTTCGCAGCAAGCCGTAGTTTGAGAGGCCAGACCAAGAATATTGGTAGAGCGAAGAGTACGAATTCGAGTATGATGCTGTATGCGCCGACGAAGATCCAGCCTGCTCTCCTCAATCCTAGATTCTCGGGCGAGACGGCGGTACTGGTAATGGCGATGAGCCCCCATATCACGATGAACACTGTGGTGATCCAAGCTGCATGGATATGGCGCTTGAATGTTGACAATCGCAGAATGAGCAATGACACAGCGAGCTTCGAACAACATAGTGCCGTCACGGAAAGGATGTCGCTGGCTTTGATCGTCTATACTGTTATCAGCGGACGGCAACAAGATCTCAGTTCGTCTTTACAACTTACAGCTCGCAATGGACCGATCATCTCCCATTCCAGATGGTACATATGCATTCCAAGACCGCATCGCACTGCTCGGAATATTGTCCCACTTTCCGCAGTCGCTATCAACTGTTACGAGCGTCAGTACGGAGCCGACCTCGTCGAGAGTGGCGCTTGAGCATTACAGTTCCCAGCATGACAGCAATATCATCCCAACCCATTCGACTCCCCCAAGGCCATCGAATCTTTAATCGTAACCCCAGAAAGATCCATGCGGCAACCATCATGAGCGCCGCCGTGATATTGATTTGATTCCCTCGGTTGCCATGAGGGAGATCGACCATGTCGCCTTCTGTTGCGTCCGACATGGTGACAGGTCTACGCGACGGAAGCGTCGCACAAGATCGCTTTCTCTTATCTCAACTGGTCCAGACCCGACAGAAGACCACTCCAGATGTATGACGATGATCAAGTCCTGGACTTTCGGACTCCTTTCCCGAAACGGCTTCTTTCTCAATTGCAAACGAAATTCGATGGCGCAAACATCCTTTCGAAAGAAGGAGAGAAGGAACCCGGCAAAAGAGAGAGCGAGAGCAGTAGCCAGAAATAATAGTCGTCGTTAGTGATAGTACAGTATAATACTCACGAACCAACCACGGCCGCGCCAACGAAACCCAAGCCCTAAACCCCAGCGAAAAGGGAGACAAGAAACTGCCCTTTCTCTCCGTGCGGCCCTCAAAAAGAGAGACCAAAAGGCCGAAGAGAAAAGCACACGCCCACCAAAGCTGCTGATACGGGCATTTGTGGCACAGCGCCAAAGGCTCACTAAGAAGTTCGAAATCCCCAGACGAATCTCACGCGAAAGTGGATCAGAATCTCGAACATTACCTATGACGGCGACCGGAAACGAAGCGTGCAACGTGGTTTAGTTGTTAGATAATGTGGTCTTTTTGATTACGCCATCTTTTAGCCGGTCTCGGTGATTCGGCGGCGACAGCGTGGCCCTCGCGTGAGAGGCCTGCACAGACTGGCAAGGTTGGCATGAACTGATGATCGTCAGGACTGTGCGCTTGACCCGTCTCTGAGATATATTTGAAGGATGTGATCGTGTTTGTGAGTGGTTAGGGTTTCTGTCTTTTGCTTCTTTCTAAAATGGTGTGATGTGTTGTTGTGATGGCTGGCTCTTGGGGTTTGTGATGGAGTCATTAGTAGTGGCTTAAGCGACGGCAGATTGCTGGCTAGGTTCATGAAGCAAGAGTCGGATTGCTCGGAGTCCGGCGCTTTCGAGTTTCGCCCACCACGATGCGGCTTGGTACTTCAGTACTAGGCCAGCGATGAAATCGTTCGACAAACTCCTGAGTCTTTGATCCAATTGACGGAGGAAAATTGATGCTGGGATAGGTGTCGAGCGCGGTCACGTTCATTCAGAGTAGTCTATTCAGATGATGGCGATCTAAATTGCATCGCGGGCAGGATTGGCCGCATCCGTAGCGGTATTGTGGACATCGGCGTCGGCCATTTCGTCGCTCGGACTGGGCATCGCCACTGCACTGGGCCCGCGGTGTCAGGGAGAATGGTTGTGGGGGTATAGTACTTGGCCCGTCTTCGTGGCGTGCGCCGTGCGGATGGCCACAGGAGGCTGTCGTCATGCACGCCAGCAAGTGCATTTGGTGACTCCATCGCAAACATATGGGGAATCAAGTGGGCCCGTAGCAGAACTTGGCCCAAAAGGGTAGACGCATGATAGCTGAGATGGCCGCTATCGTAGTTGCGTTGGACGCTAAAGCTTAGCAGCAGATGTTTCAGCTTCATCTTCGAGCACCTCGATAAGTCCTCCAACCAAATGGAGACTTCCCGTAGCTAGAACATCAGTCTTTTCACTGTCCGCGAGCTCACGTGCTTTATGCACAGCTTCTTCAATTGTGCTGGCAACATGCACTTGGGCGTGTGGATCAATCTTGTCCCAGCTCTTTGCCAATTCATTTTGAACGCGCAGACTGCTTACGTCGTCCTTGTTTGTATTAATCGATACCAGATCAGCCTTGTAACCAGCATTCCTGTACGTTGTGTTCGGGCAGAAGATAGCGTGCTTGAATGGGTGATTGTCCTTGACTGCTGTAGCCAGTGTTTCATGCAGGTGTTGGGCGAGAGAGGATGCATCTCGGGTCTGCTGATTGAACAGAAGTATGCGATGGGCATCAGTTGCGGGTGTACTCGCAGTCTTGGACGCGAACCAGCGACCAGCGACATCAATGCTCTCGAGCGTGTGGCCTCCGTCGATGTACCACGTTACGTTTGGCTTAGTGGTATCGGGACGCAAGTCGCAACGACCACCTAGTCGTGTCTCTTCTAGGCCTTTGATAAATTCCGCTGGTAGTTGAGCATTCGAGTCGTAAGGATTTGGAAGGCCACTGAACCCGAGGCGTGCAAGATGCAGTGCTGAAATAGCAATGCCGAGGGAAGCGTTCAGCTTTTGGAAGTGGCCTTGCAGACCAAGTTCGATTGAGTCGATCGCAGCGTGCACTGGCACGACATACAGCTCTGTCTTACGCTCTTTGGCTCGTTCGTGCAGGACTTTCAGGGCACTCGCTGGCTGTTCAACGGTAAAGGCAGGTACATCCTCTTTGAAAATGCCCGCCTTGTGCCATGCAATATCCTCGATCGTGTTGCCGAGCAACGCTTCGTGGTCGATACCTAGACTCGTAACTCCAGTAACTGCAGGCTTGACGAACAGATTTGTAGTGTCGTACTCGCCGCCAATACCACATTCAATGACTGCTGTGCCTACCTGTTGCTGTATGTAGCAATGAAATGCCATGAGCGTCAAGTAGTGAAAGTATACAGGTTTGCCGTCCATGCTCCTTGCATCTTGATCTGCTGCGTCGGCCTTTGTAGCTTCAAGTCTGTCCCACAACTCCCAGAAACATTCTGCGAACAGCTCTTCCGAGATGGGCTGATTGTTGATCTTGATGCGCTCCCGCACAAATCGCAAGTGGGGTGAGGTGTATAGTCCGACTGTCGAAGGCACACGCTCGGCATATATGCTCTTCTTCGACGGCAGATACTGGGCCAAGATGGAGGATATGAAGGACGAGGTGGAGCCTTTGCCTTTGGTACCAGCAATGTGGACGGGGTTGAGAGTGTCGAGGTCGGTGGGCTACATCGGTGGTCAGAAGAAGAATTGCAAGGCCTACCTTCAGCTATATTCAGCGCACCTCATATCCGATGCGCCGCAGCCACGAGAGCATGTCTGGAATGGCCCGCTTGTTGCCTCCAGGCCCGGCCTTCCTGATGGCCTCGACAATGGCAAAGTTGCTCTGCAGGCCATTGAGGGCCGTAACGGCCGACTTGTAGTCGCGACCCGTGCTGTGCTGTCTCTTCTGCATCGAGAGCACGCGCCGCACGCATGGCCGGCACACCGACATGATGGTGTCGTGATGTGTGGGAGCAGCGGATGTCCCAACCGTCAGTGCGGTGGAAAGCTTCCCCTTCTCGCCCTGGTCGTGACTGCCAAGAAACGCGGGCGGCCACTTTAGCGACGCGCATCGACGCGTCAACTCGACTTCAACTCATCGCCTTCACCCATTGAACATTACACACCTGTTTGACGCGCTATTACACGCGACCCAGAGCACAGTCGTAATCGAGAATGGCGCGTCAAAGCGACATGTCGACGCCACGAGCTCCTCCCTCTCTGAAGAAGAGTAGTAGCACTGCTTCCAGTACGGGGAAGGGCAAGCAGCAGAGCATCGCCGGCTTCTTTCAGAAACGCCCTGCACCAACTCCGTCAGCTAGCACTCCGGCAAAGCGCCCAGCAGAAACCCCGGTGCCCAAGTCTGTAGTGGCATCAAGCACAATAGGTCCAGGATCCTCGCCTCGAACAGCTCCCGGAGCATCCCAAAGCTCTGCTATCGATGGACGCGACAAGGAGAATGGTGTGTCTCGCTTTGGATCATGTGTGAAGCGTATTGACTGACGGACTGATAGAAACACCAGGCACCAATTTCTCTAGCCCTTCGCGCAAGGCGAAGAAGCAAGTGAATTATGCTGAATCTGATGATGAGGACGATGAGCCGTTCAGACCACTGTCTGGCAACGGACGTGCTGCAAAACGTCGAAGAATCAGTGTCAAGGATGACGAATCCGATGATGAGTTTGGTCTCGATGACGCGACGCAAGCTGCAATGGTTGAGAGCGACGATGGTATGTCTATTTCGCATTCGTTGCGAGACTCACTTACCAGACGCGTGTAGCTTTTTCATTTTCGCAGCAAATACAATCTGCACGCCCGGTTCCAAGAACTCAAGCTAATAACTCAGCAACAGACATGGATGATTTTGTGGTCGACGATGACCTCGAAGATGATGCGAAGCCAACGAAGGCGAAGAAGAAGGCGCCTGCCAAGTCGTCTGCGAAGTCCACATCAGGGGAGTCGTCAAGGAAACCATCACCACCGCTTTTGACCCTTGAAGAGAGTGAGGAGATTCCGACCACATCGACTGCGACTCAATGGACGTACGATCCAGATGCTCCACCTTCAACGGAGCCCCGTAAGCTGCCGCCCAAGAAGAAATCTGCGTCAGATGCTACCAAGAAGCAGAAGGCACATGTCACAGATCCATCGGAACGCTATACGTGGCTCGCGGAAATTCATGATGCGGATAGGAACCCACCTGATCATCCGGACTACGACCCTCGCACTATATACATTCCACCGATGGCCTGGAGCAAGTTCTCTGCGTTCGAAAAGCAATATTGGGAGATCAAGCAGAAGTTCTGGGACACCATTGTGTTTTTCAAGAAAGGCAAATTCTACGAGCTCTACGAGAACGACGCTACAGTTGGACATCAGCTGTTCGATCTCAAGCTCACGGATAGGGTGAACATGCGAATGGTCGGCGTTCCGGAAGCCAGCTTGGACCACTGGGCCAACCAGTTCGTTGCCAAAGGCTTCAAGATTGCCCGGGTCGACCAAATGGAGAGCAAGCTTGGCAAAGATATGCGTGAGCGGGATGAGAAGAAAGGCAACAAGAAAGAAGACAAGATCATTCGCAGAGAGCTTGCCTCTGTGCTTACGGCCGGCACATTGGTTGAGGGTAGTATGTTGACCGATGATCTTGCTACTTACTGTGCTGCCATCAAAGAGTCGGAAGTGGATGGCAAGCCAAGCTTTGGCATCGCCTTTGTCGACACTGCTACAGCACAGTTCCAGCTCGCAGAATGGGTCGATGATCTCGACATGACCAAATTCGAAACATTCGTGGCTCAGATACGGCCCGGCGAGCTTTTGCTGGAGAAGGGCTGTATTTCCGCAAAAGCACTCAGGATCTTGAAGAACAACACTTCACCGACCACCATCTGGAACTATTTGAAGCCAGATAAGGAGTTCCTAACAGCCGACAAGACGCGCATGAAGATCAATGGCGAAGCATATTTCGAAAAGCCTGACGATGACGAAGGTGCCAACGATTGGCCAAAAGTGCTTACCGAAGCGAAAGATAAAGATCTCGTGTTCTCTGCACTCGGTGCATTGACATGGTATCTCAGTCTCCTCAAGATTGAGCGTGATCTCCTCACATGCGGTAACTTCTCTTGGTACGACCCGATCAGAAAGGCGTCAAGCTTGGTCCTCGACGGGCAAAGTCTGATCAACCTGGAGATCTTTGCCAATACTTTTGATGGCAGCACCGATGGCACATTGTTCACCATGCTGAATCGGTGTATCACGCCTTTCGGCAAGCGAATGCTGCGTCAATGGGTTTGTCATCCTCTGGCGGATGCAAGAAAGATCAATCAGCGTCTCGACGCTGTCGATGCTCTAAATGCTGATGGTACAGTAATGGATCAGTTCACATCTTCGCTGTCCAAACTTCCTGACCTCGAGCGACTCATCTCTCGTGTACATGCGGGGCGGTGCAGACCTCAAGATTTCGTCAAGGTTCTCGAAGGATACGAGCAGATTGAGTACACCATGTCGCTGCTCAAGAGATTCGGCGAGGGCGAAGGACTACTGGGCCAGCTCATATCGGCAATGCCGGACCTTGCCGGTGCTCTCAAGCACTGGGCCGATGCTTTCGATCGCAAGAAGGCACGAGATGACAGCGTGTTCATTCCGCAGCCAGGTGTGGAAGAAGACTACGATGAAAGTCAAGAACGCATTGACAACGTCATTGCCCAGTTGAACCAGCTTCTCAAGAAGGCACGAAAAGATCTCGACTCGCAGGCTATCAAGTTTACCGACAACGGGAAAGAAATCTACCAGCTGGAGGTTCCGATCAAGGTGAAGGGCGCAATCCCGAAGAACTGGAAGCAAATGTCTGCCACCAAGCAATGCAAGAGATGGTACTCACCTGAGCTCGAGAGCCTTGTTCAGGACTTGAAGGAGGCACAAGAGATGCATGGCCAAGTCGAGAGATCTCTGGCGTCACGATATTTCGCTCGCTTTGATGAAGATTATGCCATCTGGCTGGCAGCCACAAAGATCATCGCTCAGCTCGACTGTCTGATCTCACTCGCCAAGGCTTCGGGTTCCCTAGGCTCGCCGTCCTGTAGGCCAGAGTTTGTGGAAGACGACAATGCTCGCAGCGTGCTCGAGTTCCAGACTCTACGCCACCCATGCATCGAGACAACTACAAACTTCATTCCCAACGACATCGCTCTCGGCGGCGACCAAGCCTCAATCACACTCCTGACCGGAGCCAACGCAGCAGGAAAATCGACTGTTCTCCGCATGACCTGCGTGGCAGTCATCCTCGCTCAAATCGGCTGCTACGTGCCTTGCGAGTCTGCACGTCTGACCCCAGTTGACCGCATCATGTCTCGTCTTGGAGCCCATGACAACATCTTCGCCGGCCAAAGCACGTTCATGGTCGAACTCAGCGAAACCAAGAAGATCCTCTCCGAGGCCACACCTCGTTCTCTCGTCATTCTCGACGAACTCGGTCGTGGTACAAGCAGCTACGATGGTGTCGCCGTTGCTCAAGCCGTCCTTCACCACGTCGCCACCCATGTTGGCTCCCTCGGCTACTTCGCCACGCACTACCATTCTCTTGCCGCGGAGTTCCGTCAGCATCCTGAAGTCGAAGCGAAGCGCATGGCTGTCAAGGTTGATGATGACATTCGGGATGTGACGTTCCTGTACCAGCTCGAGAATGGCGTGGCTGAGGGAAGTTACGGAATGCATTGTGCGGCTATGTGTGGGATTCCGACTAAAGTCATCGATCGCGCGGAAGAGGCGGCGCAAAATTGGGAGCATACCGGGCGGATCAAGGAGAGCTTGGAGAAAGCTCAGGGCAGCGACTGGATGCCTCTGGGCTTGTTGAGTGATATCAGCTGGATGCTGAAGGACCGGGATGAGGAACACGAAGGGATCAGCGAGAGGAGTCTGGAGGTGCTGCGGAAGGCTATCGCGGCATTGTGAGAAGAGATGGACATGTGAGGGAATTGCCACGCAAGGTCACTCGGGGCAATTTCTTGTAAAACAACGAATGTGGCCGTGGTTGCTGGCGCCGGTGTGTGTGGTCGCTTTTCTGGCAATGTGTGGAGGAGGCTCACTTCGAGATGTACAGTACAGCTAGGTAGTACATTTATCAGACACATATTCATGTCTGCTATATTTATCCGATCTGTCTCCATGACGCTGAGCCATTTCGCCCATCATATGCCTTGTCCTTCGAAATTGTGTGCTCTTTTACCTCTCGCCGTTCAATCTCCTCTCTTGCACCTCAGTCAAAGCCTTCGATCCACTGACGTATGCCACAACACCCAATACCGCTGCGGCGCTCAACGTTGGCCCCAACCTCCATGCACTGTAGTATAAGAAGAAAACCCCCTCCAATCCAAATACACTCCCCAAAAACAGCCCGTGTGCAATTGGTGCCGTGCCGAATGCTTTACCCGCGTGATTGATGTTTCCGCCCAATGCGACCCAGACTCCGAGAAGTACCGGCAAAGTTCCAACGATGGCGAGAGTGAAGAAGAGGGAAATCACAGTTGGAGGTGATTTGGGATCGGATTTGAAGATGTGGTGGATTTCGGGTTTGGCGGAATAGCGTTCGGGTTCTGGGCCAGTGGAAGACGCTGTGGCGTCGGGTTGGATCGTGAGGTGAAAGACTGAGCTTCGCAGGGGCGTTGAGGAGCCGAATGAGGCGAGGGTTATGGTTGCGAGGAGGGGTTCGGAGGAGTGGACGAGTTGGTGGGGAATGTCTTTTTGGGACTGGAGGATTTCACGTCAGCGGGGTTGAGTGGACGATATGAATGGTATGGAGAGCTTACGATGTCCACTTTGGCTTTGCCGTTGTCTTTGACGGAGAAGGCGAAGGATTCTTCTAGGCCGGTGCTCTCTTGGTGGAGAGTGAGGAAGGCTTGATGTGGTCGTTTCCCGCTCTTGCCTTCTTGTGCCGTGAGAATGAGTTTGAGAGATGCCGCCGCTGGTAAGACAATAGGAGCTGCGATCGGTGCACTAGGTGAGAGTCTGGAGAATTCGTGGTCAGAGGTGAAATGCGTTGACCTGCTCTCTGAGTATGGACATACTTGTGCTTCACAGCTTCGGAGCCCTTGGCCGCAACAGACAACGTCGCATCATCGAACGTCCACGAACTCGCTGCTGATGCAATGGATGAAAGCGCGCAGGCGGCCACGCCGATCGTGTTAAGGAACCTCATAATGCTTGAACGAGTGTTGGACAAGGTCAATGGGACTATTCACAGCCATTGCGACAGCTGCCAGCTTTCCCTCTGAGATCAACATGGTCTTGGCATTTGGCTAACCACTTACAGAAAAAGACCCACTTTTCAACTTTTCGAAGGCAGGAGCAGGAGCGCAGTGGTCGCGACTCGAGGCACCCTGCGATGTGTAGCTCGACTGTAATATTATGAACTATTCAGATAACTGGATATCATGGCATCGATGTGCGTGGTATTGAGCATATGCACTGGTTCACCCAGGTGTGCATGTGAAGCCTAGGATATCCCGATGGTACCATGGGCATGTTTGTCCTCAACTTTTGGCCTTACAGTGAAACTCACTTATATACTACAAGTATCGCCGACTGGCCCTCAAATTTGTCTGCATAGGAAAACATTCCAAATACTACTTCTACAAGCCCATACGTAAACTTGCAGGGAGCATGTGAGAGGTGAACACATGCACGTAGGCAACATCACGTGGGCGCTAGCAGACTAGCGTTTCGACACCTCCATTTCCGTTATTTGCCTCTGGGCTTTGCGAGGTGCTTGCCTTGACGACACTGCACTTGTCCACTTCCATCCACTCTGACCGATCCATCACCATCTGCGGTCAAGAAACATCAAGCACGGAAAGACATCAAGAGCAACCAGTGACGAGTTGACGCCCGTCGCTCACCATGCCGGATCGCGCCCCCAAAGGAAAAGCGCGACGTACGGATTCCAGCGGCCTCGAGTCACGAGATTTACTTTCAAGCCCTGCCATTAGCGACTCAAATCTCCAAGAAGATGGTCCGCCGAAGAAGAAGACGAAATTGACGATGAAGGGACCCAAGCCACCAGCACCAGCACCTGTCAAGAAAATGCCAAAGAGAGAACGAAATCCTCCAAGTAAATATCAACAAGATGCCATGCCACCACCACCAAAATCCAAGAAACGACGTTCATCCCCCGCGCCATCGTCTGGTCTCTCTTCCTTGTCATCAGCCCCTGCATCATCTGCTGGAGATGGGGACGAATCCCGCGAGGAGTCCCCATTCGAAGATGTACCAGAGACGTCGATCGCTGAATCCTACGGCGATTTTGCGTCTTTCTACATCACAGGCGGCGATGAGCCAGATGAGGCACCAAAACCCAGCAAGCCAGCGAAGACGTCGAAAGCAGCGCCCAATGGCGAGAAGCGCAAACGTGCTTCGACTTCTAGCAAAGAGCCGCCTCAGACTGATGCACCGAAGCAGGTAGGAAGACCCAAGAAAGACACGAAACCGCCGTCATTGCGACGATCGAGTTCAAGTGGGAAGGTGATCGCACCCGCGAACGCGCCTTCCCAAGAATTGCCAAATGTCCAGCAGCCAATGCCAATGCCAGGGTCACAGCCTCCGCAATTGCCTAGCCAAGGTCCAAATCCACCACAACACCAGATTTCACAGTCTAGGCCACCGCTTGTGCCTCCTCATGGCCCAGGGCCGTATCCACCTCCAGGGCATCCGCTCCCTGGTCACATGCACCAGCCACCGTCAGGGCCAGGGCCGCATCGCCCACCGCCGCCAGCTCCAGCTCCGGTCATACGTTTCATTGAAGTACCATTTGATCCGAAGCCCGCAGAGCCTGACACTGTTGCAGTCATGATAGACAAACTACAGTCACTGTCCGCAACGCTCACGCAGTTCGGTGGTGTTCCTGCCGTGTCCGTCACTCCGCCACGGGACCTAAAACCTGCTGTTAATGCAGCGCCGCCGAAGACGAAGAAAGAGCCCAAGACTAAGCCTGAGGCAGGCGACAAAGATGACCAGGTTGACACCTTCCTGGGTCTCTTCGATGGAGACGACGATGATGAGTCTGGAGATTCGGAGGCCTCTCCCATCCCCATCGACGTCGATGAGATTGAAGCCAAAGACTTCAATTATGTGCTGCCCGAACCAGGCACACAAGACTCTCCTTTGGCCTTTGGCATTCAATTCATTCAGAATGCTCTCAAATCGTGGGCACAACAGCGTATGACGCACCAGATCATGGCACAGTGGAACGATGAGCAGTCTCGCGGCTGTTTCCTTCCTCAGCATAACAGAGGTCGGGGTCGTCCAAAGAAGTACGATGCGCCGCCGGGTGGTCCGCCGCCTGTGATCGAGATGAATCTGGTTGACACACCGGAGGGTCTGGCTATAAGAAAGTTCCAGCTCGTCCTCGACTCGAGCTGTCTGCAGGTCAACACGCTCTTGCCTGTCGAGCTTGCTCGCGCTTTGCGTCTTCTGTACATGCAGATCGACAATCTCATCAACCAGGGTCGCACAGACGAGAAGGCCACTTGGTACTGCATGTCCTACGGTGCACAATTTGCTGCTCATCAAACACGTCTCAACCACTTCAGAGAGACAGAAGCTCGGCTACAGCAAGAGGCTGCGTTGATGCATCAGCAACATCACCAGCAAGTCATGGCGCAGATGGGTCTCAACCCACAAACAACGCCGATGACTGCGGACGAAGTTCAGCATCATCATGCGATGGAGTTGGAGCGCCGTCGGAATGCCCAACATGCACAGCAGCAGCCGTACATGGCTTCTCAACACTTGAACCCGTTACAGCTTCGGTCACATCCCCCAACCCCGCAGCAGAACGGCCCATCGCCTTCGCCCGCCCCCGGCCAGCAGGGCTCGCCCGTCAACGTCAAGCCAGAGGATGGTGCCTCTCCCGACGCAAATGGTGCTCCGCAGAAGAATCACCTCGAGAAGGTCAAAATGTACATGCCTGGCTTTCTTCCTCGCTCAGGACAGTCTATGAATTTCTCCTTTCCGCCAGAAGCAACAGAGGCACTCAAAGCTTTCGGCCCTAGTGCTTTCCCTCAGCCGGGCCCACCACCCCAGCAGATTCCTAATCGCGGTCCCATGATGGACGTGCCTCGTCCTCACAGCAGCACTCCCATGTTCCAGAATCCTCTGAGCGAGAGAGTGAAGTCCAACACCGTGCGTAGCCCAAGTGTTAGTGACACCAAGGAGGACGCCATCGATCTTACGTCTTCAGACGGTCCTCAGCCTGAGCAGGCGAGCACTCGTCCTGCTACGAGCAGTGGGCACGTCAGCGGTTTCATTGCGATCAACAAGCCGCTTCCTCCGCCTGCTAGCCCTGGTGAGCGCCGCCTCTCGGTGCCTACAGAGACAGTACGAGATACTATCAAAGTTGCTGCAGCCGGAGGTCCTTCCTCTCGCAAGAGCAGCACTTCTGCTGTCGGCAAAATCACTTTGAAGCGGAAGAATCGCGGATCAGCTGGTAGTTTCCCACATCCAGGCGCTGTTGTGGTTGATGAGTAGTGGGGATTGGTCGCTCGCGTGGCGATAGTGCTTCGAGCAAAGGAGGAACATTGCTTGATGCTAATATGCTTCGAGCAACATGGGAGACT
Source organism: Cercospora citrullina (assembly GCA_013365195.1). Taxonomy (NCBI): domain Eukaryota; kingdom Fungi; phylum Ascomycota; class Dothideomycetes; order Mycosphaerellales; family Mycosphaerellaceae; genus Cercospora; species Cercospora citrullina. Next base: position 290,534 of record JAASFF010000021.1, read on the forward strand.
AACTTGCTGCATTATCATGTGTTTCTTTCTTTTCTTTTCTTTTCTTTTCTTTTCTTTTCTTTCCTTCTGTTTCGAAAGCATAGAGAAGAGCCGAGCCGAAGTTTGAAAGAAAGGCTCGCAGGAGCTGAGGGACAGTTTAATGGAAGGGAGGAAAGATACTGTTAAGGAGAAGACACCGTGAAGGGAAGAAAGGCATGTCGAGAAAGTGCTTCTGATGCCTATGTAGTTCTCTTGATGTTCGGTAGATGTGTTCGAATCAAAAGTTCGACGGAAAATTGTACATGTCTGGTCAAAAACCTCGTTCTCGCAAGCCTTTTGCGACCTAGTATCTGGATAGTCGAAGCCACATCCGGATATCCGACGATTCTGTCTCCAGCTTGAAAGCTCGTTCTACAATCTGTGCATATTTTTGCATCATCAGTGTCCATCCGTACTCATACATAAAAGCACACACATCTTCTGCTCAGCTCTGCTCAATTCACCATCGCTTCCACACTGCCAATCGGCCGACTTGCAAATGCAACACAACCCTCTGCAACGCCCTTCCTCGCTTGCTCACTGCTCACTTTCTCGCCGCCGAGATATCCTAACCAGATCAACCTTCCAATCCTCTCGTCATCCACTTTTCCTAAATGCTGCACTTCCTTTTCCTTCCCTTGCGCACCAGGTTTCTCTTGAAACCAGACATCCAACGCGCCATTGTTGTTCCGCGATAGGATCATGACGCTGCCTTTGGGAGCTTTGCCGCCGGTGAAGATGTTCTTGAAATCGCTGACTGATTTCCCAAAGTCTTCGTGGTCGTACTCCGTTTCGGCGCCGCGGGCAATGGCCTTGAACTCACGAGTGCGGTTGGAAATTCCTGTTATCCAGCCGTCGCGGAGATGGCCGAAATCGGTGTTGCGTGTTGGCGCTATCCTCCAGGCAGTCTTGATGCCAGGGACTTGAAGGAGATCAGTCCAGATTTCGCGGCTTGCGGAGGGGTCTACAAGACGTTGGCGGAGTTGATCTTTCTCGGATGGAATGAGTGTCGACGCGGATTCGTTCACTTCTTTGATCAGGCGTTGTTGGAGGGTTGCGATGTCTTGTGTGCGGATGTAAAGACCTACGACGTAGACCTGGATGCTGAGAAATGACACTGTGCGAATTCCGAGCCCCACAAGGGTGTATTGTTCTTGGTTGGAGATGTTGCCTAGATTGGCGCCTGCGTTTGGTTGGGCGATGTCAATGTTACCGAGCGGATCAGACTTGGGCTTGGACTCTGAGTTTGTGGGAAGGTAAATTGTTCGAGGGAAGTGAGGAACACTAGATGTGCCAGTTTCGACGAGCTCGATTTCTTCTCCTTGTCCTTGAGCTACTATCCTCTTGCCCTCACCTGCTCCAATAATGGTTACGCTCTTGCCTTGGAAGGTCTTGTCGTCCTTGTCGCCCGCATCCAGCTGTTGTCCCCGCCTCTTCTTCTCTGATGATTCCATCTGCTCAAGATCCAGATTGGAAAGGGTAATGGTCAATCCCGCCAATGTCAAAAGTAGACCCATGCCGGCGAATCGCATGCGGCGCAAGTGATACTGTTTCCTCTGCTCCTCTGCCAAATACTGATCGCGCATGCTCATTTGAGGCCGTAACCCAGCGTCCAGCTCCACGGCCGGTACCTGCTGTTCCACCTCGCCGGCGAACGAAGGTGCTTGCGCGGGAGCAGCTGTGAAGGCTCTCTTGCTCGGGTTGCTGTAGCGCGACGAGGCATGGCGGATCTGCGAGCATCTCGCCGGTCGCTGCAGGCACTGAATCCTTGGCGACAGTAGGCGCATCGCTGCGCGAGTGTTGGCGGCCATGATCGAGCTGTATTGAGACAGTATACAATGGCACGCAAGGAGCAGTAGCAGATGCAGCTGTCATGGTGGAGCGCGGCGGCGATCATTGCCGAAGTTCGCGCGGCTTGGCAGGTGTGCACACTTCGCCCAAATCGTTCCGCGCCTGAAGATTTGGGCTGTTCCTCAGCGCACGCGATTGTTCAACTTCACCCAGCATCGCCCAACCCGCGCCCTTCGAGGAAATCCAGACAACTTCCAACACAGCGACAACTCAGCTACCAAGATGGTGAGTCCTCGATCAGCCGCGCCCATCGCCGCGCACGCAATGCCCACGAACACACTGCCATCGAATGGCCCGCACACGACACCCCCGTGCTGCCTTCCCGCCTGCACATGACCTCCACCGCCGCGAAACAAACAGACAACAACTAACACAATGGCTTGCAGTCGGACGGAGAAGAGCAACCCCAGGAGGTCGCCGCGGCCGAGGAGGTCGAGGTGGCAGCAGACTCCGCCAAATCTGGCTCCATGTCCGTTCTCGACGCCCTGAAGGGTGTCCTCAAGATCGCCCTCATCCACGACGGTCTCGCCCGTGGTCTCCGTGAGGCCAGCAAGGCTCTCGACCGCCGTCAAGCACACATGTGCGTGCTCAACGAGTCCTGCGAGGAGGAGGCCTACAAGAAGCTCGTCGTCGCTCTTTGCGGCGAGCACAAGATTCCTCTCATTAAGGTTCCAGACGGAAAGCAGCTTGGCGAGTGGGCCGGTCTCTGTATGTCCAATCTCTCTGTCAGATGTGGGTGACTGCATTAAGCTAACAGCACTGCGCAGGCCAAATCGACCGCGAGGGTAACGCACGCAAGGTCGTCAACTGCTCGTGCGTCGTCGTCAAGGACTGGGGTGAGGAGTCCCAGGAGCGCAGCATCCTCCTCAACTACTTCCAGACCGAGCAGTAGACGGAGCCAGATGGAAAAAGGACAAAAAATGTGCCGACTAGATACCCCGATTGCTAGCATCGCCATTCGAGGACTCCGTCCATAGAATTCACGGAAGAGATTCGGCAGAACGGATACAATTTCTTCAAAAATGCATCAACTTCACTGGACAGCTCTGCGGTCAAACCAACGGCTTTCATTTCTTGGACCAGTTTTCAAACGGAACGACCGTGCTGTTTTGAAGGCTGGACATGCTCTCAGCTGTGATTTGATTCAGCTGCACCGTGCTGTAGAGCACTGCTCGCACAAACAACACCGAAATTGCTGAAGAACACATTGCCTCTCTCCTACGCACCATTCGTTAAATGCGTGATTCTACTACTGACACGAACAGATGTCCGCGCCCTTTTAACACAAGCCGTGTGCCCTCTCAGAAACGACTGGCTCGGGACATCCGGTCACCTGTTCCGCTCGGCCACGGCATGAATCGCTCGTGATCCCCTGCGAAATCGCAACTTTACCACGATATGAATTGGGTGCCGCGTTGCCTGCATCCACTTCCTTCCTCGCGTTTTCGCTCACGTTAGAAATGCAAGAACAAACCCTCTGTCAGACGACAATGCACCCTGGCTTCATGAAACCAGATCATTGATTATCATCTCCCTCTCCTCCTGGAGTTGTCGTCGTGTTAACAGTAGAATCTGCCTCAACATACTCTCGACTCCCATCATGTCCCTGTCTCCGCATATCTTCACCACTCGTCTCCATGGTCGTATTCTCACTCCGATACCCAGGCAGCGGCTCCGCGACCCAGTCACAAAGCAACTTCGAGATCCCCCTCAAATCCACCCGTGCCCTGATTATCGTGTCCCAAGGTAAATTCTTACACCGCGCATCACTCGGCTTAGTCCCGTTGCGATTGAAATTCTGTAAATCTTCGTAGAGACCTCTGAGATCAAGGATTGCTTGATTCAGATACCATGATGACCAAGCTGCGGCGATTTGGAAGAGACCTGTTCCGCGCGCTCCCGCGCAGACGAGGAATTGTGCGTGGTCGGCGTCGAAGAGGATGTTGCAAGGGATGGTGAATTGTTGGATTGAGCAGGCGTTGAAGGCGGAGAGGGAGGAGATGTTCATTTACGTGACAGCCCAAAGGGAGGCGTTTACTTGGGCGATGTGGGATTCTAGAGGGCAGAGGGGTGGGCAGGTGATATTGATTGTGGCTGATTGCGACGAAAGCGCTAGATTTACGTCCGTTGTGGAATTTTTTAGTGTCGTATTGAGCAGTACTGCGGTCGTGTTCAATTCTAGCTTTTTGAAGTTTGCGTGTTGTTGGGGTGAAGGTGAACTGATGACAGATGCCGCCAGACAGGCTGTTAGCAATAGCTTGAGAGCCATTTTTGTTGTTATGAAGTTGGCTGGAAATGGTTGACGAGCTTCATGAGGGCCTGCCATAGTATTTCTACATCGCGACGATATTGCTTGTCTTCGCTATGCAAGGTACCGTGAGACGAAATTGAGTGAATACTCCCAACCGCGATACATTCCAATGAACGCATGACTCTGGCTTTTGGGGTCTAAGCATAGCATCAAAGCGTGGATTCGGGCCTGATTCTGTCCGTGTGTGATTCTCGAGACTTGGTTTCCGCGAATGCTAGTTTCTGGCATAGTTGGATATGGGCAACGGGTGAGCTGAAGGTCTTCAAGTACAGTGCCAGGTTGTCAGACGCATAGCCCCAACTTTTGGAGATGCCCCCACTACTGACCACAAGATAGGTCTAGTGAAGCATTGGACCGAGCCTGTTGACGAGATCAACCCAGGCGAATTGTGCGTGCATACCTTGTCGAGATCTTCAAGCCAAGGATTGGTCGTACATCTGTAGTTTCTGTTGCGAAAAGGCGAAAGAGTTGGACGTAACGAGGACGTGGACCGCAATGCCCGCCACAGGCGGCGTCACAGCTACATCAGTGTATGACATGGCCTCTCAATACAGTACCTGTCCTCACCGACAGTGCTCCGAGCGGCGTATCTAGCCAGAGAACGTTCTTGAACGGAGATTTTTGCGTTCGCTGGGTAGGTCCTAGCGGTACGGTCGATAGGCTGGCGGATGCACGATCCTAGTGGCACATCTGCATCCTGACAGATCCCATTGCTTGAATGACTAAGAGTCTGCAGTGACCCCAACGGCCAAAAAAAATGCGTCGTCAGCAGTGTAGAAAGTCGCATGTCGCTTGGTCAGCAACAGCTCCAAAAGTTCGTGGTTGCTCAGACATGATGCCCTGCCGATCACAGCCCATGTCGTCATTCCCGAATATACGCCGTCTTATTAGAAATCCAACAATAAACCATTGGAATTGCAGAAAGTGCAACTGCTACCAAGCGCTTTAGCAGTATAAGACGTCTTCGGCCTCTCCCTCTTCTTCATCTCCGATCCTTGCCAACTCTCACTCCAGAAATCCGAACTCAAACTCAGCCACCATGTCGACCTCACACCACAACGTTAACGAGAAGCCAGCTCAGACGCCCGACCACAATATCAATTATAGAGCGCCTGGCATTTCGTACTTCACACCTCTGCAGGATCCTCCGGCTGGCACAGCACTTCTCGTGGAAGACCAAAAAGATGTCCCGAAACTCTTCAAGCCATTGAAGCTGCGCGGCATGGTGAGTTTGCAAGCCGGTTGAACTTTCAGCCGTCCAATTAATTAATGCCCTACAGACATTGCAAAATCGCATTATGCTCAGTCCGCTTTGCCAGTACAGTGCCGAAGATGGTCACTACACTATGGTAAGAGTGCCGACACTTGTTCCGGAGAAACACGAGATTAACACTTATCGCAGTGGCACAAGACGCACATCGGCGGTATCGTCCAACGTGGTCCAGGTCTCACATGTATCGAAGCAACCGGCGTACAAGCACGAGGCAGAATCACTCCAGAAGATGTTGGACTCTGGAAAGACAGCCAAATCGCCCCAATGCAAGATGTGGTTGAATTCGCTCATAGCCAGAATCAGCACATCATGATCCAGCTTGCCCACGCTGGACGAAAGGCAAGCACAGTTGCTCCATGGCTCAGTTCCGGAGACATTGCCGGCAAGGATGTAAATGGCTGGCCAGATGATGTGATTGCTCCATCTGCGATCCCATGGAACGAGAAACACGCGCAGCCAAAAGAGATGACTTTGCAGGACATCGCAGACTTGAAGAAGGATTTCAATGATGCTGTGAAGCGTGCCTTGAAGGCTGGCTTCGATGCTATTGAGATCCACAACGCTCACGGATATCTGCTTCACTCTTTCCTCAGCCCTGTCAGCAACCAGAGAACAGACCAGTACGGTGGTAGCTTCGAGAACAGGGTCCGGCTGACACTAGAGATTGTCGAAGAGACCCGCGCAACCATTCCAAAGGACATGCCGCTGTTTCTGCGTATCTCGGCAACAGATTGGCTCGAGGAGCAGAAAGACGAATTCCCCGAATCGTGGACCGGAGACGATACTGTCAAGTTGGCTCCACTTCTCGCTGAACGTGGCGTAGATCTACTGGACGTGTCGAGTGGCGGACAACATCCAAAGCAACACCCTCACGTTAAGCCAGCATACCAAGCTCCGTTCGCGATCAAGGTGAAGCAAGCTGTGGGAGACAAGATGGCCGTCGGCTCAGTTGGATCCATCGAATCTGCCGAGCTTGCGAACTCTTTGCTTGAGAAGGACAATCTGGACCTCGTAATCGTGGGACGAGGCTTCCAAAAGAATCCTGGTCTGGTATTCAAGTGGGGAGATGATCTTGGCCTTCATGTCAACATGCCGAACCAGATTCGCTGGGGCTTCGGTGGGAGGGGAAAAAGAGCCGGGAAGCCAGTGACAGAAGTGAAGGAGCTGTATGATGTGTTTCCAGGCACGAAGTAGAAGATTCTTGGTATATAATGTGCATGATCGAGTCGATGACATGACGGTGATATGATAGAAAAAGACTTATATACAATCGACTACCAGAGTATACCATTTCATATCCTGTGCCTCCGGTCTTTTGAGCATTATACAGGCAACGAAAGCAAACATGAGGTGTAATGATAATTTTTCAAAAATGAGAGAAAATTCATTGAATGCCCATCTCTATGGTATTCGCAGAGGCAGATAGGCAACAGGGGCGCAGATGAGGTAGAATGAGTATCGCTGCACGATCAGAGAAGAGCGCATTCGTATTCTGTGTCTCTGAGTCTCTTAGCAACATGAAGGTAACAAGGGCGAAAATGAGGTAAAAAAGTATTGCGTGTCAATCGGAGAAGAACGAATCACATCCTGTGTCTCTGGGTTACCGGGCTTTACGGCGCCGACAAGGGTTGAGAACTCGATCAGATAACCGAGAGCATATGGCAAGAAAGTCTGCAAATCATGTTAGTAGAATAGTTGTCCATACTGGTCAGCAACTGAAGAATCAGCGATCGGTCCGAATCAATATCTTGATGTGCTTTCTGTGTGCAAGCGAGTGGAAATCCAGTTTTTCTCATTCCGCAGTGGAATGTGGGAACAGTGCCTTTTCATGCCAACTACTGTCCGAATGATGAACCGGTGCTCATCAGAGCCACGACATTGCGAATGGCGAGGTGTATGGCTGATTCATGAAACGATGAAGCAATGCTAGGTAAAAGACGAGTATAATCGGCCAAGTGTGCATGGAAGGAGAGCGTCGGTAAACGAAAGAGTTGTTCATGTACTCGTAAACAATAGTCTGTCTTCCTCTTCGATTCTCATCTCGATACTCGTACATCTAGCAAGTATATCGTATCGCTTATCCTTCTGTGCAAGAGTCCGTAGCATCAATCGGCCCTCTCCGCATGTAAAATCTCAACGCCTGCCTTCGCACTAGATATACTCTTGCTCTTCTCAGCGATCTCTGCCTCATCGCCCACAAGCGCGTCGGGCCCATCGAACACGACGGCCATATTCTCCAGACTGTGGCCGCGGGTCTCAGGGTAGAAGAAGAATGCTGTAACACCGTATGCGACGATGATGACGACGAAGACGAGGTAGTACTTCCATCCGATGGCATCGAGTGCGATCGGGTTGACGAAGGTGTTGAAGACGATGGAGACAACGACTGTCAGGCCCATCACGGAAAGACCGCGACCACGAAGGTTGTACGACCAGATTTCTGCTGGGTAGGAGACGACGAGTGGTGTCCTGTGCACGATGGTTAACTTGTACTGGCTATGCGAGGAAGAAAGAACTCACAATGCAATATCGTAACCTGCAAAAAAGATGAACAGGAAGGGAATGACGGCTGTACCAACGGAAGAACTTCGACTCTCCGCAAATGTTGCTGAAAATGCTGTGGTGATGACATAGCCGACCAACATGATTGCTGCCGAAGCGAGGAATAGGAAGCGTCGTCCGAGCTTGTCGACCGAGAAGGCGGCTGTCACGGACCAGATGAGATTCCAGATCTGAAGACAAGCAGAGATGAGGGTAACATCGCGCGTGCTTGTGATCCCGATGCTGTTGAGGATGATGGGGAGATAGTAGCTCACGACTCCGTTGCCGGTCCACTGAGAGATAAAGGCGAGCGAGATCGTGATGAAGAGTCGATGTCTGTTGCCCTTGGTCCGTGTCATTTCCATGTAGCTTGCTGATCGGGCAGCTTCTCGCTCGAGTCGTAGTGCGGTCGAGATCTCCACGATCTCGTAATCGATCAGCGCCGGGCTCTCGTGGCCTCCATGAGCGCGGTAGAGGACTTCTCGGGCTTCTTCCACACGGTCGACCGAAATCAGCCATCGAGGGCTTTCAGGGCTAAAGAAAAGCCATGGAAGAGCGATGATAGGAATCAGAACTTGGAGGATGGTGGGGATTTTCCACGACCAGTTTCCGACCATGTTCCTAGTGCCGAAGGTGACAAAAGCGCCGATTGTACCTCCCACGTACCATCCACAGTTGTAGAGCGCACTTGCGATGCCTCGATGTGGAGGATAAGCGATCTCGGTGATCAACATGGCGACAATTCCCGAGAACCAGGCACTGGCGCATCCAACAAAGAATCGTTGAAGCACGAAAAGGTAGTCGTGATTGCCCGCGGTCAGACTGACACCGAGCCCCATGAAGACGTATCCGACGTAGATGCCGTTCTTCCTTCCGTATTTGTTTGCAAACCACACGGAAATAGGGTAGTTGATGCCGTTACCGATCCAGTAGATGGCGGACATGAATCCTAGCCAGGCGCCCGTCGGCTCGTCCATGAAGTCTTGCCATTGGTATAGTGCCTGCAGTCCGTTCATAAGACTTCCATCATATCTGGACACAACTTCAGCATGCTGCTTCTCCTCGAAATACGCTCAAGGAATCACAAACCCGTTTGCGGAGGCTGGAATGTGCGTTAGTGGCCACCCAACTGAAACTCTTCAATGCCCAGCACTTACCGAACAAGACCAAGCTCACAATGCTGTAGTTCAGTTTGATCAGATATGGCTTCGTGAACCACGATTTGTTGTCATTTGGAAGCAAAGCAAGGAGCGCATCGCCACCGGTGTCCGGAGGTGCTTCATTTGCCCATGACTGCAAGATCAGTGTAACTCTGAGAGTCGTCGAGACGGGCTCGTGCAGCGCAGAGTGTATGATGTTCTTTGAGTGTCTTGCTTCACAAGTAATGCCTGGACATAGCTGCGACGAAGATGGGCAGTGAAAGGGGAGATATAGACCGGTAATACGGGCCGCGCACCCAGATACTTCTGCTTGCTGGCACGTCTCTATCCCTCTCGTGGCGAGGCTATTGACTGCCAAGGCGCCTGCCCAGAATCTCCAGATGTTCACTGGTGAAGATGGAGAGCGCCAGACCTTGAATAGGAAAGCCGTCCACGACACCTCTTCGGCCGAATTTCGAAGGTGTTCAGCCACGGCGTAGAGATCTATGTACCTTGATATGTTCAGTAATCAAGCAATAGATGCAATTGGCGTCAGCAAAGCTGCTTTGATGGCAATTCTCTGTCTAACCTGACATGAGCAGAGATCTTCTGCCAGTCGAGGCCTCCAGCATAATGCCTCGTGGCAAAGGAGTCTACGGGGCCTTCCCTTGTTCCCACGCTATTGCCATGTTCCGAAGCGCTGGATTTATGCAGAATCGTGGGGCGGATAAAGGCTGGCGTAACGTCGGGCAGTCCAATGCAGCATGGCATGATCGTACAGATCGCTTACGCCCAGTTTCCGGAACGAGTCAGGAACGCGTGACAGGATGTCGAACCAAGCGAGGCTGAGCTGCTGCTCGAGACGGCAGTTGTGCCCACTTGGGGTGTGTTGTAGCAGCAGCAGCACAGATGAAGTGGTGAGATCGGGGATTGACTTGCCGTCAGTGGCCGAATGGCTCGGCAGACCTGCTGTGGAAGGTGACCCGACTCGAGCCGGGGCATCGCGGCAGAACACTGTTCCCTTCCCCAGACAATCACACACAACACTTCACACTGATGAGCAGGTTGTGTATTGCCACTGTCCCATCTGGACCCATCTATCCGCAACCGCGAGAGGCCAGACGTTTCGAAGCTTGTCTGTCGTCTCGAAGCCTGCAGGCTAAGATTGCCCCGACAGCCAAAGCGTGCCATCTGCACTTATTCGGCACAGGACACACTCTTACTCGATTTTGTCGTTAGCCCGCAACGGCCTACCTCTTCCGCTCGTCCTAAACTCCTAAGATGGATCTTGGCATCGCAGTTGTGGCTATGATGGCATGGTCTGATTGACAGCGAACATGAATACGAAGAATCCGAGCTGGGAGACAAGGCCGACAGCGCCCGTCATGAATGGTAGGACATTATCTTCTCTTCATTATCGCTTCATCAGGCTTCGCGGCTGCCTCCAACCACGTTTGAATCCCATCACCGGATGCACAATCTGCTCTCTGCACGAGCACTTCTTAACGCAGTAGCAGCGTACCTGCCTACCTTCCAACTACTACCCGCTGCCCTCCTCGAATCTTGGCACACCATTCCACAGGCTTCGCGACTTGGCCTCGTCAGATAGCGGCAAGGTCTCAAGTTAAATTGATTGAGAGGTGCAAGTGCCTGCCGACCAGGCGACAAAATTGCCGAGCTGAAGAGACACAGTACACTGTTGTAACGTGCCAAAACCTCATGTGCCAACTTCTCCACCTTCGTCACCAAGTCAGCCATCCATAGATGACTGGTGTTCGGAGAAGCTTGCTGTCCGCGCATAGCATATGCCGCAGTCGTGAGCTTGCATCCCCGGGCAAATGTGGTATGTTTGCAGGATTGCTACGCAAGTAAGCTTCCATCAGGATTCGTAACTCCATGCTTGTGTGACGGGAATCCTTCGCGCGTGGAGCTCTGACATCCTAGAAGACGGTCGCGAGTCGAAGGAGGGCAGAGTGTTATTGCTACATTGTTACTCCAATCTCACTGTGGTAAGGCAAGACACTTCAATCGGCCTTCAGTGGTGCTTCTTGATCGGTCGCTCATAGAAACCTGCTTCGTGGCGAAGCAGCCACAATAACACTACTTCACGACAATGAAGAACGTATCTTCTCATCTGAACGTTGCCATCATCGGCGCTGGCATAGCTGGTATCGCAGCAGGGATCGCTCTCAAGCGCCTCAACTCGTCCAACATTGGTCAAGATTTACGAGAGATCCACATTTAAGAACGAGATCGGCGACAGCGATCACTCTCACACCAAACGCCAACCGAATTCTTGACCACTGGGGATTCGACGCAAAAAGCCATGGCGAAACAGATAAGTTGCAGGTTCGAATGGTGAACTCCACAACGCTCGACTTGGAGTATCAAGTAGGGTTCCAAGATGTGCCAGAGAGATTTGGGCATAACTACAATGCCTTTCATCGCGTGGATCTACACCGTGGGTTCAGAATGATGGCAGAAGAACTAGGAGTGGAAATCCTGCTTGGAATGGAAGTGGTTAACCTGGACTGTGAGGCAGGCGTACTCAGATTCAAAGACGGCACCGAGTCCACGCACGATCTCATAGTCGTTGCTGATGGGATTCGAAGTAACCTGTCGAAACTGGTCAGCGGTCTTGATATCGTCCCTCGCAAAATGGGCAAATCCGTGTTCCGCGGCCTGCTTCCCATGCAACGCCTCCGCGACAACCCTCTGATCTGGAAACAATTCGAGAACGAGCCCAGTGGTTTCTACGCCACAAACCACTCGGGCATAAACTACGTGGCGTATCCTTGCTCCGCGGATGAAATCATGAACATCGCCATATTCCACGATACTTGTCCCGGCCACGAAGATGATGAAGGCTGGTCTTCACCCGTCACCAGAACCGAGATCCTTGCCACTCTGGAAGGAAAGGGTCTCCATCCCTTCTGGAGTGCTCTCGTAGAAGCAGCTCCTAGTGAAGACAATTTCAAATGTTTTCCCATCAAATCCCGCGAACCGATCCCGCGCTACAATAATGGGCGTGCTATAATTATCGGCGACGCCGCGCATCCGTTTCAACCCACCCACGCACAAGGTGGCTGTCTTGGTATCGAAGACGCGCAATCTCTCGCGATGATCTTTCGCAGTGCATCGTCAGCTCCAGATGACATTTCGCAGCGTTGTCAATTGTACAATGATCTCCGCCTGCCGCGAGGAAATGTCACGCAGTTGTACTCGAACGTCATGTTCTACCAAACTAGTGGTGTCCTCGATGGAGAGAAGCATCAGGCGAAATTGAGAGAATTCTACAATGGTCCGCATATGTCGATGAATGTTTTGCCTTTTGGAAGAGAGCATCAAGAGTTCTGGTATGCGTACGATGTGGATCGGGAAGCGGAGAAGGCGGTGGAGTGGTTCGAGAAGGAAGGTAGGCAGGGACAGAGGATGCCGAGTAGAGTGGTAAAGTATTTCTACTGAAGAGCCTAAGATTCATTCGCCAGAAGGCACACCTTTCTCTGAGGAAGAATGGGCTTCATGGCTCACGAGTTCGGCTCGCGTGAGGTGTTGTCTGAGATGTGGCTAGTTCCGGCTCTATCCCCAGAAACATGATATCGCCAAGTCGAAAGTTTTGGGCGTCACATCATCTCATTGTCGTGACAAATTCCGCATCGATATCTGTCCGTTCTAACTCCCTAGCAAACGCTCAGCCTTCTCAGACTTGTAACGACTATCTGCCTCTGGAGGTTCCAACACCAGAAAATCAAATGTTCTTTTCTGCGGAGTCAGCGACCTCCTGCTCCATCTTACACACCACGTCTTCTTCTTCCAGTTTCGATTCATTGCTTGCAAAACCTTCCGCCTCTCGCCTGCCTTTCACGAAGGTCTCAAAGCTCACCCAGTCTTTAGTCTCCCGATTCTGCTTATCATAATGATCGCCCACATGCTGAATTCTCGAGTCCGATACCAATTTCGCCATGTCCTTGTCCGTTCTCCTACGAGTCAGACGATCCTCCGAATTGAATCCCAGTCGAGCGTGCGCCTGCAAAACCTCCTGATCACATGGAATAATAGCAACGCAAAACCCGCACCAAAAAGACGTGGTCATCTCGCCTTCACCGATCGCCCCGCTGGAAGCCCCATGATCCAGATTCGAATTCTGTCCCTGCCCACGCAGCTGTCGTTGTCGTGAGCTCTGATGCTGAGTCGACTCGTGTCGCTTCCAATCGTTTCTTGATCCAAAATCTTTGTTGCAGCGCGGAAATGTGCAGCCGTAAGGTCTTGTGTGGCGTTTGAGGTGTTTTCTGCCGGACGAAGAAGATCGCCTTGTTAGTGATGGCGCTCGGTGGTGCGTAGAGTGAGTGCTGAATATGAAGAGTGAGAGGTGGGGGCAGTACAGTACTTTAAATCGCATTCGCGCTTGTAGGGCTTGAAGCAGTGCGGACATGGGTGGTTGCCAGGTTCGTTTTTGATCTGGCGCGGAGATCGTTCTTGGGAAGATGCTGGAATGGGCCGTGGAGAGTTCAGACTGGTTGAGCTCGCAAGCTGGGGTTGCGACCATTGTTGATTGTCGGTGACAGCCACATTGTCAACGTGCGGTTGTTCGCTGGCCTGCTGCGGGGGAATTATGTAGTATTGTGATGTTGGAAAAGAGCTCGACGTGGGCTGCTCGTGGTCTTCTCCCATGATATTACCCGATGGCATTGGCCAATAGGTATGCTCGTTGTGCTGCATGTCAATCTGACTCCCCATCGCTGCTAGCGAGTCTTCCGGAATACCAGTTGCTGGAAACAGTGACGAGAAATCATCATGGAAGTGGTTCTGATAATGTGCGTCGTCCATGGGTTGAGCAGAACGCCAATCTGCTTCTAGCGGGCCCGTTGGAGTGAGGTCTTGAGGCATTTCCGCAAAGCTAACGACGGACTCCTCTTCGATATCGGCCGTAGTAGCATCATCTGGTCGCTGGGTCTTCGATCTGCATTGCGTTAGCGAGAGTCTGTTTCAATGAGTTCTTATACGTACACGTCAAGAAGATGTGCCTCATCGCATCTCGGATGTCTGCGCCGAATATGCGCTTTGAAATTGTCTCGTCGTGGCCAGAACTTTCGATCTCTGCCTTCTGACCTTTGTACGCACTCCTGACATATGTAACCAAAGACACTGCCTACTGAAGGTCGGAGGCTATGGACACTCTTGCGGTGTCGTTCCAGGTCGTTGAGAGTTGCAAAGCCATCCTTTCTGGTGCAGCCAGTTGCCTCGCACTTCCAGCGTCTAAGGTGGGTCTCTACGTGCTTCCTGTGCCTACGTCAATTTCTCCTCACCGCACTATGCTCATGTGCATACATACTTGGCGTCTGAATGATTCTTTGGCGGTCTTTGGCAGTATTGGCACGGTGTAAGGCTTGGTTTCCGAGAATCTCGGCGAGTCCTTGGGAGAGCTGCCGTGTCGGAGACTATCGTCTGCGGTGGTGGCGACCATGTCGAGGCATTGTCAAGAACCTGATCCAAATAGACTGTATCACTAAGACCACTGGGTTTGCATGCGAACGTGTCGACGTCAAGGTATTCTGCACCAAATGACACAGGCTGTGAGATATAGCCCGAGTCGGCATCGGACGGATTCTGAGATGGGTTACGCCGCATGTGAATACCTGCACTTCCCGTCTGGAGAGGCTCTGTTCTGGCATACGGCCTCGAAGATGAATCATGCTGCCACGCACTAGCTGATAGCTGCCGGTAGAGCATTTCGTCCTGCCGCTGGCCGTTCCATGGCTGAACTTGCTCTGACTTGGTCAGTTGCTCAACGGGAATATGGCTGGCGTCGTGAGCTAATGGATGCAACATTGACAGATCGAAGGCTTCTTGATCAGGCATGTGATGTTGTTGACCGCGGCATCGCTGATGTTGAAAAGGGTACATGGTGCTCTACGCACTAGTTGTAAGCCTTGTATAATGCGAGGGTGCGATCCCGAGAGGCGTGTCGGTCGAACTTATTCTAATAATTAGCAAGAATGAGCCTCTTCTTGCTTTGGAATCGGATGATAGCACATGGCTCGACCCCTCCGCCGTGTACGACACAAAAGGAGGCAACCAACTGGCTCGCGCTAAGCATGCATAAGGGCGTTGGAGGATTTTGTTCCTATTGGCCAATTCATGCATAACTCAGAGGCCGCACTGAGCAGTTGTCAGTGACGCTTCACAGTGCGCACGAAGGAATCTTGGAGGTGCCGCCAACGCCCATGATCGTGTAACTTCGCACCATTGACGGGTCGACCGGTTGATCGTGGCGCATGGGATGCCAAGCTGTTCAACAATCAAGACCGTGACAGGACAGGGCCGGCAAGTGCAGCCGTGCGGGTGCATGCATAATCAGTTGACAGCGCCTCCAAAGCAGTCTTGCCGTTAAGAGCAGGCGTCGCATATGTCGTGCGCTCTGATCGGGCCACGGTCAGCAGAAGCAAGCATATTTGAATGAAGGGAGTGTCTGTGTCGTTTCTGACAGGTCTCAAATGCAGTTTGCTTGACAGCGTTGTCGCGCAAAGACAGCAGGCGACGTGGTGAGCACATTGCACAAGTGCTTTACAAGTTGATCAGCAGAGTGGGGGCTTGCTGCCAATGTACAGCAGTACCTAAAACAGCGAACCGGGTACACAACCACTCGAGGCTGCCGTCAGAAGACCGGAGCGACTGCCGACGTTCGTGTAATGTATAGAAGATCATCAAGCACTCTTCGGTTTATCGAAATTCCAGCCATTCAAGTAGCCGCAGCCATGACATAGATAGTTGGCAAACGCCAACCATCCAAGGTACGGAGCAAGCAGCCAACCAGCGGTCTCGTCCACTTGACCCCAGATGTAAGCAAGGTAGCCTACAGTGCCAGTCAAAGCGATGATATCAGCGCTCGCCGCTACAGGCTTCTTGAAGCCGAAGAAAAGTGGCGTCCAAGCCAAGTTGAGGACGAGTTGGATGGTGTAGAGAGTTGCTCCATGCTGTGCAATGTAAGTCAACGTGTTTTGCTCAATCAGCATTGTAGCTACCTTTGCGAGATCAACTACGCGAGGGTTGATGCTGGCGGTGCCGATGGTCCAGGCGCGGTAGGCAGCATATCCCATAGCACTGTACAATGCCGTCCAAACGGGACCGAAGACCCACGGAGGCGGCCTCAGAGGGGGCTGGCGCAACGCTGCATACGACGTTTTCGTCTCAGACGGAGAGATGGCGAAGCCCTGCGTGAGAATAGAGACTGGTTAGATGACCAGGTGATGGAGCTGGCAGGTGGCTGATTCTCACAATGGCGGTGCCGGCGGCGACGGGCAGGAGGATGGCGGCAGCAGGCTGCTCGAAGAGAAATGCTGGCAGAGTCAGAGACGGGATGTACGTCGTCATCTTGGTTGATGATGTGGTGTTCGTTTGTGCAGAACAACGCGGAAATCGATATGCGACTTTCCTCGGGTCGGCGACGCGTTCGTTCATTGTGGGTCTGTGCTGTGCTTGCTCTCCCCAGACGGGCAGGTCCGAGACAGCTGTGAGGCGTCTCCCCATCTCACCACCGACCCTCGTCCTCCGCCGCCATCCTCCTCTCCTCCGGCCACAGCACCACCGCTCATCGGTTGCTGCCGCCGCTCTATTCTTGCCAATCATTGTTGTTCGTACGGCCCCCTTCCATTGTCGTCATCATCTTCATCGCCCTGCACACTTCATTCATTCCGCCCGTCACATTGGGCGCTTGTCTCTACTGCTTGCTGCACTCCATTGTCATCTCTCCTCCTGCATCGCTTGTTCTAACTTGGCCGCAATGGCAGTCCAGTCCCGCCCCCGACCGCTCCCGCGACTCTCCTCGATCCCAACAAGACCTCCGACTGCGGCACATCGACTCACGCGGCCCGTGGATCGCGTCGCGTGCGCTCCCAAGGGATAGAAGTGGTATCTGATGGCGGAAGCTTAAGACCAACATGGAAGACGAGTATTATGGCAATGGCAGAACGCCTGTCCGAGAGTCACCACCTCCAGCCTCTAGAGAGTATCGCTCAGCAAACGAGCCCTACCGAGAGAGGCGCCGCTCACCAGGTCAGCTAATCCAACGATTTCCGCCCGCACTTTAGAACTCACCACTCGCTAACATCATATACTGATACAGACCGCCGACGCGATCGACGTCGCTCGCGCTCGCCCGCAGCGATAGACCGCTATCAACCAGATCGCCAACGTGATGACTACTCCTACAGCTCTCGTGGCCGAGATGAGCCACATCATCAACGACGTCGTTCATCTCCTCAGGCCATCGATCGATACGTACCAGGCGAACGACCAGAGCACGCGCCCGTCCTCGTCAACCCACTGCCTGACCCGATGAAGCTGGATTTCCAGGTCGGCTTTACGTGGTTCGCGGAATGGTGGCGTACCGAACAGCGCATCAAGGAGGAGAAGGAGCGAGCGAAGACAGGGCGCCCTCCGCCGCGATTACGCGGCGAGCGCGAGACTAGGGAGGATCGCGACGCCGAGCGGCCCAAGATACAAGCTGCGTATGACCAGTACAAGGAGAACCTGCAGCGCGCACAAGCTCAGACCTTCGTGCGCCTTCACAAAGGGGAGGATTGGTTTCGAGAGCGCTATGTTCCTGAAGTCCGCGATCCATTCCGGCAGAAGCTTATGGATTACCGCAAAGGGCTGTTCGCGCAGTGGGAGCACGACCTGACCACTGGCGTGTTTGACGAGTTCACGTTGGAGGGCATCTACAAGTCGGAATCCAACGGTCTGGGTGGCATCATGGAGCGTGAAGAGGGAGAGACTAGTGCGGCGGCCGAAGTGCTGGGTGTTGGTGACTTGCTTCCATCGAAGGGAGGTGACTTGCGCGATCCCGCATCAATGCAGCCGACCCTGCTCATCAAGACAATTGCTCCAACTGTCACGCGTGACAAGTTTGAGACCTTTGCCAAAGAACATCTTGGTGAAGGTGCATGTGGCTTCAAGCATCTGTCACTCTCCGATCCGAACCCACTCAAGAAGTGCCACAGAATGGGTTGGATCATGCTGAACCCCGCTCCAGAGGAAGACGAGAATGGAATTGAGGCAGAAGCACCGCAAGCGGAAGCCGCACCTACCGAAGGCGAGGAGGGTGAGGCTACGAGCACTGAGGCAACAAATGCCCCCAAGACGTCTAGCGAGAAAGCTCTGGAAAAGATCAATGGCAAGACCATAGAGGACCCCGAGCGTGGCAACTTTACCGTACACTGTGGTATCCACCGTCCACCGGATGCTCCGCGGAAGAAGGCATTGTGGGACTTGTTCTCTGCATCCGAGCGCATTGCACGGGATCTCGAGCTAGCCACACGTCTCGTTCGCAAGCTTGACAATGAGCTTGGTGATGAGATCTTTGGCGTGGCTAAGATTGAGGAGCGAGTTCATGAACTGTCAGAGCGTGGTGTGCTGAAGCCTGAGGTGCAATCCAAACCTTCAAAAGATACCGACGCTATGGATGCGGAGATGGAGGAGGGCGAAGAAGATGACGAGGGCGTGATCGATGAAGATGAATCAGACGACGAGGAGCTGCTCGTCAAGAAGAAGAAATTGGATCTTCTGGTCGAGTACCTACGCCGGGTCTACAACTTCTGCTTCTTCTGCGTATTCGAGTCCGACTCAGTGCATGAACTGCAGCGCAAATGTCCTGGTGGTCATTTACGAAGACCAAGGGCAAGCTTGACCTCGGCCGCAAAAGAGACTGCGCGTGCCAGTGCATCTGGCGAAGCCTTCCCGCTTCGTAAGAAGGCTGGTGGCAAAGGAGAAGGAGACGACGAGCAAGACATGGATATGAAGGAAGAAAGCCCCGTGGAGGAGAGGAAGGGGGTAATGAAGCCGAACATGAAGACGACGCAGCAACTACAACGCGCCTACAATTGGGTGAAGACCTTCGAGGAGAAGATTTTGCAGATTCTTGAGCCCGACAACGTCAACATACGCAAGCTTGGAGGCACACCTGTGGAAGAAGGCGTGGAGAAGGAGTTGGCCAAGGTAAGCAGGGAATCCTTTCAGTGCCTACCCGCAATACTAACACTCGTCACAGTTCGTCCTTCAAGAAGATGTGAACAAGTTCCGCTGCAAGGTACCGGAATGTACCAAGCTGTTCAAAGGCGTGGAGTTCTGGCGCAAGCACGTTGAAAAACGTCACGCTGATTTCCACGAACGCGTTCGCAACGAAGTCGAACTCGTTAACACATACGTGGTCGATCCGGCACACATCGCTCCTAGTAGAAGCGATGCAAACTCCAACGGGCACTTCCCACTCAACAACAATGCTCCAACCGGCACGCCGCGAGGTTTCCAGCTGAATCAGCAATACCCAATGGGATTCCCAATGGCCGCTGGTGCCGCAGGCATGCCGGCAATGTTTGGACAAGCGATGGGTGTGCCAGGTGTCTGGGCACCTGGCGCTGCAGGTGTTGGGCCGATGCGCACCAACAATCGCGCTTTCATGCAAAACGGTGGGTATCGCATGCCCGGACCATATGCTCGCAATGGCAGAGGTCGTGGTCCGTCCATGAGCAATGGTCGTCCGATGGGCATGATGGAAGGCGGTGCCGCTACCATGGGCCCGAATGAAGCTGTCGTCGGCCGCAGTCTTCGCAGCTACGAAGACCTGGATGCAGACAAGGGTGAAGGCACGGGTGAACTCAACTATTAAGAATAAGGACACTGTACGCATGATCTGGGTGGAATACATGGCGTCAAGGAGGCGGGAAAGTAGAAATCAGACATCAGATCAGATCCCAGTGTAGGTAGTACTAGAGGAACAAAAGAGCGCTCAAACAACTTTGGAAAACCTGCACGTGACTGCTTAGTCAGATGGTTCGAAGTGAGAACAGGCGGCTCCCAACTCCGGCACCATCCGTCAGCTCGATCACCTCTACCAACATAGCCTCCATCAGTTCGCCGCGTCGCGCCTGCTTTGAGACCAGAGCCGATGAGGTTTCGCAATGAGAATAGCACCGGGGAACTTCCGCCATCGTCTCCGGATGATGTTGTCGCGCGGGCGGCAAATCAATCTCGACGGGCGCTTACACTCGTCGCACAACTGCGGCTTGATTGGCAGGACGTCGCTGCAGCACCTGGACTTTCAGACTTGCTATGACTTTTCTACTATTTTCGCAACTCTCAACACAAGCTGGACTTCTGACACGGCAGGTTTGCAAGGTTCCACAATGGAGATTCAATTTGCGCGGTGGGCGGTTGTTGCTTGAGACGAGAGGCGAGACTCTGGTTCGCACTGGTTCCACGCATTGGCCTCGAGTATCGTGGGCGCGACCACTGCGCGTGGTTTCGAAATGAGATGGCAGAATGGTAGGACGAGGCATTGGTGATGGGTCTCGGGGGTCTTTTCTTTCTTGTTCTGATCTTTTGTTCTTTCTCATCTACATCACGTTCAGATTGCGCGTTTCTTCTCTCTTTTGTCTGTTCTGCGATTTCCTTGGGTGCGGGCTGGCTTCGCTTCTCTTTGTCTTTACTTGCGTTTTACTAGTCTCATTGGAAGCCAGTTGGACTATCCCAGATCGCCAGCGAAAAAGCACAGCAGAAGGCGCCGGCGCCGTTGTTTGGTCATTCGTTTTGATATCGAGGAACACAGTACAAGATGTTTGGACAACGATCACGGTCATGGCATAATAAGAAGAAGAAGGCTAAGCGCGGCAAACTCAGCATCGATACGACATGCGCTGTACAGAAGACGGTCTTTCCTTACGAATCACGAATTCCGGAGTTGAAGTTTGTGAGCTTTGAAGAGTCGCATGCGAGGACTGAGGCGGTAGAGGTTGGTCAGCTGGGTGGCAAGACGCCTGTGTACGCTGGTGCCGAGAAGGTGGTTGCAACCGGTCTGCAAGGGCATCAACCTTCGGTGCGGAGCCTGCGTGGCGATGTAGCAGTTGCTACTCCAGCCGTGCAAAATGGTCAGAGCATCGGTGGATTGTATTCGAAGAGAGGCCAAGGCTCGAGAAAACCAGAGCCTTTGGGAATTGATCGTGCTGCAGCGAATGAGCAAGAAACGGCCTATGGAGTGGAAGTTACCACGCCCAGGATCGTCATTACACCAGCTCGAGATGAGTTTCAGAGCTCGCAGGCCCAGCAAGTCAAAGGACGACGACGGGCTTCCAGCGTGTACTCTCGCTACACCAATTGCATGTCTACGTCGACCGCGCCACCAGTTCCACCTCTTCCCTTCACAGGCACTGGATCAGCGGGTCTCAAATCACGGTTCTCAGCTGTGACTGCAACAACTACATTCGAGGATGTCTCACCTTTTGACGCTACCGAGAAGCCATGTCCTCTTCCGACTCCTGGTCTCCCTACGCCTCGTCGCAGCAAAGGCTGGTGGACGATCCTTTCACCTTTCTCTGCGAAATCTACAATTCAGTCATTTTGGCGGTCTCCGCCACCCATTGCGGAGTGCACGCCGGTTTTGCAGCACGCTGCAGCTATGGGAGAAGCAGAGTCATCACTTGTGAGCAATGAAGCTGAACGTCCGAATGGCGATGTTCGTCACTCGGCGCCATGCGAGGGTCTGACTGCATTGATGAGCGAGAAAGTGCCGCAGCGATCTTTGACTTCTCCAGCAGCGTTGCATGGAACTCCGAAGTCGTTTGACATGTATTTCATTCCGAGCACTGGACTTGCTGCAGCTTACTTTGACATCGCGCGTCGCTTTCCGAGCTGGTATCCTCAGGAGGATCAGGACAGGAGCATGGTCTCGCCTGGATGGTCTCCTTCGCAGAGCGTGTACACGTTGCCACACGGAAAAGATGGCCACTCATCTGACGCAATAGATGCGGACGATGTCAAGAATACCGCACAGGGAACACGGGGAAAGACTCCACCAGAAGGAACTCTTTCGCCGCCAGCAATGAGCGGGGCCAAAGGAGCAATTTTCACAACACCATCTGCTGACGAGCTTCGGACTCCACCTGTGGTCAGATCGACACCTGCTCGCGGCATGACACAGACGACGGACACTTCTTTCATGTCACCACTCTCAGCAACACCAGAAATTCAACAAGCCCACCTCGGTATGCCTATTGGACCGACTTCATCGTTTGGGGAACAGAAAGAAATCGCAGTATCACGCGCTCCAACCCCAAGTACTCTTGATCAAACTGTTCTGCCAAACAAGGAGGAAGACTACGCCTCTTCCCGCAGCCCTCCAGAGCCCAAGAGTGTCACGAGAATGCGAGTCACCCACACCAGACAGGATTCTTACGGGCTTGGCATCAGCGATGATGGGAAGAACGAGCTCTTCCCGCCACCTGTATACGTGGAAGAGCGACCACAATTGGTGACAGACAGATTTGGTCAATTGACCGTCCGTAGTCCAGGAGACGACAAGCCCAGACCACCTTGGTACCGGCGCCATATCTGGCTGCTATCGTTCTTCGCGGGTGTACTTCTACTGGTGCTCATCATTCTACTGGTCATATTTGTCCCGCAGAAGCACACTGACGTGGCTGTTGAGGCTTCATGGCTAAATCTGACGGGATTTCCTGCTATTCCTATCGGTGTCAGCACGATCATTCAGCCAAAGATGATGAAGTCCAGAAACACCTGTGTCAAAGTTCCGATTTGGTCTTGCTCAGCGCCGCCCGCCTCGAACACTGGTGATCTTCCGAACTTTCGACTCGAGATTCGGTCCAAAAATATGACGAACAGCAACCTTGCGAAAAGGAGTAGCTGGAAGGAATACGTCTTCGCCTCGTTGCCGGCGCCACCCGGTGACGACGATCGGAAGTACGTCGGACGCACGACCGACAATGTTAGTGAGCCATATGATGGAGAGGAGACGCCTTTCTACATTTCATTGCTCGATGCTGTCGCGCTTCAGCAGAGCTCGAAGTTGCTCAAGCGCAGCTCCAATTTCAGCTACCCTTATCCCACTACATCTGCAAGTAACGATGACGATAACGACGACCCCGACGATGACAAAAAGATCAAGCTCGACACTTCCGCTGCGTCGAACATACCCAAAGCCGCTGTCAAAATTGACGGCAAACCTGAAGGCTCCACGCTCTACCCTTTTGTCACTGCTCAACCGCTCCGACTTTACAATCGTGGTCAGGATACTGAACACTACAGTTTCTACACATATTTCGATCGCTCCATCTACATCGACGACTCGGAGTCTTCCGGCTCTGCTCAACCATGGAACACCACGAACAACAATAATATCACAACCAACGTTCCACTCTCTTCAGCTTCCGCAGTATGCACCTTCTCTCAAACCCGGCTCTTGATCAAAATCTGGACGAGAAAAGGACTTCTCAATAATGCGACAATCTCCTCCTCTGCCAACGGCTCTACTTTGGCCGGGTCATCTACAGCGAACTCGATGATCTTTCCCGGAAGCTTCCCTTACCAAGTTACTGTCACAATTGATAGACATGGTGGCTCATCTGCGAGGGACAAGGCTGTTTATTGTCACGGCATTGAGGAGGGAACAGAGATCGTGGATTCGAGCGTGAAGAGTTGGATTTGGGAGGATCGCGGCATTGGAGGGAAATTGGTCGACGGAGCTGAGGTGCCGGGCGAGAAAGGGGAAGGATTGGAGAGGCGGGATGACGATGAGGAGTTAAATAAAAGGAAGGACAGCAAGAATGAGGGAAGTGGGATAGATGGCGGGACTGGAGGCTGCTTTTGCCAGTGGGCCAGCGGCGACTGAGCAAGTATAGCTTGGACTATAATACAACTAGAGGATCAAGAGATTCCTCCCATGCACCTTCGAGACAATCATGCCCGATTCAGAATTCCAACCAATTAATCGTAGTGAACCCAGGTTCCCAAGTTAGTCTGCGTGCAGCAATCGGGGCACGTCTGGCACTTCTGAACATGCGCACACTACCGTTAGCTTCTCTATCCCATTGACATGAAAGACCGCTCGCTAAGGAGAAAGTCGATACGTACATTTCGGTTGATGCCGCCCTGGCTGTCATCGTTGAGCTCTCCACTGCGCGACGCGCATTGCGCCCAGCCATCGCAGACCACGTGGTATCTGTCGCCGTCATATCCATCGTATATGTAATCTGCAAGCTGTTTCGTGAACGCGGCCTCGTTAGCGAAAACCTATCCTGAAAATACTTGCTTCGCACGAGCGGATAGACTGACGTATCGGCATGTGTCACCGATGCCTTTGCCTTCGCATGCTCGCACTTGGTCGCCCTCGTATTTTTCGTACCAGCCATCCTGAGCCTGGACAATGCCAACAGCGGCGGCCACTAGGGCGAGGATCGATGAGAGTTGCATGGTGTAGGGTGAAATTAGTCAAGATAGCAGAGGAGGGACTGAGTGTGGTTGTGAAAAGGCAGGTTTGCGGTGTTCTCGCCGCAGGGAAAACAGGTCGGAGCAACAAAAATATGTAGTTTCTCTGAGCCGATACTACCGTGATGTGGCTGTTCCGTGCATTGAAGCCGCGAGAATACCAAGGTCGCGTTCTTGTAGTCAGGGCGTACTACGCCTATACGAGACTAGATCTCCCTCCTTGTTTCATGTGCCCGTTTTTCCGGTAGAGTGTTAATTGCGTGAAGTGCTGTAGAATGGTTTGGGCAGGTTCCATGCCGAGTTCGGGAATCCCAGCAAGGTTCGCTTTCACTTGGCCTTCGCTAGTAGGGAGGTGAATAGAATCTGGGTCTCGTGAGTGCCAGCATTCGACAGCCTATGCTTCAAGACCCGAGATATGGCCAGCTGTGTGTAGCACCAATACGGTCTAGACCGTGCCAAGAATTTGTGAGGCATTTGCCCATAGCCTGCACACAGAGGAACATCCTCAAGGGCTAGTGCGAAGTGAGAGGCTGAGGGGCTGTACGAGGCGCGGTGACTAGTACTTGCTACTTAATCTGTTGCAAACTGAAATCAGGGCTTCGGTCGACGTCGGAATGCAGATAGTGCACGATCGCTTATATTCGAGAAGAGTTGCGCAAGAGTCATCCAAGGTGAACATTAGGACCACGCAGACCACGCCGCGTGAGGTCAAGACTCGTATGCCTCCTATTTCTGCGTGTCGCGCCAAAAGTGTCGCGTGTTCGTCTGCTTCGCGCGAAGGACGCTTCTTCTGCTCTTCTAGTAGTGGTGCGGGAGGTGTCAACTTGTTTCAGCAGATCTCCTGGCCAGCACGTTGAACTTGTATCAAATTTTCCGAAAGAAGCATGCATGGTATGATTGACGTGGATAGCTGGGAAGGACTTTGTGCGGCGGGGGGG
>JAASFF010001274.1:0-11173 GCA_013365195.1 Cercospora citrullina
AGTATATAGGAACTAATATATATAACTTATAATAGAGCCTAGTAGAGTATTAGTTTATAATAAATCTTAGTATATTAAGTCTATATCTCGTAGCGATATATATAGTAAACTATCGCTTCTTCTAGCCTTAGTAGTAGTACTATAGAAGTACGCTACGAGATAGGTTTAGAGCTAGCGTTATATTATACTTTAGGCTTAAACTACTATATAGTAATATTACGTATAGGATTAGAATAGGCTAGAAGCGAAAGGAAGGAGTTAAAACTATAGCTTATAGGCTACCTTACTACTATAGTTATAGTTACTAAACTCTTAGCGATATTATCGTTCTCTAGTAGAGCTACTAATTATTTATAAATAAACTAGCTTTATAGTAGATTAGGGTTTATACTACCGTAGCTACTATAATACTTATATTATCTAAGGATTCGAGTATATTTAGCGCCTATTTTAGAGTAGTACTTAAACTAGTAATTAGGTAGTATAGTATATAAAAGAGCTAATATTATAGAAGTAGAAGTATAGGATAAGAAAGCTAAGAATATATAGATAGAAGTTTAATATATAGATATAGAGTAGTAGAAAGCTATCCTTACTAGAAATTACTAAGTACTCGACGGTAGCTAGTACGAGGTTTAATACTAATTTTTTACGCTATATAGTATCTATACTAGTAAACGGCTCTTCTATAAACTCTACTATACTTATATCTTCGTTAATAAGTAGCTCGTTATTCCTCGTAAGAAATACGGCCTATTATTAGCACTAAGGTATCTAATTACGTACTACTAGTAGCTTCTTAAGCTCCTTTAACTCGGGTAATTAATTAGAGGTAATATAGTTAGCTACTAAGCCTTATAGCTATATATATACGAGGCGGTAAATACGATCGCTATTAGCGTTATAAATATAGCTCTAAATTAGTATAGTATAGCTAGTAGTTCGTAAAGCTATATAATACTAATTAAGCGTAACTTTAAGTAGGTAGGCTTCTAAATCTACTATATAGTTAGTAGTAATTACGCTATAATTAAGTAGAGATTATAGTCTTACTAAAGTTATAGAAGTCTTCTTTTATTCTATCTAATATATCTTCTAGTAGTAGGTAGCTTTATTTACTAGCGCTATATAGCGTAGGGTAATAATATAATACGTATAGAATACCTAGAATTAAATACGGCTATTCTAGTTATTTATAGATCTTATAGTAGTTCTAAACCTCTATAAACTATAGTACTTCTTCGCGTATAATATCTATATATATAGCTAGGAACGTAATCCTATTAGATAGTACTATAGTATTATAATAAGTATCTTTAAGTAACTCGTAGAAGTATAATTACTAGCCTATAATAGCTAGTACTTATTAATTCTACTAGGCCTTAATACGTTAGTTTATTTTACTTATACCGTATTTAAATACCTTCTCGAATAGTAATAGTACTTCCGGCTTACTATAAGTATACTACGAGGCTATATAAATAGTATTACGGACTATATAATAATAATCTATACCAAGGATTATCTTAGTACTATAGTTAGAACGTACTACCTATAGAACGATTTATAATTACTTAAGATTCTTAACGTATTAAGCTAGTACTAATATAGCCGTTCTACTAGTAATACTTATATAAATCTATAGGATATAGCGTAAATAAATATTAATCGCTATATAGATTTAAATACTCTAGTATTTAAGCTTATAGTAAGCGTCTATTAAGTAGTATTAATTAGGGCCGTTAGTAATTATAGTACCGTAATATTCGCGTATACGTTTACGGCGCTACTAAATACCTTTAGAGTTTAGATACTTTACTACGCTATAGATACGATTACTATATACGATATATATTAGTAGCGATTACCTTATAATTAGGAAGCGATTAGGGAAGTACGAACTATCCGATTAGATTAAATCTATTCCTTATATATATATATAGATTCCGCCTACCGAATAACTCTACTATAGACTTATCTAGCTTAATAGATAATATACGAGCGATCTCTTCCTTTATAGCTATATATTCTTTAAAAGGTAACTTCTTAATAAACTCTAGCTTTATATATATTCGGCGATATATTCGTTTAGTAATAGGGAAGCTATTAAGTTTAAGAATCTATACTACCTCTACGTCTATTAAATATAGGACGTAGAAAGTATATCTAATCTATATATTTAGAGCCTCTCGATTACTTAGAAGATTCTAAGCTACGTTACGAGTACTATTACGAACACCCTATAAGTATAAGAAGCGTTATAGCGTACGAGGTAATATCGTAATATCGTAATTATCGTATAGTTCGGCGAGGATTACGGCGTATATTACGTTCTCTAATACTAAGTTAGTAATTAAATTACGATAGTACGATAGGTCGGTAGTATAGCGAGGCATTCTACGTGCGTACGGCGATTAGAGGGCGTGGAATAGGCGTGTTATAGTAATTGTTTACACGATTTTAAGATAACGCGGAAGCGGAATTTACGTAGTAGCGAGGTGGCCGGTTTGGCGCCCGGTCCTAGAGCTCGTGAGATGCCCTATGTGGGTCCTTCACCGCTTTCGGAACAATGCTGCCCAGACAGCTCCTCCTTGGCAACAGGCATGGAAGAAGACACGGGGAGGAGCGCATGGTCTACCACTCATTGCTGGTTCTGGTGACTTTGGCTGGGAGCATCAGCCGGCTGCTAAACTGCACTGCTGCATGCTACGCTGGTGACGCTTGGCAACTGTCGCCTGCCATTAGCTCGACGTCTGCGCTGATGAGACAGCAATCCTACGAGGGAGACGTGGAAGTGGAGCAAAACAGCGGCGCAAGCTCCGCTTTCTGGAACGACTTTGAGCTCTCTCAAGCTACTAGACGAAGCATGTGTCCCGTCCGACGAATCACAGACTGATGACTGATTTGGCCATTCCACTTGCTCGAATTAAGCTCTAAATACATGTGCAGTGGCTTGCGCAACACTGCCGCTATAAACGCCGAACGTTGTTGTTGCATCTTCACTCCTCCTGGCTAATCATCGCTGTGTCCGTTTCACCATTACCCAAGGCCACAAATACGCGAGCTCTGCCACTGCCCATACGATGGCATTGCGACAAATCAAAGACCGTGAGCTGCAATGTAAACCAAAAAAATCCATACATAGGGACCGTTCTTAGGCCGTCAGGATTCGAGTCGTTTGCCGCCAACACTTGTAAGTTCAGCCACGGCCGTAGACTGATTTTGAGCGGCCGACGGCGACGGAACACAAGTGCTCTGCGTGACTTTAGCATGCCCCTAACGAATGCCCCAAGGAGTGCTGCTCATTAGCGAAACGACTCGTGCCATGACTGTGAGTTCAGCCACGCATGAAGCAGGCCAAGGTCACCAGAGTTGGGAATTAGGCATGCCGCGGCATCCCGCCTCCGCTCGCAACAGTGAAATGCGAATAGGGATATATGATGCTTCCCGCTCCTCGTCCTCTCTGTTTCTGAGATGCTCGGAGCTTCCTTCGTTTTCCATTTTCTCCCTACATAGACGCACCTGTCGTCAAAATTTTGGCAATGTTTCCACCTTTAGCATTGAGCGCTCTGCTGCTGATTGCGCAGCATGTACATGGTGTCGCAGTACCCGCGCAGCAGACCACTTGCTCAGGCAAGTACGGCATGATTGCTGACGCTCTCCAGAATTATGCACCAGCAGTCTCCTATTGTCGCAAGAACCATCCTCAGCGCGAATGCACCACTACCATCACTGCTTGCAAAGCGACTAGTACAATCACGACTGTGAAAGAAATTACGTAGGACTCTTCATTGGGAGAGGCATCTGACGTTGCTAATCATATGCAGAGTGACCGCAGGAGATTCCACCACGATCGTCACCGTGTCGGCAACTTTGACGTGAGAATCGCGGCTTAATGTCATTTGATGGAGTTTGACACAGCTTACAGGGAGACGGCTGCGGCTCAGACCAATACTGCAACGGGAACAGATTCACAAACGTATGCGAATGACTGAACCCATTGAGACGGATAATTGACTTGAAACAAGGGTGACCGCGCCTACTGTAACCAATACGATTACAGCGACCGCTTTCGACACGTGAGTACGGGTCAATGTTTTGGTTCATCGTTATCCATTGACAAGAGTAGTATAACTCCAGAGCCTGTTTTGGTCACGGTTACGACCTTTACTACGGAAATCGATGTCGACGTGGTGACGAATACTGTCACAGTGACAGAAGTGAGTTCGCAATCAGCCTGCATTTTGCTGGACCGTGGCTCATGAGCTAACAACTACAGTTTGACACTGACACTGTCACCGCGACCATCACACCAGCCGCGAAAGCAAAGCGTACTGTGGCCGCCGCTGTGGCTGAGCCCACAAATGATCCGACCTTGAACAACCTTGGTGCGTTGGTAGCTCGTGGAGATCCTCGCCAGAAGCAATGGGATAAGTCCTTGAAGAGTAATCCGCGTCAGGCGATCGCCTCAATCTGCAGATGCATGGTGCCAGCGAAGAGGAAAACGATTACTGTGACTTCAAAAGGCACCGTCAAAACCACGACGACCTCCACAAAATACCAGACTATCACCCCAGTAGTTATCAGCACCACCACCATTCTTTCTGGCCAAACGATCACACCCCCGGCAATCACGATAACGGCTACGGTCACGGTAACCAACACCATCACGCCAATGCCAGAGACGCTCTCTGTAACAGTAACGAACACTGTGACCAATGCGGCCGAGACAGTGACCGAAACTGATACTCGCACCATTACCGAGCCTCTTACGCTCACCACTGCAATCACCACTGTCACCACTGCGACCGTTACCGCAACGGTGACTGAGACCGCTCAACCAGCTCCACTCGCCCCGGGCGTAAACGTCTTGAAGAATCCCGGTTTCGAGGACATCACTGCAAGCGGACCTCAAGGCTCCATGATTAATTGGCCCAACATTGGCGGAGGAAGAGTCTACCCAAACAGATTTGAAGCAGCAGCACAAAGCGGCCAAACATACGCGTAAGCGCTCATCATTCCCCACAACTTTCACTTCACATTTTGCGGTAAAAGGCAAGAGTCTGACACTCATGTGACAGCATCCTCCATTATGATGGCACCTCCAACAACCCCACGCCAATCATGGCTCAGACCCTCACCAACCTCGCCCTCGACCGTCCCTACACCCTAACATTCTACTACGATCTCCATTCCATCGTCTCGGCCTCATCGTGCAACCTCGTCGTAACTCTCGGCAACGTCGTCATCTATACCAGAACTCTGACCGTCGCGGACGATCCACGACCATACAACTGGAAAGGCCCGGAATCTACTACGCCTACGATTCCGACCTCCGCGAACGAACAGCTGAGCTTCACGTATTCGTGCATCACCACTGGTACTCAGCAGAACACGTATTCCTACATTTTCCTCGACACCATGTCTTTAACTTCCTAGCAACATTATTGTTTCAACCAGCACGGAGCTGCACTTCCTCTACAGAAAAAGATAGCAATATGAAGCGTCTATCTAGGACAAACCATCTTCCTTAGGGTTTCAAACATTTGCTTCTCGGAGGCCTTGAAAGTAGATTGTGTTCAAGCCCTGCTGTTTTAAAGTGAAGCTCAGCTTCTCAATGCCGCCGAATCGCGGCTTTCAACAGGCTTGATTGGTGGAATCCTGCCCCGTATACATTCAGCTGGCACTCTCCACATGCAGGACTTATGCGCCTTTGTTACAGCCTTCGGCATTAGCTTCCTACTCGGCGTCTGCCGATACAGGCGGCACGGCCACTGAGCTCTGCTTTCTGATCCCATCATCGCTGTCTTGCATCACCAAAAAGAGCACCCTCCACAATGCGTCAACACGTTGAGCTCGACACATCATTCTCCCAATCCCCAGACAACACGATCTCTCCGACCATACCCCACCTCCGAACAATAGGCGACTGTCAACAACTCATCGTCCGCGACAGACCCTTTCTCATCCTCGGCGGCGAAGTGCAAAATTCTCAATTCTCGTCAGCGAGATACATGAAAGACGTCTGGCCGAAACTCAAGGCCGCAAACATTAACACCGTGTTTGGAGCTGTGACGTGGGAGCAGGTGGAGCCGATTGAAGGAAACTTTAATTTCGGTGAACTTGACGAAATTGTGTACGATGCGCGACAACATGGTCTTCATCTTGTCTTGTTGTGGTTTGGGGGTTTCAAAAATGGTTTGTCCTGCATATAATGCTAACGTCGATGCGAATAGTTGTTGATGGTCGTGTGTAGCACTCTCGACGTACGCTCCATCGTGGGTGAAGCGCGATGCCGAACGGTTTCCGAGGGCTGAGCTACAGACTTCTGAGGGGTAAGTTCTCGCTGATGCTGTTTCGATTTTCCATCCTGCCACTAGGGATGCAGATGCGAAGACTTTCGGCAATCTCATGCGACATATCAAAGAGATCGATGAGCCACATTCGACTATTGTGATGGTCCAGGTGGAGAACGAAGTCGGCTTGCTCGGCAATTCAATGGATCGATCAGCACTTGCCGTGGAAGCTTGGAAACAACCTCTGCCTGCGAATTTTCTGCAGACTATAAAGCGGCAATGGTCGCAGCTCAACGAGCCCTTCCGGAAGAATTTTTTGCACTTGCAGTCTATCAATGCGGCAGATGTTCACACGTGGGAGGATCTTGTGACCGGCGATGAAGAAAACCTCTCTGTCCACGAGCTCTTCATAGCATACCATTTCTCTCAGTACGTCGAACAAGTAGCCGCAGCCGGGAAAGCCATTTATCCTCTTCCCCTCTTCACCAATGTATGGCAGAACTATGCTGCGCAAACACAAGAGTCGAGCGAGAATTCTCCAGCCGTGGTGGCTGGTGGTGGTCAGCCTGGCGATTATCCTTCAGGCGGCAGCGTGAACAACGTCCTCGACATATGGAAGCTCTTCGCTCCATCGCTGGATTTCATCGCGCCAGACATCTACCTGAATGATTATGAGGCTTCCTGTGAGGCATACCGTCACCGAGGCCAGGGTCTGTTGATACCTGAGCAGAGGAGGGATGAGTATGGCGCGAGGAGGATTTGGCCGGCTTTTGGCTCGTATCAGTGTATTGGAACTGCGCCGTTTGGAATTGATAGTTTGGAGGTTGAGGAGCTGGAGAAAGTGTGGAGAAAGCATTATGGACTGTTGAGCAAGGGTTCACAGTATGTGCTAGCGGTGCAAACCAGGAAAGACACGTGTGCGGGATTCTTCTTTGATGAGTTGAGGAAAGATGGAAGTGATCCTTCTCCCCCGAAAGAGATGGAGTTTAGGGAGTGGAGTCTGCGTGTGGAACGAGCTCACGTCTTTGGGAGGCCTTCTGCTGGTTCGGGAATGGTGATTCATCTGGATCAAAGTGAGTTTTTGTTGATGGGATGGGGATTCCAAGTTTCGTTCACTTCGAAAAACGGCAAAGCGAGGTTCAACGGGATTTTGAGATTTGAGGAGAAAGAGGTTGATGCAAAGACAGGGGAGCTGCGGACGGTGAGATTGCTGAACGGAGATGAGACGAGGAGTGGAAAATTCGCTGTTATGCCTAGTGAGAGTCCGGACTATGGCGGCTTTCCGATCGCTATTACTATCCCTGCGAATACTGGCATCGCTGTTGTTGAGCCTTATGCTCTTGAATAGGCTACTTATTCCGGTGTCACGAAGATGAGCAAAAGACTGCTCGAGACATGAACAATGATCGATTGCCAGAGCTCATGCACGGTAGCCTGCAATTTGGGTAGCATCTCAGTGTTGCAATGCTCACATGTGTACAGAACCATTTGCTGTCCGGAAATCAAAGTCTGCTCCTTGCTCAGCCTGATTGACTGTGTTTTCATAAAGTGCTCGGTAGCCACGTCTCTTCTCCCCCAAGATGCGTCCGCGGGTGACAAGCTCGCTTTTCGCAGAGGACGCCTCTTTTCGTGCGGCAATCCGAGCTTGCAGCTCCTCGTCAGGAAGCCGGATATGAAGGCTTCGCTCTTCCACGCTGCATTCAATGATATCGCCATCACGAACGACACCAAACGGCGACTCCAAGATACTACATTCCGGAGAGATATGCAAGACGATCGTGCCGCCTGCTGACCCTAATATGCGACCGTTAGAAAGACGTAGTATGTCTTTTATGCCCCTTAGTTTTCTCGGGATATGTATTACGCCTGACTTGGGCATTCCTAGATTTCCGATAGGACCGACATTTTGTAGGACTAGAACGGAATCCGGAGGTATGTCTAGTTCCTCCCTGTCGGTGCGTTTTGAAAGATCTGCCGTGTCAGTAAACACAACTGCAGGGCCGGAAAATTCAAGCAGGCGTCGATCTTTCGATGCAGACGCTTTCATTATAGCTCCATTGGGAGCCAGGTTGCCTCTCAAAACCACGAGCGCGGAGTTCTCGTATAGTGGATCGCTCAATGGCCGGATTAATTTCGAAGAGTATGGAAACGTAGCGAAGGCTTGGGCGTCTAGGCGTTCACCAAGTGTCTCGTCAGTAATGGTTCGAGCCTTGAGCTTTAGTGATGGTCGGAGAATGTGTAGCAGCGCATTCATACCGCCTGCATTGTGGAAATCCGTCATATAATTGTCACCGCTCGGCTTGAGATCGACCAGGAGAGGTGTGTTCCGGCCAATCCCATCGCTTGTCTGCAGTGTAATTGTGCCAGTCAATTCAGGATGCCTGTTGATTATGGCATCATATGTACCACTGCATTTGTCGAACCACCAATTGCCTGCAGCACAGTAAGGGCGTTGATGAACGAGTCCCGAGTGAGTAAGCTTTGTGGCTTTCTTGATGGATCGCCAACTGCTATCACAGCTGCCGAGCCAGTCTACTTAGCAACTCGGAGCCTGGCGGCGGACACTGCAGGCGCCGAAGCTCCCTCGAATGGCGTGAGGCCAAGCGCGGCCGTGATACAAGCCATTGTGCTGGCAGTTCCCATAACGCCGCATGTTCCAGCCTGGAAGGGAAAAGGTCAGATCGTGGCTGCAGAAGAAGCAATTGAACTAAGTTCAACATACTGTAGGAGCAAGCTCATCGTTAATTCCTGCAATGTCCTAGATGTCCATCTCGCCAGCACGATACGATGCCCAATGATTTCTGCAATCAGTACAAGCGCCAATCCGTGTGCCTTTGAACGAGCCGGGCATCATCGGTCCCACGACCAGAGGCAGAACGATCTTGTTGGCAGAGATACCACCCATGAATTGAGCGGGCACTGTCTTATCACACCCACCGATCATAACGCATGCGTCAATCGGCTGCGCCTTGATCATTTCCTCCGTATCCATCGACATCAGGTTTCGAAGATACATGCTGGTCGGCGAAGAGAACGATTCATGCAAGCTCATGGTAGGAAAATCGATCGCGAGGCCACCCGCGAGGTGGATGCCTCGCTTTGTTGCTTCTACGAGCTGAGGAACTTGAGCATGGCAAGGATTGAATCCGTAGTTTGTTTTGATGATGCCAACGATCGGCCGAGACAGGGCATCTTCGCTGTAGCCAGCAGCCTTGATGAAGACCTTTCGCAGGAAAAGGGAGAAATGTGCATCGCCGTATGGTGTGAGTCCTTGTCGAAGGCCGGTCATTTGCCCGCTTGCTGGCTTGTCTAAATCGTAATCTTGCAGCTTCTTGGCCATTGTGTTCTGCAGTTTGCGTGAGTATGCACGATCTTCAAGGAAAAGTGGCATTGGTGACCGGCCTCGGCCAAAGCGAGGGTGAAGGTTGGGGCATC
Source organism: Cercospora citrullina (assembly GCA_013365195.1). Classification (NCBI taxonomy): domain Eukaryota; kingdom Fungi; phylum Ascomycota; class Dothideomycetes; order Mycosphaerellales; family Mycosphaerellaceae; genus Cercospora; species Cercospora citrullina. The sequence continues at coordinate 9,732 of JAASFF010001274.1, forward strand.
GGAGCTGCGTGTGCAGTTCTCCTCGCCAAACAAGGTGCGAAAGTGTTTGGCGGGAATCGTACGTTCGATTCTGCGATTCGTACGCAAAAGCGTATCTAGGAAGACGGTGGCGTTTGCGACGTGGTCCAAGCCGATGTGACTAGCTCAGCCTCTGTGCAAGCTCTCGTGCAGGCTTGCCTCGACAAACACGGCCGTATTGACATACTTCTCAACAATGTCGGACGATCCGAGCCGGGCGACCCTGCTTCCATGTCTGAGGAGACTTGGGATGCACAGATGGACATCAATCTGAAGAGTGTCTACTTGACCTGTCACTTTGTGTTGCCCGTTATGGAATCTCAGGATGCGTGGTTAATATCGGGAGCATTGCTGGGTTGCGGTACATCGGTAAACCTCAGATCGCCTACAACGTGACGAAGGCGGCTTTGCTGCAGTTTGCGAAGGCCACTTCTGTGGTTTACGTGAAGAAGGGGGTCCGTCTCAACACCACTGGTGGTTGCTGGCTTGATAGAGACTCCATACACATTCCAGATGGCGACACGATATGCCAATGGCGATTATGAGAAGTTCAGGAACACAAGAAATGCGCAAGTGCCGATGCGTTGGAGGGAGATGATTGGGATGTGGCCAACGCTGCGTTGTTCCTTGCATCGGATGAGGCGCGGTGCATTACGGGCCAGGAGATCGTGGTGGATGGGGGCATCACTTGTTCGACTAGGCCAGTATAAGTGCGACTAGGAGAGCACTTAATCTATAGAATGTGCTAATAGGGCAGGGTGGAAATGTATTAGTTACTTTCCAAGGCTTTCTCTTAATATATAAACTTATAATAGTAGCAAGTAGATATATAAGCGAGATCTTTTATAATCCTTAGGATAGTTATAACTTACTATCGAAGCTAAATTAACTTATACCTTATACTCTCTAACTATAGAATAGAGAATAGTCGTTTTAATAGAGTATCTATAGATCTAAGTAATATAGATCTTTTAACTCTAGATCTTATACTAATATCGCTACTATAATAGAATACTATCTAGGAGAAGTAACTAACAAAATAATAGTTAAGATATTCGGAAGGCTTATATAGAATATTACTCGGTATAGCTACTTGTCTTATAAGACTCTAGTTATAACGCCTATATAGTAACTAAGCGAGGCACCGGAGTTAGGTATAGTAATTCTTAGAAATATAATCTACGAGGGAAATACTTTCTATATTAAAACGTTTTATAAAAGCGAAAGCTAATTATTTTATAAGTATAAGAGTAATAATAGACCCGTTTCTATTTATATAAGACTGCTCTTTATGCCTATCTACCTAAGAAATAGCTATTATATGCACGCGATAGTATTACCTAGGTAGTACTAGTAACTCTAAAAAAAAATTAAAAAAATAGTTTTTTCTTAAAATTTTAAAAGCTAGAGTATTATTCTTAGAG